>JARHVA010005455.1:117500-717500 GCA_037957365.1 Torreya grandis
CTCTCTCTATTAGGTATAGTGTTTGACCACCTCTCTCCTCTCTGGTGCAAGTGAAACTATGTGTTAGCTCACCCATGTAGCTATTATATGCCTATATGATTGTCACACTATGTCCATGCATCTTTCTAACTGTAACACTAGCACATGGGGCACAACCCATGTTACCTGGTCCTTTTTCCATATTCTCACTCAAGGTGACCTATCATCAATCACATGAGACAACCCAATTATTCGATACATGAGAAATCTCTCATATATCCATGTTGTCAGTAGTATGATTGGTCCCATACTCTTATGCCCTTTGACTAACATCTTGAATAGATCATGTATGAGCTAGAACCGAATGACAAATCCTAGATCATATAGTACTCCCTCCTTCAACATCATCCTATTCATGGATACCACATAGAGTGGTACCTTACTGTCTTATGAAAAATCACCTATTATGTCACAAGGCCTATCACCACCTTCTAGAGGTCCAAAATCTATGATATATACATATCATCCATAATAACTATCCATCCTCTTAATATCATCTCTGAGCTTGTAGCCCACATGGATAAAGCTCTCCTCTCCTCTAAGTTGTTTTGTATCCCTATAGTCACTGATGCTCCCACTATGGGTAACCTGAGGATGGCATAGACATCCTCTAGTGTGATACCCACCTTTATCACATCCCCATCCAGCTCCTATTTAAAGGTGTTCATTCCCAACATCCTAAGAACATGACTAATAATTCAATGCTAAGGGTGATCTTGCACATATCATATATACCTCCTAGACCCATGGATATCAGTCTACCTCAATCTCCATCTAACAATTCATGTAACAAGTCTGGCAACCAAGACACATCTACCAACCTCTAAAATCTTGACCATTTTTACAACAAAAAAATAACAAATGATGTATTAGTTCCTCCATGTCATTTATAATCACAATACATTATTTATACATCATTTTTATAAATTTAATCAAAAAAAAGCCTAATTACTTTTGCCTTATTCATTTTATCCATTTTATCTTATTTCTAGCTTACTTGGTCCCTCTTGCCCTCATTTGGTTATTTCAGGCCATTTTAGCCCTCTTTTGACTTTTTGTACACTTTTTCAAGCTTATTTTGGTTCCTTAGTCAACCTAGTTTGACGAAAATTTCCACATTTTTGTCATAGTTGGCTTTAAATTCCAAGTCAGCCCTCTTATCTTACCCTCCTTGGTACTGAGTTTTCATTCTGGCCCTTACAGACTAGTTACTCACTTCATTCTAATTTTTCAACCTACATATTACACTAGGTCGACCCATACCTACTAGTTCAACCATATGGATTTTGCCCTAGTTTATCTTACTAGGTCAACTTGGTTGACCTAGTGCATTATGTGTGTTGACTCAGTACATTTTTCATAAAATGTGCATTTCACTCATTTTCTTCCTAAACCTTTCAAACCCATTTCTCATCCTCCTATTTACTACCTTTAGAATCTAATTTTTCTCAATTTTGACATATATAAATGCTTAAAATAAAATTTTATCAAAAATTCACTTAATTTAATACAAATTTCAAAAACTAGTTTGAGATCTATAGTTGCATACCTGTAGTGCACTTGTTGTTGCCTCTGGGTGTCCACCTCATCTAGAATGTCATCTCCTCACCATCCTAGCCTTTTTTGGTCTCAGATCTCTCTTTCCTCTCTTTCACAATTCAAAATACAAAATGAATTCTCTTTTTCCCTATTTAAAAACACTTTTTAGCAACTCAATTCTTTCATTTATTTTTAGGGGTAGATTCCTTATTTTGCCTCTATCTTTGTTTTTGCTCATCTATTTTGCAAACCATAAAATACATTAGAATCATGATGACATAGATATTATTTTCCACTATCATATGTCTATCTTCCAAAAAAATTGATTTTTGGCTATTTTTTGTACTAACTTCTATAGGTTCACCTAGTATTCTTTACATTGGACACCTTCACATTTCTTGCAGTCTACTTCTTTATCTATAGCACTAAGGTAAGTTAAATGTATGTGTTTTTTAATTATTTCCTTTCATTTATCTTATTTTCTACTTATTACATCATACTTATCATCAACTTTATGTGTTATCATGCTTTATTTTGAAGTACCATCTTGTGTTACACTTATGTGACACGTGATGAGCTTCATCTAGGGCATATGCATACCATAATATTTTCAAACTTGTATCACTTATTGAAACTTTGTATCTTACAAGAACCTATAGAGTCTCAATCTCTTTGATTGCATGCCTTAAAAGGTGCGTCGACAAAGGGGCGGGTAGACCAACAATGCTTCATAAGATTGTTGTTCCTTTTGCTACTTGTTATCCACACACTAGCCTCTTGAAACCATTAAACCCCAATATTATTCTTCTTATTTCTACCTATTCCTATCACTTTTTATTTTTTATCCTTAATTTATTGCCATATCACTCTTTTCACTTATTGATTTTACTAGGTTGACCAGGTTGACCTAGTATAGTTTAGGAACTTTTTCTCTCTTTTAGTTTGTTAGCCTCTCGATCAACCTAGAACAAACCTAATGAGTTAGACCCAAAAACATGCTAGGTTGACTTGGTAAAAATAGAACATCCAACATGTTCAAATGATTTTAGGGTAAGATATTACTATATATATAATGTCATTTACCACCATTTGATACAGAGAAGAATTAAGTGAATAAGTGTGAATGAGCATCTACCTATTGACCATTCTACTTGGAGAATAAAGCTTTAGGGTTCAATACTTTCTTTGGAGCTCTTATCTCATCTTGTGGATAAGTCTTTTAGATGTTTGGATAGGTTGTGTAGCCTAGAGATAATTTATCTTAGTTATCCTTACATACCATGATAATCTCTTATGAAGCATCTTGGCCAAGGGGTAGATTGAGGCTCAGTGGGTTCATCTTCAAAGGTAAATATTCCTAACTTTATTCTTCCTTTGTAAGAGTAGATAGATAGTGCATTTTTAATCCTCTCTTTCATGTATTAGTATTCTATATACATTTACAAGAGTATATTTCTCCTATACATGTTTATCTTAGTTATTTATTTATTTTATTTCTAACCCCCACTTTATGCCACAAGCTTTGGTGTGCACTAGATTAGATTTAATTTTCTTATTATTAGATTAGTGAGATATTAAATCATAGGACTCTTTTAGGGTTATTATGTGATTGTGTTAGACTGTAGGTCTTGGAATTCTACCTCACATGGTGTGTTGTTACAAGTGATCCCCTAATCAGGTCTAATGGATCCTCACATTGGTCATGCTCTCGCTTAAAAATTGTATGCCCCTAATCAAAACTGTAGGTGTGCTCTATCCCATCCAATCTAGGAATATATTTATGGACATGATACATTTTTGATTTCATACAATTAGAATATATCCAACCAAATATCTCATTCCATACACTTTTAGGCATTAGAACTACACAAACCTTTAAGGTAGTGGGTTTCCTTTAAAAAATAGAAGGTGAGAGTGTTGAATAAATATCTGAATACACATTAGTTCATCAACAAAAAGTTGGAGGTGTGATTAGATTAGTTTTTTATATATCTCAAAAAAATTAAGTCATGATTACTTATGGTGGCACAGTCAATGGTTCAAGGAAATACCATAGTATCAAATTTTCATAGGAGATTACAAGCAAGATGTTCCTATGTTTTCTATTCCCATGGGTGGGAAAGATATAATTCTTGTAATATAATGGCTCACAACATTGGGAATGATAGACATGAATTTCTATGATTTTTTTAAGCATTTCCATTATGAAGGGAAGACATATGAACTACATGGATTATGTGCAAAGTCTTTATAACTAGTTAGTTCTCATTTATTGTTGAAGATTATCCGAAGGGGGAAAAGGGTTTGTGGTAAATTTTTTCCCTTATAAAGACAATAATACAGAGAGAGAGAGAGAGAGAGAGAGAGAGAGAGATCTATATAATATAGTCAATAAAAACTCAATTATTTTTGGACCAATGCCAAAATGACTACCATCATAAAGGGAACATGATCAAACAATTTTATTACTACTAGGGAGTCAATCACCAAAAATCAGGCCATATAGATACTCATATGTCTAGAAGAGTAAGATAAAAAAAGATATCATAGGAGATGTTGGATGTCAGTATTATCACACATGGCCAAAGTGTGTATTCATCCCTTATGGTAGTTTTACATGAAAAGGATGATACTTGGAAGATGTGCCTATATTATAGAGAACTCAATAACTACACCATCAAAGATAAGTTCCCTATTTTGGTAATTGATGATTTGATAGATGAGTTGCATTATGTTGTTTACTTTACAAAACTAGATATTCATTCATGTTACCATCAAATTTGGATCAAAGATGAGGATATACATAAGAAAAATTTTACAACTCACGAATACAATTATGAGTTTTTGGTGATGCATTTTGGTCTGAAAAACATACCATCTACATTTTAGAGTTTTATGAACATTGTCTTTAGGTATTTTTATGGAAATATGTCTTTTTATTTTTTTAATTCATATTAATATATAGTAAGGCATGGAAATAACACTTATAGGATGTGAATCAGGTACTAATAATTTTGGATCATTATTAACTCTAATCAAAGCCTTTCAAATGTGTTTTTTGAGTAGAAGAGGTGGAGTATATTAGTTATAGTATTTCTCATGAAGGTGTTAAATTAGAATGTCATAAGATCATGGCTATGATATAATGGAAAGTTTAAAAAATCCTCAATAACCTTTGATGATTTTTGGGATGATAGGTTACTATCAATGGTTTGTGAAAAATTATGGCAACATATTAGCACCACTCACAACTCTATTGAAGACTCACTCCTTCCACTAGGATGAATATTCCACTTAGGCATTTAAAAAATTAAAGAAGGCCATGTGCACCACTCCAATTTTGTATACCCTATATTTTATAAAGACATTGATTATTGAATATGATACATAAGGATATGTAATGGGGATAAAAAATATTCATATCACATCGATGTGGATAGATGGAAGAAGTAATGCCTAAACCCTAGTGCCAACCTTAGAGATGATATTTCATGAAGAGCTTACCATAACATCGATGGCACCTAAGGTCTTTCCTCTTCATAGGAACTAAGAAAACTCTTAAGTTGAATCAACAATAATGGTAAAAGAATAAATATTCATTTATTGTCCTTCAATATGGACCTATTGGGTCGACATGTGTGGGGGAGTTATAGAGAAAGTCCCCTAGCATAAATGCTTTACCCTCTTTTCCTATTCATGAGGTTGATCCTAGAAATTATGATTTGGCTAAGGGAGGAGGTAGCTAAAGGGAATGTAGCCTTGGGGAAATAAGGTAATGGCTAACTATACAAATTGGTATAAAATTAGAATGTGTGTCAAGAGGCTACCTTAGTATTGTTAAGAAGGTGGGGCTAAGGCTGGGTTTTCTAGTAGTGATTCAGGCTCTACTAGTGGGTCAAGGTTTAATGGGGGCATGTAAATACCTTAAAAAACCACAATAAAAAAAGATTTAGTTTTTATTGAATGTCAGGGCATACTAGTTTCATTCCTATAGAGATTTTTGCAAAGTCAATATTATCCATTTGAATCTTGATCTTTCACCATAGTTGGTTCCTAGAAGTGCTCTCCCTATTCCTGAGGACTACAAATGTAAAATGACTAAGTAGGGATCAGATTCAAGTCTGGAATATAGGTTGGACTTTGAAGGATTGAATCAACATGATGTTGAATTGGCTATCTTGGGAGATGTTCTTTTGATATTTTCTAGTGAGCCACCCTATTTTTTAGATTAAGAATAATGTTATTTTGGATATCAAAAATGATTTTAGGGATATAACCCTCATTTTTAGGTGTTTAGGTAAGTGGCCAACTTGGAACAATCTCTTTTATTGGGCTAAATCTATTTGGCCTAGCCTTTTTGAAGTATCTCTCTCTTCTTCTAAATGGTTTTTTCTATCTTTTTCTATTTTTTAGAAGAGATGAATTTTGTGTGATATAAAGGTCCATGGTTTTTTGTAAGCTTGATGTGTTTATGTGCCCTTTTTATCCCTTTTTTGAATTCTCAAATTTTTTTATCATGAAGGGCCCCCTCTAGGTCCACTTTTAAAATCTTCCTCTAGTTATGAGAGACTAGGGTTGCTTCAACATTTAGTAAAAGATTGGGGATTTTTTTATCATTGATTTAGACATGGTGAATCAATAATGGTTTTTTAGGGTCTAGATCTTGGCTTAATTCTCAAAATATTTCCATCATTCTATCTTTATTCACTCCTCTTATATCTTCTAGATATAGTTCGTCAAATATGAAGGGCTTCCTTTTAGATGCTTCAAATTTAACCAAGTCAAACATAAAGTGGTGAACTATCCAAGGAATCATAAGGGTGGTTTTATCCCCACATCTTTGAATAAATGATTAAAAATTATTGACGACCATAATGCTAATCTTGTGAGAAATTTTTAGAATTTATCCACTTCAGGTGGTCTCCCCCTAGACCATGGCCAAGAAAAACTTAGTTCTTCTTCTCCAATTGTAGGGAAGGATTCCTCTTTTGAGCCTCAGGCTTCAGTTGGATTAGTCCCTTCAAGTGGTGATTTGAAGGTAGCTCTAGATAACCATATGGTTTGTCAAGACTTTGTTTAAGAGGTTGAGGCCAATTAAATTCAATAAGGTAGTCTTGGTTTAGTTAAGGAGTAGTCTACCTTGCCCAAGCTAAATGATCATGTGGATTTTCATTTTTAGAGTGCATGACTCCTTTTAGTGGGGTTGGCACCTAAGTATGATAAAGGATTAGAAAAAATTTAGCATCAAAACATTTCTCCTTTTGAAGAAGCAAGTTCTTTATAGGAATAATATCTTGCTTTAGTGGTCATGAAGTTTTCCATTGATGAAGAGGTGAAATTTGATTCTAGTGAAATTTGGCCTCATACTTAGTGTGATTATATACTTTATCGTAACATATGTAGTTGGATGCTTTGAGTTCCATTGATGGAGGCACTTAGTGGACTATGGAAGCCCTACTTTCCAGTAGGGGTATAAGAATGCATGTGGCTATTGGTTTAGGCCTTTTTTGGGTGATTCCCTTTCTTCTTTAGATCTGGTGTCACTTTTGTGCTTTCATGCTTTTCTATTGTTGAATGCTTCCTTCCTTTGGGTTTATTTTGTGTGTTTTATTGAGGGAACCTTGCTTAGGTTTTTTTATTGCTTATTGTGTTTGGTTCCTTGTATGTTGGTGTATATTTTACTTGTTTTCATTTATTCTCAGAGACTAAGCCCACTGGTGTGCCTTAGAATTGATTGTTTCTCTAGCTAAAATTAATCATGTATCAAAAAAGGATATGGAATGGGGTGGTTTTCATGTAAGAAGGGTGACCCATTGCATTTTAGATTAATCAAATAACATGTAATAATTTTCTAAAGCCTATATATGAGAATGATATGATGGTTACTTTTATTATATTAAAACAATGGAAACCTTTTTTGATGTGTATCCACTTTAAGGTGAAGATTATTCATGATTATCTAAAATATTTCTTAGAACATAGCTTGTCATTCAAAGAAAAATAAAAATGGGTGACCAAAAATTTGGGATATGAATTTAAAATTAAATATAAGAAAAGAAAAGATAATGTAGGAGTAGATACATTATCTAGGAGGGATGAATCCATAAATGGGTGGTTATGTAAATTTTCCATAAGGTAGGTAAATTGTTTGGATGAGGCAAGATCAAAATGGGATAATGAAATTAATATAAAGGGCCTTATTCAAAAGCTCAAACAATATTCTAGTGTCTTAGACAAATTTGAGTAGAAAAGGAATGTCTTATTATATAAACATAGATTATACATGTGCAATAATTCTTCCCTCAAGCATAAGACCCTTTTCTATTTCCATGCATCATCAACAGAAGGCATTTAAGAATTTTTTAAACTTATCATAACATCAAAAAATATTTATTTTGGAAGGACTAAAGGAGGATATTCAAAATTTTGTGGCTAAATGCATGTTATGTTATCAAAACAAGGGTGAGATAATTAAGATTATGCATCTTCTATGACCTTTATCTATTCCTATATAAAGATAAAAAGAGGTATCCATGGATATCAAACATGATTTCCTATGGTTGGAAGCTTAAAATATTAATATGGTAATCATGGATAGGCTCAACAAAATATGCCCATTTTTGTGCCTTGTCCTGGTCATTTACATCCAATTCAATAGTATTTATTTTTCTAGTTATAGTTCAAATGATACATGTTAGCCCAAGATCATCGTGATCCTATCTTTACTACTAGTTTTTGGATTATTTTATTATCATATCTGGGTACTTAGTGTTCTCATATCTTGTGACATCATCCTCAATCTCAAGATAAAACAAAGGTGGTTAAATTTATTTTAGAGGGTTATCTCCATTATTTTTCATCAGATAAACATGATATATGGGTTCATTGGTTGCCACTAGTATGATGGTGGTATAACACTTCCTTCCATACCTCATCCAAAAATGTCTCCATTTGTGGCACTGAATGGATACGAAACCCATTCATCACCTCATCCTTGAGGGTATATCCAAGGGTTCAAGTTGTTGAATAACACATTCAAAACCTACATGAGGTACTAGCTAGTCTAAGAGATAATTTAGTAATGGCACAAAATAGAATGAAGAAGTAAGAAAATTATTACTATAGCAAGAGGAATTTTGTAGTGGGATATTTGGAATTTGTGCATCTACAACTATATAATAAAATTTCAATGAAGTAATAAAAAAATGAGAACAAATTTTCTACTAAGTATTACGACCTTATTATATCATACAAAAAATTGGTAGTGTTGCATACAAGGTGGAATTACCTCATTCTACACATATGCATCTATTATTTCATGTTTTCTACTTAAATAAGGTAATTGGATAGAGAGTATCTTCCCAAACTGAGTTACCATAGTAGGATGAGGAAGGTAGAGTCATTATAGAATTTGGTGATATCTTTCAAGCACATAGTAAAAGACTATGAACAAGTGAAATTAAGGAGTATTTGATTAAATGGAATAATATAAGCAATGAGGATGCAACATGGGAGGATTAAGCATTCTTGAAAAAACATTAAATGTTACTCAACATTGAGGTAAATGTTTTTGAATGGGAAGGACATGTTATTCCCTTAACCTATAGCATGTCTAGGGATATGTGTGGCTAATATGTGGCCTACATAACCTTTTACCTTATCACATTTTTCTATATTTATCAGATTATTAGTAGGGTCAACATCTATAATAACTATAGCTTACATAGGGTATTATAGGATGTCATGGTTAGTACTTTATTATCATATTAAGAATTGTGTTCTTATTTCATGGTTGTGTAATTTCCCCCCTTGAAGTGGATCAATCTTATTTATCAAGTATTCTCTCTATTATCAACTATCATGTGGATCTACTTATTATGATCTTATTATTATGATATATTGTTCCTAATATGCTCTTAGTATTTACATGTTATTTCATTGTTATGATATATTTAAGTAATTTAATTAACATATTTTTTATACTTTATCAATATTTATGTTTTTTATAAATGAATTGAAAAATGTATGAAGCATGTATCAAGATAAGCAAGTAGAATTTATAGTATAACAAGGGTTTGAAATATATTTGTGTGGAAGCCCTCAATGCCCCACAAGGCATTAATGTTTATTTTGATGGAGGTTGTAATAATCCTTCCAGTATGTTACATTTTAAAATAAGTGATCATCCTCATTAAATTATTTATTGTATTGAATATTATCATTATTGTTAACATTTGTTGTATCCTTAAAAGGTTGTTTTTATTTGTAAACAATTCCCTTTCTAATGGATGTTTAGTGAGGTAGCATGATTTTACCTTTGATCAATTAACTTCTGAATTTTATCTTTAAAGGAAAGCATCTATTTTTTGGATGCCCTCACATTTCATGATATGAATAAAAATAGTTATCCTTGTAAGATGCTAGTTTATAATTTTCAAATGTATTATGCATAAGGGTGAAATTGATCAAGTTTATTTCCACTAGGTCTTGAAGTATGATGTATTTATGTTTAAAAAATCTAAATGGTTTTTTTTCATTTAGCTCATGCTTTGGGTTCACTTATTATTTTCCAAAGTATTATATGTTACTTTAGTTTCTTTCTAAGCAATAGGTCTAATTCATTGATAAATAGGCAAGGTTTAGTCTTTGTTTTCATCCTCTATTAGATTGAAGATCATATTCATAAGGTAGGTGAATTATTCAAAAGTAAGAAACTAATCTTGGAAATATGGTATAAATCTATTGATGACTTTTTTTTGCATTTTAACATCACATGGTTGATAAATCAAAGAGTACATATAATAATGGAATTGAAATACATAATCAGGTATGCTTTCTATTAGATCTTATTTTATATGTTAAATGCATTTCCATGTATCTCTTATTACATTATTAGTGATGTATTTTTCAAAGAAAACTTATTTAAAAACCACACATTTTGTATAAATATCTAGTAAATACTTAAAACAATCCAATGCTTTGTTTGTTAATGTTTTGGGGAATAATTGAATTATGGCCAATGAATGATCTTCCCAATTATGTATAGATAGGTAAAACTCATGAAGGTTATTTTGAGGATCCCCATGACCATAAAATAGATTGAATTTCAAATTATACAAGTCATTAGGAATATGTATGTATATAATGTCCTTTTGAATAGTATTAGAATACATAATATTATCATTAAGATTTACTTCATATGCTTGTTGATAAAGTGATAGACTATGCTCTTTGTGATCAAGGAATTTGACAAAGAGAGGAGGTTAGATCAAGTGTTAGTCCATAAAACCATGAAATCAACACACTAACATACTAACATCTCTAAGCCTAGATCTTAGGGGGTGCTTAATTAACAAATAATAATTGAAAACCCAACTAAAATACAAAGAACAACAATCTTTACCATCATTGAGAACTCCAAATTATTTCTTCATTTTCTTGCTCAAATTATGCTCAAAAGGTCTTCATCAATGGGGCTTGGCTATCTCCATCTCCTGTTGGCACCATGCTTGGCTTGGCTTGATTTTGGCATTATAACACTATGCATTTGCTTTATGGATCACCTCCAACATTATAACTCTAATATGTTTCAAGCTCCCTAAATGAAGAGCTCTAGGCTTGCTTTTTTAGGCTTCAAAATCACTTGGAATGGATTAAATTGGAACCTTGGTTGATTTTATTAACCTTGGTTGAGTTTAGCATATTCCTACGATATTCTTTTGATATTTTTCAAAAATGACAACTCAAAAAAAGTAATGATTAGCTTTTAATTTTAAAATGCTCTTGATATTTGAAATCTCCTATTTGATAATTGATTTAATTGTTTATGGATGAATTCAATTAGGCTTTGATTAAGATTTGCTTAAGATTTGGTGCTACTTAACCTTTTTTAGGTTTTTTCACACTTTGGAGTGATTTTGAATTAATAATGGTGCATTAGTTCAATTTAATTGATTAATAGGCCAAATTGATTTATTGCATGCTTATAAAGCCAATTTGAGACATTTAAAAAAAATTAGGCTAAATGGTCAATAGTTGGTAAGAATTGATCTAAATTCAAATAAGAAGCCATTGTTTTCCAAATTTAGGTGTCTAAAATTTGCCCCTATTTGGGAAGGAATTGTAAGTTATAAGCATAGTAACATCTTCTCAAAGAAAAAATATTCTTTTGTACTTATGAATTCAATGGTGTTGATTGAACTATAGCTACCCCCTCGAGCGAGTGGTTGGAGAAAGAGTCAACAAATGGTCCCTTGAAATAAATAAGAGAGTAGTTTAAACAAAATAAAATGATGGGGTGATAACATAATGATTTGTCTAAAGTTGGTCAAAATCACTGAGAATATAAGTGGGATGGTGTACAATGGTTTGCCCAAAGGTGGTTATAAGTATTTCACCCTGATAGTGGTAACGTGGTATGATAACATAATGATTTATGTAAAGGTAGTTATAATCATTGAGAATATGAAGCTTCCCCAATTAGGATAGATAAACATGATAATATCATGCCCCTATTGGGAAGAATAAAGTAGATTAGTGATAACACAATGATTTTCCCAAAGGTAGTTAGAATCATTGAGAGATGTAGGTGGGATAGTGTACAATGATTTGCCCATAGGCAGTTATAATCATTGGACCTCGATTAGAAAACATGATTGGTTTGCTAATGATGATGATAAATTGACATAGAGGGTAATTATGAATTGAAATAACTTGCTAGTAGGGAGATGCTCATTCAAACTAACAAAGGTTGATATTCTTGCATTGTTTAATTACATTATTTGGGATATGATTGGCATTTAAATGAGATGTTGTTGATGCTGAATCTGAGGAGATGTCGATGTTTTCATTGATGAGTAGATTTTTGAAAGATGATTTTTGTTGTAGCATGTGATGGTAGGCATCATGATAGAACACCATGAGGACTGGGCTAAAATATGCATAAGTACTGACTCTCATAATCCAATATTCAAGGGAAAATAAATAACCAATGATAAAAACCATGATGGTAATGTAGACATATGAATTTGGATGGATTCAATTATAAATGTACAAGGAATGACCCAATGAATTCATATAGATTAAATCAAGGCAACAGTATTAAAAAGAAACAAATAACAAATAAACAAACAAGCAAAGGACTAAACAAACAAACAAATAATAGTTAGTCATAATATTACTATAAATAATGCAATGAACATTTATCTTAGAAAATAGGTAGCAACTAACAAGATGGGGGGGAAATAGAAAAAAATGAAGGGGGGGCTGAGTTATCTCCATATACACTAGGCAAATGGATGTTGCCTACATAGTTTCATAGACATAATATCCAACAAAAACTTTAGGCCAAATGTAGTTCTCCCAAGAAATGAGAATAAAATGATAACTAATGAAAAACAAACATGATGAATGTGATAGAAGAATAGGAATGGTCTTGAAAAATGGTAAGTGCATGGGATAAAATGCCAAAAAGGATGGGAAAACTAAGTGATAAGTGATTTGCTTGTGATTTAGTAAGGGTTCCTTGAATCCTTAAAGTAAATAAGTAGTCAATGTTTTTGGTTTTTCTAATGATTTTTACAAATGTTTTTAGAATTTTCAAGAATATCAACTTAGTCAAGACTTATGAGACACTAAATGGTCCAAGCTCACAAAATTATGAGAGCATTTCTTAAGTTTTTTGTAAAATGATGAGAGTGTAGATTAATTTACTCACAAAATGGAAAGAGTGTGGCTTAGGTTGCTCTTAAAATAATGAGAGCATGGATTAGGTTACTTGTAAAATGATGTGCTATTTGTGATCAAGGAATTTATACAATGGTTTTCCCAAGGGTGGTTATAAGCATTGTACCTTGATAGTGGAAACGTGGTATGATAACACAATGAATTTCCCAAAGATGGTTATAATCATTGAAAATATGGAAATACGCTAGTTAGGATAGACAAACATGATAATAACATGCCACTATTATGCAAAAGAAAGTATATTGTTGATAACACAATGATTTACCCAAAGGCAATTAGAATCATTGAGAGATGCAGGTGGGAGGGTGTGCAATGATTTGCCCATAGGCAACTATAATCATTAGACCATGATTATGGGAAACATGATTGATTGGCTAATGATGATGATAAATGGACACAAAGGGTAATGATTAATTAGAACAACTTGATAATAGGGAGATATCCAAACTAACAAAGGTTGAAATTATTGTGTTGTTTAATTACTTTGTTTGGGATATGATTGGGATTGAAATGGGATGTTGATGATGCTCAAGCTAAGGATATGTTGATGTTGCCATTACTAAGTAGACTTTTAGAAGATGATTTTTTTGTAGCATGTGATGGTAGGCATCATGATAGAATACCATGAGTATTGGGCCAAAAGATGCATAAGGACTAACTTCCATAATCTAATATTCAAGAGAAAACAATAAACCAATGATAAAAAAAACCATGATGGTAATGTAGACATGAATATGGATGGATTTGAGTATAAATGCACAAGGAATCACCCAATAAATGTACATAGACTGAATCAAGGTAACAATACTGAAAGCAAACAAATAAACATAACAACAAAATATAAAAAAAGCAAAGGAACAAACAAAGAAACAAATAATAATTAGTCACAATGTTAGTATAAATAATGTAATAAATATTTCCCCTAGAAAATAAGTGACAACATGACAAGATGGGGGGAAATAAAAGAAAATGAAGGGGGTTGTCGAGTTCTCTCTATATGCACTAGGAAAGTAGATGAACTATTAGTATAAATAATGTAATAAATATTGCCCCTACAAAATAAGTGAGAATGTAACAAGATGGGGGGAAATAAAAGAAAATGAAGGGGGTGGTTGAGTTATCTCTATATGCACTAGGAAAGTAGACTCTACCTACATAGTTCTATGGACATAATATCCAATAAAAACTTTAGGTCGAATGTAGTTATCCTAGAAAATGGGAAGAAAATGATAACTAATGAAAAAAAAAACATGATGAATGTGATAGAAAAGTAGGAATGGTCTTGACAAATAGTAAGTGCATGGGAGAAAAGGCCAAAAAAGATGGAGGAACTAAGCGATAAGTGATTTGCTTGTGACTTAGTAAGGGTTCCTAGAATACTTAATGCAAAGAAGTGGTTAATGTTTTTGGTTTTTTTTAATGATTTTTATAAATGTTTTTGGAATTTTCAATAATCTCAACTCAGTTGAGAATGATGAGACACTAAATGGTTCAATCTCAAAAAATTATAAGAGCATTGCTTAAGTTGCTCATAAAATGGTGAGAATATGGCTTAATTTTCTCATAAAATGGCAAGAGTGTGGCTTAGGTTACTCTCAAAATGATGATATTGTGGCTTAGGTTGCTCATAAAATGATAAGAGTGTGGTTTAGGTTGCTTGTGAAATGGTGAGAGCATGGCTTAGGTTAATCATAAAATGGCAAGAGTATGGCTTAGGTTGATCACAAAATGGTAAGAGTATAGCTTAGGTTGCTTGTAAAATGATGAGAGTGTGGTTTAGGGTGCTCAAAAAATGGTGAGAGTGTGGCTAAAGTTGTTCATAAAATGGTGAGAGCATGGCTTAGGGTGATCACAAAATGGAAAGAGTGTGGCTTAGGTTGCTCACAAAATGGTAAGAGCATGGCTTAGGGTTCTCACAAAATGGTGAGAGTGTGGATTAGGGTGATAGTAAAATGGTAAGATCATGGCTTAGGGTGACTAATATGACCTCAAAAAGTATCAAGTGTTGCCTACATAGTCTCAAGATGGGACGTCTAGTCACTGTAGTTTTTCCTTATAGTGGAGGAATCTGACTAAGGTAGCATTTAATTCAAACAAAATAGGCACAGTTGGTATGATAGCATAATATGACATAAGAATGGATAGTTGGTATGTAAAGGCATAATAAAAAAGTGTTGTTCCTAGTGTGCCCATAGAAGTTATAACTAGGATATAACAGTATAAATCAATGATACTAATTTGTCCATAGGCAGTTATAACTAGTAGCAAGACTAGTGAGACACTGATTTACCCATAGGTAGTTATAATTAGGCACACTTGGTTTAGAGAATGGAATAATAAATGAAAGATGTAACTACCAAATTTTTGTCTTACTGATTCAAAATACTATCACTATCTAGAATGTGTGAAATAACTACTCAAACTAGATCTAATTCCTCCTACTAAAAACATGAATGGAACCAAGGTCATAGGGCTGGATAGGGAGGTAGAAAAAAATCAATTGATGGGGAAGGTATCGTATAACCAGATATGTGATAGGAAAATGTGATAGGTTTATGGGATGATAGGATGGTAAAATAATAATGTTGAGAGGGTTGTTCCCAAGTGGTAAAATGACTGACTAGGTATGCAACAACAACAAAAAGAATGGTAAATGAAAATATCAAAAAGAAAACCACATGGTACATGTTTTTTTCTAATTATGGTTGTTGGATTTTGAATATGGTTGGCTTGGGTATGGTAAATGGCATATGATTCTAATTCTATTATTCCTATTGATGTGGAGATTCACATCCTATCAATAAATGATACAAATATAATACTAAATCATGTTAATTATGAGCCCACTCCTCTTATAAATAGTTGTTCTATCAAGAATTAGTTGCAAATTTGGACATCAATAAATTTTTTTTGATCTTCTTTGGTCATTGATTCTAATTATTTTGAACATTAAGACAAGGTATCTTTGTAGCCTCTGTAAAGGAAAATGTGATCATGGATGGTAAATAGGGATAAATTTTGGATGGTAGGTTTATTTTTGAAATGGAATGGTGAATGTTAATATAATGTATAATGGTTGGAAAATAAATGAAGATCAAGTTTTTTAGGCACACACAATGTTATTGATTTCATATTTGACATAACTTTGAATGTGGTGGAGCTAAATATTTCTAAATATTCTCTTGATAAGACCACCAAATTCTTCTCTTTTTTAGCCCTGAGAGTAGCTACCATTAGATTAGGCTGTAGATAGGAAGATATATTGATTTTATATTTGATTTTGTCTTCATCAAGTAATGAAAGACTCTTGTCCTCGGTTATTTGCACCTCGAATAGGTTTTCACCAATAAAGTTGTCTTGACTATTCCATAACACCTTCGAAAAGGTTTCACTAAAGAACATTGAATTTTGAATTTGATTGTCTTCCAATACATCTGTAAAGGTTTCACTAGAAGATGTTGAGTTTGAACTTTGATTGTCTTCTAGTGCCTCTAGAAAGGTTTCACTATGAGAGTGTTCTTTTTTATGATATTGGTATTTTCCTCCTTTCTCTTTTTCAATTATTATGTCACCATAGATGTAGTTCAACAAGGTGTGATTCTATCAATCCCAATCGACACTTGTGGGAGATGGAATGTCAATGATATGGTTATGTTGGTTGATGATAATGGTATGTGGAATGGTAATGGAATGGGGGTTGGTAGTATAATCCTTGTAAAAGATACTAGGAGAACTTGTGTTGATGTTGAATTAACCGTCCTTAAAAACTATAGAAGAATCACAAATGTATTCAAATTGATCTAAAAGACATGTGTAACCAATGTTATAATATCCATCAACATATTTTGTTTTTGAATCTAATTTTGACTCAAGGGACTCTAAATTCAATATTAAGACTGATATTGATTCTGATTTTGATGTTAAATATGATGTCAATTTAATTATAGAACCTAACTCTAACTCGGATTCTTCATATGATGGGTACTCTATTACAATGATGTCTTATTGAATGTTTTGTATTGGATAAGTAACATCCTGTGATGGAAAAATGGGATCCATAGAGACTAGCTTGTCAAATTGATATTTTGAAATGATGGGAAAAATATCAAAAAATAACTCCTCAAAGACTAGCTTTTCAAGGGTAGACTCTTGAAAAATAAGCATATGGTTGAGGTAATTATTTACCCAAAGGTATTTATAATCATTAATAAGTGACTCAACATAAACTAGCTCATCAGAGTGAGAATACTTGATAATAAGTATAGGATTGAAAGGTGATTCATCACAGGTTGACTTATCACAAATAGTTGGTTCAACAAAAGCATCTTGGATCAATTGGTTCTCTTGGCCTTGGTTTCCAATGAGTTTTAAAATATCAATTTTAAACATAGCTTTGTTTTTAAATGATTGGCTTGGTTGAGGGATTGATTGGCTTGGTTTTGGTTTGATAATTGGTAGGGGTTTTCTAAAGTGGGGAATGATTGTCAATGGATGAAGAATGATCAGTGGTTGGAAACTGATAGGGCATCAAACAACTTGGTTACTCATATAAGCTAAATGATGAGGTCCTAAAATATAAATGGTAGGGCATTATGGAGCTTGATTACCTACACAAGCTAAAGGATGAGATCTTAGAAGGATAATTATAGGGCATCTTGGGGCCTGATTGCTCAATAAGCCAAAGCATCCAAGTCCTCTTCATAAACCATATCATCCCAGTTAGGGTCTTAAGTTAGATGTAATCAGGTCCTTGCCTTTATTTCATGTACTAATTATTATAAAGAGGGTATAGATACATATCCCAAATAACATTATTTGTATTTGGATCTTCAACAAAGTCCTCCTCACAAACCTCTTCATACCAATCAAGGTCTTGAGTTGGATCGTAAGCAGGCATTTACTTATAGTCAATTTATGTAGCCATTCTATCATAACTTGGATTGTACGTGACTTCACCATATGTGTAGCTAGACATATCCACATAAATGATGAAAGATATAAAAATAAAAAGGCTTAGATTTCTACAAACTCTAAAAAATAATGTCTAAATGACAAAAGGTTCAAACTTGGTCTAACTTGGTCGAAGGTGGAGTTGTATCTCTAATGTGATCTAAAAATGGAATTGTATCTCCAAAATGGTTTGTGATAAAACTTGGCATAAAATAGTTTAAAATCAAATGTCTAATGTCAAATTTCATACACATAAAAATTCAAGCAATGATTAAAAACTAGTATGTCAAAGTATAGGCCAAAGTCTTCCAAACAAGATCTAAACTAGGAAATGGAAAATTTGAGTTGCTAGGTCTTTTATCCAAACACGGAGTCAAAACCTAGGCTCAAATAAACATGATCTATTAGGACTTTTATCCAAACACAATGTCAAAATATAGACTTGAAACAAAGATTGATTTGATTTGATTTAATCTAACAAGTTTAGAAATAACTTTGACATAGACCCAACACATAGAATCAAACATAAACATGATCAGTTAGTATAGGGCATGAGGCAAAAGGCAAAGGCACCTAGAAAAAAGTCTATGTTTTCCTAAATAAAGGGCATAAATAATGATGAGGTTAGGCTCTAAGAAAAAAAAATAATAGTTTTCAAATTTTCATAATCAATTAACCTAAGTTACGTAACCCAAAAGATAAAAATCTATGTATCAACCCCTGTGAGTTGAGGCCTAAATATAAATCAATCAATGTTTAGATCTGAACTTGACAAAGTCAATTGAAAAATCAACATTAAAAAATAGGATTTTATTGACCAAATAAGCTAAACAAGATTGGATGGCATGACGGTGCATGAACAAGGCCTAAATATAATATGTGACATGGTTTTTAAATAAAGGTTTTTGATACAAAGAAACAAAGTCTTGAAATAAATTAAACAACATAATGGCATTAGCATGCTCTAATGATGTGATCAATGTTTTTTTTTTTCAAAAACTAAAAATTCATAAACTTTGATAATGATTTGGGAATCATAATGGTACCTATTTCATTCAAGTGACACACACACAAACAAGTTTAGTAAGAATTGTAAGGCATAAGTGTGTTGTAAAATGGCTAGCATAATGTCTCTTTAGACAAAAGAGTGACATATAAACAAATTGGTTTAGACATGGCTATAAAAAACACATTAGTTTTAGTATTAAAAAACTAAACAAGAAAAATATAAATGACTAAATGCAACTAAGCATAACATCCTAAAATCCTATCAAGGGTGTGGCAAAGTGGGGTTGACTAAAACTAATTGGTTTTGTTTTTAGATGGATCAGATGCACAAGACTTTCACATCAACATGTAAAAAAATCACACATCATTTGGGTCTACATTATATCACTTGTTGTATAAAGGTCTTGCCCTTTTTACAACCACTACAGTTTTCGCTTGCTCAATGTAGTGCGATGTCTAACATGTTTAAACGTCTTAGGATTAGCCTCTACTAATGGAGATGATTTAACCACTCAAACTATCATCCTAATTAATGGATCCCAATTTATATACCCTCCATGTATAGGGGTTGAATACAATTCTAGGAGATGAATTCTTGAGTCAAGGTTTCCCTATAAAACTTATGGGAGATAATGAAATTCCCCTCACAAGCCAAGATACAATGAAATAAAAATTAAGTGAAAGAGCTTTATGGTTGTTTCTAGATCATCAAAACCATGTATGTCTTGGGGAGTGTCTTAAAAAAAATTCTTTTATACCCTTAGACTAAGTCAATTTGCAATGAAGATGGTGTTTTTGATCTCACAAGTTCCCTATAGGAGATGGGGGGAGAGCATACACGCACAACTCCCTTTTTACACAAAAAAATATAAAATAGAAAATAACGATTAAATTTAATAAAATAAAAACTTGGAAGTGAGTTAAATTTTAGAGAACTAAAATGAAATATTTGGTGGTGTTCTTTAACCCCTTGGCCTTAAGTTACAAAACTTTTAAAAACAACAATCACAAAATCACTCAAATCAGCATCTATATTTTTCTCATAAGCACCAATTAAAAGTTTATAATTATTTTTAAACACATAAAAGAGGTTAAAAATATGTAATTAAGCTTGATTTTATCAATTTAAAATAGGTCCTTCAAAAAAATTATCAAAGTGTAGTTTAACTTTAAATTTCTTTTGTGAATGAGATAAGTAACTTGGAAAAGTATGCTCTTGAATTTGGATGACCTATCGACCCAAAGGCAAAACCACAAAAGATAAACATGTTAGTTTAGGCAAAGATTAGAAAAATCTCAATAAAAAACTCAAAAAAAATTAAAATTAAAATAAAAATAACTAAACCTATGAAACATGCAAACAAGTTAGAAGGTTAAAACAAATAAAATTGAGCACATAAAACATAAAAACCTATAGTTAGTATTTTAATCATAACTTTTAAAATATATATCAGTTTGTCATAAATTTTGTACATGTTTTCAATAACTCCAAGTTGTAGCTCTCTAAAAAAATTAGGTCAAAATAATGAACTAAAAAATCATTAGCTCTATACTACCTATTTTTACCAAAAAATAGAAAACAAAAAGTGACCGTCACTAAAAGAACCATAACTTATACAATAAAAATAATATTTTAATAAAATTTTGAGAGAATTAAGATTAAAATATTAATAATATCATATCAAAAATTCATAAAAAAATAGTAAATAGATTAAAATAATAACTATTTTAACATCTATTTTTGTTCAAATATGTGAGTTGTGTAATCGTGTCCCATCGAGCATGCCATTTGTGATCAAGGAATTTAAAAAAGAGAGGAGGTTAGATAAAGTGTTAGTCTATAAAACCATGAAATCAACACACTAACATACTAGCATCTCTAAGCCTAGATCTTTGGATGAGCTTAATGAGTAAACAATAATTGAAAACCCAACTAAAATGTAGAGGATAATAATTTTTACCTTCTTGAGAGCTCCAAATGATTTCTTCATTAGCTTGCTCAGATTGTGCTCAAAAGGTATTCAGCAATGGGGCTTGGCTATCTCCATCTCCTCTTGGCACCATGATTGGCTTGGCTTAGCTTGGATTGATTTTGGCATTATAACACTATGCATTTGCTTTATGGATCAACTTCAACATTATAATTCTACTATGTTTCAAGCTCCCTAAATTAATAACTTTAAGATTTATTTTATAGTATTCAAAATCACTTTGAATGAGTTAAATTGGAGCCTTGGTTGATTTTATTAACCTTGGTTGAGTTTGGCATATTCTTAGGATATTCTTTTAATATTTTTCAAAAGTGACAACTCACAAAAGGTAATGATTAGCTTTTAAGATGCTCTTGATATTTGAATTTTACTTTTTGATAATTGATTTAATTTCTCATGGATGAATTCAATTAGGCTTTGATTAGGATTTGGTTCTAATTAACCTTTTTTAGGCTGTTTGACATTTTGAATGATTTTGAATTAATTAATGGTGTATTTGTTCAATTTAACTGATTAATAGGCCAAATTCATTTATTGTATAATTATAAAGCCAAATTTGATATATTTAAAAATTCTTAGTCTAAATGGTCAATGGTTGGTAATAATTAGTCTAAATTCAGATAAGAAGCCAATGGTGGTCAAATTTAGGTGTCTACACACTTGACATTGTAAATTTCTTGTAGTATGCATCATGATGAGTGTCTCATGTGTAACAATGGTTGTATTCCAAAAATTATCATTCAAGGGTTGAACCTTACAATTTATAATGGGTATATATATAATACCTTGCATAGGCATAGAAGCTAAATATTTGATGTGAAATAAAAAAAATAGGATTACTAGTACAAACCTTAGGAATGTTATTTTGAAAGGTGTTTGTATTAAAGGCCTCTTTAGATTTATTTAATAATTTTTGTACAAAATTAGGTATTCATGAATTCTCTCTCTAATAGCTTTAACAACACAATCAAGAATCCTTTTTTTTCCAAAAATGTAACATGTTGCAATTTAGTTTGTTGGAAAGACATAATGCCTTCAGTTATTTACAAAATATTCATCATGATTAAAGTTAATTAATGAAGACTCAAGATTTATAAAGGCCTTAATAGATGAAAGAGATGATAAAAACTTAAGAGTGAAAATATGAAAATTTGAATTGAAAATGATTGACCAATCGGCAATAAAATGCAGGTTCATCAAAGTCTAGGTTGAATGTAAGTAAGAAAGAAAATGATGGGTAAATTTTTCCATAATGCAAGCACCTAAATATAAATTAGGGTTTGGAATGAATAAAAATGAAAATAAATTGGATTTGAAAATAAATCAACCATGAAAGTGTGAAAAAAAGGGTCGTATGAATCCCTAGGTTGAGTGTTGGAAATAGTTAAGGTTCACCATTTATGTTTACCCTAATTCTAGGTTTTACAAAAACTAGATATAAAATAGAAAAAAATAAATAAATACAAACATGTATAACTGAAATACATAAATCATTTTTATCTAAGAGGCTAACGTATGGAAATAAGCTCAACTATCATAAATTAAAGCTAAATCAAAGCAATGAATTGATAAAGAGGTTAAGAAACAATCACACATTAAATGTCTTTAAATCTGACTATGTATTTAGACTATGTTTATTATGTATACACCATTTTTTTCATCTTTATATTTTACTAATTATCCCTCTTTCAAGATTCATCAGAGCATCAATCTCCCTAAGTGTACATCTTAAGGAGTGTACCAGGAAAGGGTTGTGTTAGCTTGTAGTATTTATGAGAGCTTTTTACATAATATTATGTCATACCTTCATTACCATTATTTTGGCCTCTAATGAGTCTCTTTCCTTCTTCCTTCTCTATCTCCTTTTGTCCAGTTAATATATCCACCCTGTATTTCCTACTTCAATAGCCCAACTAATACATTGTGTTTTTTGTTTGCTTATTCATGTACTATATCAGCTTGGACAATATAATTTTGAGTTTACTTATATATTTTGTACTATATTGGTAAAACCAAAATAATTTAGGATAGTTGATGTTATTGTATTGTATCGATCCATATCAATATTATCAAGTTGGAATAACATTTTATTTCTAGGTTTGGATCCATATATATAGGGGTCATAATTATCATTTATAATATACACAACACTCATCTACTATGTTTGTGCTTGAATTTTTCCCTTAAGTATTTAAAGGAGTTAGATGATAAATAATTATTCTTATAGAGGTCAAGCCTTGCTCAAGGTCATTGAATCTCAATAGGAGGATTTGAACTAAGGATATTATACATAGTCTTTTGAGTTTATAATTAAGGACATCTAGGTCTTCATCTTTTCCATTTGAGGTCTTCACCTACAATATTTATTTTAAAGTTCCACTAGATCTAATGGGGAGATTGATGAGTTAAAAATTTAATCCAAGATAATTATATTTATCTTTATTCTATTTCCTTTTATTTACTTAGTATATAGATATGTTTAAATGCTAAAACTTTAATAATAAACTATAAACCAAGAAAAAAATTGAGTTCCTACTTCAAATCTCACATAAAGCTCTAATTAAGAAATGAAAGAGAAAATATGAAACTTTACCTTCACTTATGGAATGCAAGACTCTCCTTTATAGACATATATTTACTCATGCTTTGTTGATTGTAGTTACTCACAAGACTTATGTGAAAGAATTCATATAACTTATACTTTGATTTTTTGATGACAATATTTTTAAAAAAATCACTTGAGTTCATGATTGTTTGAAAGGAAGAGGGAAGGTCAATTTATATATTTCTTGGATGGAAAATGGATGGATGGGATAAATCTCGATTTAATTGATATTTTAATTTTTTGATGGTTGTGATTTGGTCTATGGGCCAAATGCATTAAATGAGGATGTTGAGGAAGTTTTGTGACTAGTTAGATGATTAATGAGAGGTTTTAAATATGTTCGTTGATGGGTTGAATGTCTTAATTAGTTTTGTTTAGATGTCTTAATAAGGGGTTTGAATGTATCAAATGATTTTGTTAGGGATTTGAATGAATTAAATGAGTATGTTAGGTATTTATATGTCTTAAATGATTTTGTTTGAATGGTTGAATATCTTAAATGATTTTTTTAGAGGATTGAATAATTTTATTAATGATTAATGAAGAGGTTAAATAGATTAAATGAGGTGGTTGGCTAATTTTATTTGTTAATTTGGTATTATGTGTTCATGAATTAATTAGTGACTAATTAACTAACAAATATTTATTAATTATTTAATAAACTAAAAGCTAATATTGGTGGAATTTTATGGAATAGAATGGGGGTCATGTCACAATTAGGTGCTATTGATCTAGATTTTTTATTATAGATGGATTAGTTAGGATAAATGATGAATGATGAATGTCAATGATAGTATATTAGTGACAACACTAAGATGTTATAATTAGGGTGTCTACATTTGTCCCTCTTTGAAAGGACATTGTGACTAGAACAAACATTTACATTTAAAGAATGTAGAAGAATAAGTGATGATGCAAAAAGATGCCCTAGAGGCATAATTGGTTAGTTGGTGGGTAGATGCCCCATCAAATAATATGTGGGGATAAAATATGTGGATAGGATCTTTATATGATAAGGGTGAAAATGGATGAATTAGGGATGAAATAGGGTTTGTGCACACACTTGATGACTGAGTGTGATGATTATGAATATAGATGTTTTAATGGATGTTATGGCTAGATCAGATTAATGCACTTGATTGAAGGCTTACATGATTTGATTTGATTGTATTTTACCCAAGAAACAATATGTGTCAAGTGGGTTATATTGGGAATAATATATCTCAATAAATTTATGAGCTTTAATGTCCCCCAATCAATGATGTATGCAAGGGGGTTAGATTGGGAATGATATATCTTGATAAAGTTACAAGCTTGGATGTGATTTATTGTTTGGATATGCAAGTATAAATAAAGGTGTTAATTGATTGTATGAATTTATGATTTGATGATTAAGGCTCATGTTTATAGATATCATGGATTTTATATGTTGTTTTATATGTAGGTGATGATGTGATATGATGTAATGATTCATTTGTCACTTCTACATTATTCATGTATGATGCACACTTAGTCATTATGATGAATGTTTAGTTAGAAGTTAATGTTAATTGTTAATAGTTCGCATTCAATGGTTATGAATGATTTGTTAATGGTTTTATGTTTAGGAATGAATGTGTGTGAATGTAGGTAATATGATGATGTAGATGTATATGAATGAATTGTTGCTAATCTTGCATAGATTTTTGAATTTTTTTAGCAACTTGGGGTTTGATATAGCATATGACAAGATGCACAAAGATATGGAAAACCATTATGACATTGTTTCAAAATGTAGTAAGACTAACACAAACTCAACAAGTAATAAAACACAAAAAATGAACAAACAAGAAAGTAATAAAAACACGCAAAAAATAAGTTATGTTTTGTCTTTTATCAAGTTGAACCCCTTAAGTTTTGGTGATTGATGATATTGATTGGAGTGGGAATGGTGTATCTAAATAAAGTTGCAAGCTTTGATTTTCCCTAAGTAATTATATATGCAAGGGTTTTGGATTGAGAATGATACATCCTTAAAATGATGTAAGCTTTGATGTGGGATTGATATATCTAGATAAAACTACAATGATTTATTTAAAAATTAACATGTCTTTTAACTGGACTAAAGGCAAGACATTATTTTTAGGGGTTTTTGTGCTTGGCTATTATTTTGGATTTTCTTTATTTTTTAGACCTATTAGGATTTTTTGGGATTTTTATCATTTTGGGGATTTTTGACAAAGCTAAAATTAAAATAAAAACTAGTTCTAGTATCGTGAATGGGGATGGTAATGGATGTAATGCTTAAAGGATTTAGTATGGGATGGTATGGTCAAGGGATTCAAGATGGGACCTCTAAGGAATATGGTTGTGTATGAATCATGTGCCCACTTTTCTTCATGCCATTCTAACATCATGTTGCATTGTGCTCCAAAGAAGAATAGATATACCAAGATTGTTCCAAAACATGTTTCAAGATATTTTCCACTTCTTTATCAAGGTCAAAAGTGAGGAGGATGGGTATGGTGGAAAGTATTGAATGGATAAGGATGGTAAGTATGGATTAAATGGATAAGGTGGTAAGGATGGTTTAAGATGGGCTTAGAAGGAGAAATGGGCATGCCCCCAAGTGTAGGGTACTTGTAGACAACAAATTTACACATGATGCCAAAAACTAGTTTTCTTCATAGTACTTGCCTAAGGCACCATAAGAATGGTTTTCACCTTTGGATGACTTTTTTTAAATTCATTTTTTTTTTCTTTTTTTTTTTTGATTATTATCTTTATTTTATTGTTTTGAATATATTTTTACTTTTTTGTCATTTTCTATTTTTTTATTTTTTCTATTTTTTGATGGAAGCATTAGAACCTTCATGGATTCAACAAGATCCAATAGTATCATGTTCTAAGAAACTTATTTGTGAGGACCATGCCACTAGTATGTGTTCCAAAAATTCTATCATGGACTTTCATGATTGCTAAGTTGTCTTCTTCTAAATATATTAACAAGGTTCCATCATAACCCCTATGATACATGGTGCTACCAAGGAGGATGAAGTTGGATGCTCATGGGATTAAGGATTGTCATTGATTCTAAGAAATATTTGGATGGATGGTGTGGTCATGGAGGTAAGTATAAATGTCATGATAGCAATAGGGATTGGGAACAACAATCTCTCACACCATTTTTGGCCATGTGAATGTTAGTGTAGGTTTTTATTCCATTTAATGGTTTTCCCCTACACTTGTTGTTTAACTTACTTAGATGTCATATTAGGTCATTATCTAAAATATGACTTAACCCTATTTTCTAATTTTGAGTTGGTTTTTACTTCTCTATATAATGTAACTTTCCAAAAGATTTTTGGGTGATGAAAACTAATGATAATAATATAATTTTTGGTTGTTGAGGATAAAATTCTTCTTACTTATGTTTGATTTCACTTCTACAATAGGTAATTTCTTCATGCATTCGATCCTATCCAGACCTGATCCTCAATTATGGCCCAATCTAACATGGTATCAGAGAACTTTTTTATAGCCAAATTATATAGATTTTATTGTGAAATTTTAAGCCTTTAGCTTGCATACCATAAATCTGGTATTCATTGACCCTACATATTGTAGATTCACCATTTTATCACATTTTTTTCTTCTAGGGTATTTTATTTATCTAGATTCAAAAAAAAAAAAAAAAAAGGAAAAGGAATTTTTGTAGGTTATCTTTTTACCACTTATTTTCATAGACAACAATTGTGCCATTAATCTTAAAAGGTGCCAAAACTCTAGATTCAACTATATATAAGACCAAGTTTCATAGCAGGTGCTTTTGGCCATTTTTGGAGATTTCAGAGGCATTTTTTTGGGATCCACTAAAAACCATACATTTGAGGACTTGTAGGAAAAAAAATTGGGTTTTTTTAGGTTTATTGAAAAACTTAGTGGGTATTTTATGAATTTTTCATAGCAGCATCAAATATAAATATTTCTTGGGTTTTTTAGACTTTGAAAAAATCTTCCCCTATATAGATAATGTTAGATCTAGACCCTTTCTTAGGCATACAGTGGACACCAACACCATTTTGTGCACTTGGTATAAATTTGGCCCTGTATGGACATCAGGTGGATCTAAAGACCTTCCAGTGCAATTGGTAGATTCTCAACCCCCTATGGACATTTACACCTGATTAGACAATTGGTATAATTTAGACCTTATTTGAGAACCTACTAAAATATGACCTCTACCTAAACATAAATATAAATTTTAACCTACTTAGACACATGTCATAATTTGATGGTTGTTAAAACACATGATGAACCTGATGGCTATAGGTACACATCAAAACTTGATGCCTACCCGTGCAGGCCCTTGTTTCTATCGATCATAATATCCATTTAGCTATATTTCTACCTACCTAATTTTGGCCTCTTATAATTCCAAGGATATGTTTTCAAAATCCTCTATCTTTGAAACCTCATGTTTTTTTCCCATCCTATCTCCACCCTCCTAGATTTATGCCATACTTTTGCTTTAGCCTAATGATGTTTGTGAGGCCATAAAATTTAAATAGGTGTTTTATAGCACTATTCATGTGGACTTAGGTTCTATCATGGTGACATCATAAAATTTTGTCTTCACCCAAAAAATGTATACAAAGTGGAGATATATTTTATGGGATATAAACATAAAACTCCCATAACTTTTAGCCTATAGCTCCTTTTCAAGAACCCTTTTTTTTAAGTATAATTTTTTTTATCTCTATGAATTGGTGATATTATTGTGCCTTATAAAATTTAAACTTTATATTTTTAGGGGGTTATACATACTTATCTTTTTAGCACTATCAGTTCAACACATACATGTTTAATTAAATGGATCATTGTCAAGTTTGGATTCTTACACAATTCAACTATCATGAGTGGAAAATCAAAATTCAAATCCTTTTAAGGAGTAAAGGATTATACTTGATCATTATAGGTAAAAAAATAGAATCGACACTAGATGCAGAGAAGGTGAATTGGTATAATAGAAGTGATGAAGCCTAGGTCTATTATGTCTATCAATGTCACCCAACTTTATCTTTCATATTAAATTTTTAGCTACTCCTAATCAAGTGTGGAACACATTGGAAACACTCTTTGTAAAGTAGTACATATTGAAAATTCATTAACTGGAGAATGAGCTCATCAGTTTGAGCTCAAGTAATTTTGAAATTATACAGGACTTCTTCACAAAATTCAAATCACTCAGGTTACATTTGAAACTATGGCATTGACAAAAAAATATTATCAATTGATTCTTTCCATTTTTATCACATTGGGGTCTAACCATTATGTCTTTGTTTCTACCTTCCATGTCACCAAGCATGCCCTTAGAGCTATATGGATCATGACATCCTTGGATGATTTTGATTTTGACTTACTCAAGAGTAAGAAAATATTATTCAAATAGTATGCTAGATTAATATAAATTAAATGCCTTAATTATGATTCATAATAATAGAATACTTCTAACAACATTAAGGAGAAAAAATAGAATAATAAGGACCCATAGCAAAGAATGGGTCAAAAAGGTGATGGTAAATCCAAATCATCAATTGAGTCCTCCTCTTTAAGTGGGAAACCCAAGAAAAAGTGACTCACATGTGCCTACTATAATAAAATTTGGCATGATGAAACCAAATGTATGAATAAGTAAATTGACCAACTGACTAAGATGATTAAGAAGCACAATATTATTGTCCTTGATTCACCCAATCAGAGTTCATCAGCACATGAGCCTTTTAAGGCCAAAGACAATAGAAAGATAAAATAAGGGAAAATCACTTGTTTCAATTTCATCCCAGCCTTCCTCATGGGTTATTTGAAACAACCCCTCAAATTGTACTAGTAAAATGCAACAAACTTTTTTGTAAAACAAAATACTAATCATTCATTCAACCACAGTTATATGATTTAATTTTAGCCAATCATATAATCATCAACTTAACATGTTAACAATTCCAAAATCTTAATATTGAAAGTAATATATTATATTTTAATTACAAGGTAAATACATTATAACTCAGCCATAGTTGGTCCATTCATATAGCATGTAAGAACCCCTTTGATTGATTACCAAAAAAACATACCAAATTTGTTTTATATAATTAATCTAAAAAGGCATTCTTACTTTTATTTCCTTAATTTAACAAGTGAAAATCATCACATCCACCGAGTCAGTGTTTACATAAAACATGATAACAAACCTTAAAACAAGGTATGACATTGAAAGTTCACTATCTTACTAGTGACATTAGCATAATATGCAATACACATGCTAAGTATTAATACTAATTCAATAGGTCACATAGATTTCTATGCAATCAAGTCAACCCTAACCTAGCCTAAGGATATATACCCAATTCCCCTACCATAACTTAGGTAGCCTATATATCTATTCCTCAAAATTAGGGTCCAATGTAGTTCTCCTTTCACTAGTGATGGTCTCCTCCATGAGACATCATCACTAAAGAGGTAGGCATTTTAATCCAAATAGATAATAATCTATTCATGACACAGAGGATCTTCTAAAGCTTTGATCATCAATCCCACAACTATATGACACACTCAAGTCACTTATAACATAACACCTTACTAAACAAGGCTTATGTTTTTACCCAAGCACTCTCACATAAAAAATAAAATATTAGTAATTATGAAAGAATCCACATTCCTTGATCCATAAATAATCACCTCAATAATCATTCATAGTTACCAATACATGGATAAAATACTAAACATTAATACTATGGATAAGTTTTTATAGGATTGACATGATTATACGCATGACTCAAGAATTCACTTAGATAATCATAAATGTATACTAAGGTAAAACATATTAGGGTTAATTTCCTATGCCCATGCTCGCTCCTTGAGATGCCATACATATTTATGATGTCACCTACATGTGCAAAATTAGAGATAGATGTAGTTCTCCAAAACTATTGAAGGTATAAATGTTTAATCAAAAGTATTCTCACATGAACACATAAGGAGGTAGATATAAATATGTTCCTTCATTACAAAGAGAAAACTCAAGTCTTTATGATGATATCACTCACATAAAAACATGTATAATCTAGGACTAGTGATGTCTACCATCACTCTCGTGTCCTCATATACTGCCAAACTATGGCATTTAGCCACATACAAAAAGGGTTAAAATGTTGTTACTTAGACTAATATATATCAAGAACACCACTACATAATTATAAACCATAATACCATCGTTATAGGTATAATATATACATATAGATGGGTTATGTATCCATAGAGTAAATATGATTTTTCTCTTGCAACTAAATGACTCAAAATTCCTGTGTGATAATACCTCATCTTACCCCAATAGGACATTACCAAGGTTTATCATAAATATACATAAAATCAGACTTATATTATACCTCAAACATCTTATGCTAAGAGGGAAATAACACAACTAATTAAGCTTAAATTAATTATACCCTAATGATGATACTTTATACAAGGATCACCTTACCCATAAATACTTAAATATTTCCCTATTTAATACTAGAGCTCAAATGATCTAGCTCGTAAAACATTTTACAAAATTAGGTTCTCTATTCAAGACTTGATTGTCTATAAAATAATATATATACATATATACATATTAAGCTTACTTATATATATGAGTTAAACCCATTTCTCAAATTAAAACTTAGTCCTTTAAATCATTATAAATATTCCCATGAAGGAGTTATCTAGTACAAAATAAAATTAGAAAGGACTTAATATTTATCTTAAAACTCAACACTTAGTACTTAATACTTTTTTGATTTACTAATTCTTTCTAAACCGATTATATAGAGCATTCCAACATTGATTTTGGTTCAGATCAAAAAATGAAAAGAAACGAATTAGGATCAGAAGAAATACACTTCTCAAAGATCCCATGATAATCACACTCAAGTCTTAAGGTACAACTCAAGCTAATGATACAACTCCATTCAAATCATGATACAAAAATTTGAGGCAAAACAAAGTTCTACCTAACATTCATTCTTGCATTAAAGAGGATACATTACAGCACTTAAAATAAGGACTGGGCATCTTATTTACTATTACCCTAATTTTGAATATATAAACTCAGTCCAATATTTAATATTATCCAATGTTTTAATAATTTAACTTAGCTTATAATATGAATATTTAGCATTCTTATATTAAAAACACAGTGATTTACCTTAAAAATATAGTAATACAATTTTATTGATACAGTGTTTCAAACTTTAGGCTAGGCACTTTAGGGTTAAATTCAACACTTTTATATCATATCTCAGTGTTTTCATTCAATAAACACAACTATCTACTAAACAAACCTAGTTCTTCTCTTTGTTATACTTCAATGATCCATTTAATCACTCTGTGATCTTATTAGTCTGGTGTTTCATACACAAACTAGGTGATTTATTTATGGAACACATTATATTATATTAAAAAAAGGCTCAACATTATCCAATATATCTTTAGTTACTTCAAATAAATGTATAAAACAATTTTATTAAATAAGATCATCAATTCCTTTACACCTAGATGTAGGTCTACACAATTGATATGCAGACCTATGTATATGTGGGACACTGATCAAACCAGGTGGAACGCTGAAAGATATAAATACATAAGTTATCATTTTTAAAGACTTATCTATATTTCTTAAATACATAGCAACATAAAAATATAAATATATAATGATTTCTACTAACCTAGCACTACATTCATTGACCTCTCGTTCCAAACAAATACTTTAATTCATAGATCAAATCATAGTCTTTATGTCTTTAATGATGAGGATGCCTCTCTCTCTTTTCTCTTTCTCTTTCTCCAACCATTCTCCTACCTTCTATATGTGTCTTCCCTATCTCACTTTCTAATTTCAAAAGGGCTTTATTTATAAAACTAAAGCTCCCTCTAAAATTTGCATCCCTCACTTCCCTCTCTTCACATGGTAATTCTTTTTAGAATCTCCTCATGCATTAAATTTACATTTTTTTTAAATTTAATAATAATTATTATCTTTTCTATTACTCTCCATGCATAGAATTTTTCTCACTCGCCTCCACCACTGAAAGTGGTCCATTACTATCATTCATCCACTACCGCTCTCTCCACTCATATACGTGGCATCCAACTCTTCATTTACCTGTAGTCAACTCACCTTGCTTAAAATATGGTAAAACATTTACTTGCTTACCAAAAATCTCCACACCACATTCCCATTACTATATAAGGCCATGTGGACAAATAAAATTAAGGATAATTAATTACAATTTCATGGATGGAAAATGAATACTAAGTTTATATCATCTTAGCTTAAAGGTAGTAATTAAGATAGTTCAATATTAGATAATTATTTATTTACCTATTTGATATATATTCTTATAAATTTTTTCTAATTAAAGATAACTATATCTTCAAAAACTAGTGTATCTATAAATACATTATCTATTTACATATGTCTTACTATTTTGATACCCTAGATATCAATAACTAATGAGTTAAATGCTCAAAGATGTTTATAAATACATTTTATTAGTTTATACATATAATAGAAAATAAATTTTTATTTTCTTGATTTATACTCAAAAATCAAGACAAATGAAATGAAAGAATCTTATGTAGTCATAAACTAAATCTACATACTAATATAATCATAACAATAACATTGTCCCATACCAATAAATGTCAAAATGCTCAAATCAAAGCAATAATAATCAGATAGTAACCATATTAATGCATGGATTTAAAGGTTATTAATTATAGGGTGAAAATAAGATGTGACATTTTTCCCCCTAAAACTGCTCATCACCTCGATGATTCTTATTCAAACAAATGTTTTGGTTAACTAACAAAGTTTAATAGTATAAAAACATAATATCTAGAATCAATCATGCTAACAAATGCCAAATTTTACTTAAAGAACTCATACTAGTTCTCCTAATCTTTAGAGTATTAGCTCCACAACACCCTACTTGGTGACATTTTCTATTATGCAATAGTTTTTTTAATGTCCCTTATGTTGTTTGGTTCTATCATGACCATCCTATGGTCTAGAACCATAAGACAAATCAAATAATAACTTGGTAAAAGTCTTACTAACTTTCCAAAAACACATTAAATCATCACAACAGTCAAATAAAATGACTATGGAGAGTTCTACAAAACCCTCTAGCCCCTCTACACATCTCTCTAACCTAGAGAATGTATTTATCATTACATAGAAAAGTATTTAGAGAGCCTGGCAAGGATGATGTGTGTATGTTAATACTATCACTACACCATGTAACTTTGGATAAGTATAACATGTAAATATTGTCTACTCATTCAAAGCTTTGAATAAGTATGACAATGAATAGGAATGGTAAATATAATGTATACAAAATCATGGAATATTCATCCACATGGAATATGTGTCCATAGTATACATGCATATGGCCATACGACTAAATTTGATAGGTCTTACCTATCAAATCCCAGATTCGATAAGTCTCGCCTATCGATCCAAATTAGTACCAATAATCTAAGTCAATATGAATCTAATTAGGATGCCATCCTATTGTTTGTACCTCACATTCCCAATTCACCACTCTTCCCTCAAGTATCTATGACCTGACAATTTCTAAAAACTTTACAAGGTTCTATGAAACACAAATCTATACTAACATATCATAAAAAGCAATGATATATTCTAAAAGATTCCATATGTACTAACATACACATAAGTGAAATCATAAAATCATCCTAAGATTGAATTAAGTTTTTATTAATCAATCAAAACTAGTATCATATCCTACAACTTAACATGTAGTGTTGTATTCATAGTAAAAAGGAAATAATTCCATAACATACAAATCTTAAGGATCATACCATCCCTACAACTTTATCAGTGAGACAATGTCTCCTTGCTTGCATGACTAACACAATAGTTAAAAAATTTATCTCAATCCTTTTAGACTACCAAGATATCTTACACATCTTATACCTTACCCCCAAATAAAGTTACATATATAACTCTTCAAAATAATAACATGTTTCAAAAGAGAATAATATCAATCTAAACAAAGATATACAATAACATAATAATTTTCATCACTAGAATTAACATAAACTCCAAGTTAGCCACTCCTCATGGTCAAGTACACAAGTTTAGATATAATAGTGACTCTAAAAACTCACACATAGTAGAGAACTAACATCTCATAAACCAAAATTTCTTACATACCCTCACATAGTAGAAGGAAACATCGCAATCTATGTTGCCAATCACTATTCAGTTCCCAAACTTGTAAGTGTAGTATGATCACCTAATTTCATAAATGGAAATAAAAGACAAACCACGAGGATGCATTAATCCATTCAATCATATAAATTTTCTCAATGAGAATTAGAAAACACTATCCCATGAACTCGAGGGAATAAGATCAAGCAACAATTTAGAAACAAGTTCCCTCTTAAAGAAACTTTAAATCAACATCTTGAAAATATGCATCTTCTTGATGGCTAAAAAGGATTTAATAGGAGAGTGAAAACATAACAACTCAGCTATAAGCTAAACAAGAGAGTTGACACTTCTCCCAAGTTAATATAACTATAAAGATGGTAATATATCTAACAAACTCGTAACACAAAAGAATTCACAATCAATACATTTACAATCAACTACAAGAAAATTTCCATCACACTTGGTGGTGCCAATCTAGAATGTTCCTATATGATTACCACTCTTAGGATCTGTGTAAATAAGGCACAAGAATAATACATATAAACATAAGTGGGTAGCACTCCAAGATTTTTAAAACACTCACAAAGCACAAATATAATTACTGAAGGTGATTCAAGAAATACATAATTACACTCGAGGTGTTCAATCTAATATGGTAGGAAACTCTTGCTCATAATTCAAGAAATAATCTATACACTCTCTTACCCAACACCGTACATAACCATCACCAACAAGACACTCATTACACCAACCCTTTAACATCTCTAAGGGGGTACAAATTCTCTAAGGGTACACACTCAATGTACCATACATAACTACATGTTTTTCCTTTCTGTTAAACAAAAAGGTATGAAAACACTAATAGACTTATTAGGTCCTAGAGTTTGAGCCACAACTCTGATACAACATGAAATAGCCACTCAAATTGTACTGAGAAAATGCAGTAATTTTTTTTTGTAAAACTAAATACTAATCATTCATTTAACCATAGTTATATGATTTAATTTTAGCTAATCATATAATCAATAACTTAACGTGTTAACATTTTTAGAATTCCAATATTGAAAGCAATTTAATATATTTTAATTGTAATGAAGGTAAATACATTAAAACTCAACCACAACTAGTCCATTCATATAGGATGTAAGAACCCCTATGATTAATTACCAAAAAAACATATCGGATTTGTTTTATATAATTCATCTAAAAAGATATTCTTACTTTTCTTTCCTTAATTCAACAAGTGAAAATCATCACGTTCCATCAAGTCAATATTTACAAAGAACATGACAACAAACCTTAGATCAAGGTACAACACTAAAATTTCACTATCTTACTAGTGACATCAGCGCAATCCATAATACACATGCTAAGTATTGGTACTAATTCAACTGGTCACATAGATTGTTATGCAATCAAGTCAACCCTAACTTAGCCTAAATATCTAGACTCGATGCCCCCACCACAACTTGGGAAACCTACATATATACTCCTCAAAATTAGGGTATGATGTAGTTCTCCTTTTACAATTTATGGTCTCCACCATGAGAGGTCATCACTAAAGAGGTTGGCACTCTAAGACAAATAAAGAATAATCTATTTATGACACAGACAATCTTATAAAACTTTGATCATCAATCCCATAACTATATGACACAATCAAGTTGCTTATGACATAACACCTTACTAAAAAAGGCTTGTGTTCTTACCCAAGCACTCTCACATAAAAACCCAAATACTAGCAATGATGAAAGAATCCACATTCCTCGATCCATAAAGAATCACCTCAACAATCATTCATAGTTATCAATACATGGATAAAATACTAAACATTCATACTGCGGATAAGTTTTTATAGGATTTACATTATTATACACATGATTCAAGAATTCACTTAGATAATCATTAATGTCATACTAAGGTAAAACATATTAGGGTTAGTTTACTATGCCCACGCTCACTCCCTGAGCTGCCATACACATCTACAATTGTACCTACATGTGTAGAATCAGGGATAGATGTAGTTCTCCAAAACTATTAAAGGTATAAATGTTTACTCAAAAGGATTCTCACATGAGCGCATAAGGAGGTAGATATAAATATGTTCCTTCATTACAAAGAGAAAACTCAAGTCTTTAAGATGATATCACTCACATCAAAATGTGTACAATCTAGGACTATTGATGTCCACCATCACTCTCATGTCCTCATATACTACCAGAATATGGGCTTTAGCCACATTCAAAAAGGGTATCAAATAGTTTGTCACTTAGACCAATATATATCAAGAACACCACTAAATAATTCCAAACCATAATACCATCTTTACATGTATAATATCTACATATAGATGGGTTACATATCCATAGATTAAATATACTTTTGATCTTACAACTATATGACTCAAAATTCCTATGAGATAATACCTCATCTTACCCCCAATAGGACATTACTGAGGTTTATCATGAATTTACATAAAATCAGACTTATATGCTACCTCAAACATCTTATGCTAAGAGGGAAATAACATTGCTAATTAAGGTTAAATTAATTATACCACAATGATGATACTTTATAAAATGATAACCTTACCTAGATATACTTATATATTCCCCCATTTAATACTATAGCTCAAATGATTTAGCTCGTAAAAAAATTTAAAAACTTAAGTTTATTATTCAAGACTTGATTGTCTATATAACAATATATACATATAGACCTATTAAGCTTACTTATATATATGAATTAGACCCATTTCTCAAACTAAAAATTAGTCCTTTAAATCATTATAAATATTCCCATAAATGAGTTGTGTGGTATGAAATCAAATTAGAAAGGACTTAGTATTTATTTTAAAACTCAGCAACTTAGTACTTAATGCTTTTGTGATTTATTAATTCTTTTCGAATGATTATACAAAACATTCCAACATTAATTTTAGTTTAGATGAGAAAATGAAAAGAAACGAATTAGGATCATAATAAATACATTTCTCAAAGATCCCATGAGAATCACACTCAACTCTTAAGGTGCAACTCAAGCTGATAATGCAACTTGACAGCGTAACTCTATTTAAACCATGATATGGAAATCTGAGGCAAAACAAAGTTCCACCTAACAATCAATCTTGCATTAAAGAGGATACATTTTGGTTAAAATAAGGACTCGACATCTTATTTACTATTACCTTGCTTTTTAATATATATACTTAGTCAAATATTTAATATTATCTAGTGTTTTAATAATTTAACTCAGCTTATAATATGAATATTCAGTGCTCTTATATTTAAAAAAATAATGATTTACACTAAAAATATAGCAATACAATTTTATTGACACAATGTTTCAAACTTTAGGTTGGGTGTTTTAGGGTTAAACTTAGAATTTTTATATCATATGCTCAATATTTCCATTCAATAAACACCACTATCTATTAAACAAAACCAACGCTTCTCTCTGCTATACTTCAGTGATCCATTTAATCCCTTTGTGATCTTATTAGTCTGGTGCTTCATATACAAATTGGGTGATTTATTTATGGAACATAGTGTATTATATATATAAAAGTCTCAGGATTATCTAATATATCTTCAACAATGTCAAATACATGTATACAATGATTCTATTAAATAATATCAACAATTCCTCTACACCTAGATGCAGGTCTACACAAATAATATGTAGACCTATGTATATGTGGGACATTTGTCAAACTAGGTGGAACACTGATACATATAAATACACAAGTTATCATTTTTAAAGACTTATCTATCTTTCATAAATACACAACATAAAAATATAAATATACAATGATTTCTACTAACCTGGCACTACATTCATTAACCTGGCATTCTAAACAAATGTTTTACTTTGTAAATCAAATTGTAGACTTTATGGCTTTATTGATGAGGATGCCTCTCTCTTTTCTCTTTCTCTCTCTCCAACTATTCTCCTACTTTCTATATGTGTTTCCCCTATCTCCATTTCTAATTTCAAAAAGGTTTTATTCATAAAAAGTTGTGTCCCTTCCTTCCCTCACTTCACATGGTAATTCCTTTTAGATTATCATCATGCATTAAATTTAGATTTATTTTAAATTTACTAATAATTATTATCTTTTCTATTACTCTCCATGCATATAATTTTTCCCACTCACTTGTCTCCACTGCCAAAAGTGGTCCACTACTGCTCTCTCCACTCATACGTGTGGCATCCAACTCTTCACTTACCCATAGTAAACTCACCTTGCTTAAAATATAGTAAAGCATTTACTTACTTTCCAAAAATCTCCATGCCACATTCCCATTGCAATATAAGGCCATGTGGACAAATAAAATTAAGGATAATTAATTTAAATTCATGCATGGTAAATGAAGACTAATTTTATATTGTCTTAGCTTAAAGGTAATACTTAAGATAGTTCCAGCTTAGATAATTTTTTATTTACCTATTTGATATATATGCTTATAATTGTTTCTAATTAAAGATAAATATATCTTTAGAAACTATTGTATCTATAAATAAATTATCTATTTACATATGTCTTGCTATTTTGATACCCCGAATATCAATAACTAATGAGTTAAATGTTCAAAGATGTTTATAAAGATATTTTATTAGTTTATGCATATAATAGAAAATAGATGTTTATTTTCCTGATTTATAAGTAAAAATCAAGACAAATAAAATATAGGAATCTTATGTAATCACTAAATAAATCTACGTACTAATATAATCATAATAATAACACTATCCCATATCAATAAATGTCAAAATGCTCAAATAAAAGTATTAATAATCAGATAGTAACCATATTAATCCATGGATTTAAAGGTTATCAATTATAAAGTGAAATCAGGATGTGGCATTATTGATTATGTTACTTTGCACCACATGGATTCATCATAATTACTTTTGTCATCATTGGATCCTTATTCTATGCCTTCCATTTTGTTTTATGATAATACCTTTGTAGAAGTTAATGGGAGAGGATCTATTAAAGTGAATGATGGGATATTTTAGGTTTTTTTATGTGTTCTCTCATTTTCCACCAATCTCCTAACTATTTATCAGATCAATCACATCGATTCAGGTAAGATAATTGAGTTCAAACCTAATTCTATGTTTATTATGGAAGCAAACAACGACTCTATAGTTACATTTAAGAAAGCAAATCAATAGTCATGATTATATACTTTCTTACATTTTTATCCTGAAAAAACCTCTACTACACTACTCACTCATTCAAATGGGGTCAGTAAATTATGGAATGAGTGATTTAACCATCTTAACTATCATTACATGGAGAAATTTAATCATCATGACATGGTTTTAGTGTTTCCACGTGTTCATTTTCCTGACAACATTTTCCAAGGTTGCATATTTGGTAAGCATCCTGACAAGAAGTATGACAAAGGCAAATCATGGAGAACTATACAGACATTGGAGCTAATTCACAGTGACATTATTGGTTTATTTATAGTTCCTTCATTCAACATGACTAAATACAAGATTACCTTCATCAATGACTTTTCTAGGTATATTTGGGTGTACTTTCTTAAGCAAAAATTTTAGGTCTTTGATCATTTCAATGACTTCAAGGCACTTTTATAAAAATATTCAAGTAAAGCCATCAAGATTTTATGCATCGACATTGGTGGTGAGTATGTTAATAATCATTTTGAATAATTCTATAGTTTAGAGGGTAATGAACTATGGTGTATATTTTTATATCATCCTCTATAGAATGGTGTTTTAGAGAGCAATAATAGGTCCTTAAAGGAAATGTCCAACTATATGCTACACTTCAAATCTCTTTCACCTTAGTAATGGGTCGAGGCCATTAAACTATGTTTTTTATATCTAGAACTAAGTTCTTAATAAAGCATTGAATGGAGTCACTCCTTTTGAAGCATGGATTGGTCATAAATCCATAGTAAAACATTTCTAAGTGTTTAGATCTTGGCATATAGACCACATTTTGAATAATAAACATAAGGTAATGGAACCTCAAATTTAGCCTTACATATTCATTAGATATCCTAAGGGTGTTAACGGATACATGCTTACCATCCCACCACTCATGAATTATTCATTAAAATAAGTGTTTAATTTCAATGGGGTCTATCAGAATCCACACTTGACACTCCTTCCTCTTCCTTCAACACACTAGGATATGATGACAACTATGTTGATTCAAATCCACTTGCGTAGCTTCTTGATGATCTAGATTCTTATTCTAGTTGTGATGATGAGAATAGTGATGGGGACTCAGATTCTCCTTCTCCTAGAATATTTTTAGAGTATGAGGAATCTCCTCCTAACTCTCTAACATCTGGTCCTCTCTAGGCTAGACAAACACTTCAAACTATTTTCCATTGGGTTGGAGATCCATCAAACACCAGGCAAACTCATTTATAATTCTAGAATGCCCCACATGCATTTATTGCATTTGAATCTAATCCATAAGCATTTCATGATGTATCAAGCACTCTTGAGTGGAATAATATTATGGAAGAGGAGAATAGTCCTTTTTGAAGAACAACAGTTAGGATTTAGTCCATCTTCCTAAGGAAATAAAACTTGGTTGATGTGGGTGGATATATAGAACAAAATTTGTAGTAGATGGGTTGGTAGACAAGTTCAAAGCACATCTGGTAGCAAAGTGTTTTTATTAGGTACCTAACATTTATTATACCAAGGCATTTGCCCCACTTTCTAAAATGAACTCAATCTGACTCACTCTTTCTATTGCCACATCACATCATTGGGATGTTCGTTAGATGGATGTGAAGAGTGTTTTTTCATAGTGACCTGAAAGAGGAAATATAAATGGAATAATCATAAGGATTTGTGGAATATTCCTCCTTAATTTTCAAACTTTGAAAATCTATGGCCTCAAATAAGCTCCTCAATCTTGGTATTCTAAGATTAACTCCTTTTTTCTTTTAGTTGAGTTCACTAGGTGCCATTCTGATCTGAATGTCTACATTTTATTGTAAGATGATTCACTATTGATTCCAATTCTCTATTGGGATGACCTATTGATCACAAGGATTTTTTCATGCAAAATTATCATAGTGAAAACTACTTTGTCTGATAAGGTCTCAATGACTGACTTGGGCTTGTTACGTTACTTTATCAGGATTGAAAATTCTCAGCCTAACTCCAAGATCACTATTTCAAAATCTAAGTATGCTCTTGATTTGCTTACATGGTTTAACATGATTGACTATAAGCTAGCTTCAAATCCCTTTCTATCTAGTGTGAATCTTAAGGATTGATTGTCCATCTCCCTTGGTTGATGCTACATCATATCAACAACTTGTTGGTAGTCTCATCTATCTTATGCAAACTAAACTTGACATTTCATATGTAATCAAGATGGTATCTAAATTTATGTAGGAACCACATGAGTTACATTATAAATTGCCTAAGTATATTCTCCATTACATTCAAGGTACCCATAGTTTGGGATTCTAATTAGATCAATAATCTATGTTGGCTTGATTGGGTATACACATTCATATTAAACTAGAAATATTCATAATCGTAAGTCTACTTTAGGATATAGTTTCTCTCTTATTTCAGGTCCAATTAGTTGGTCAAGAAAGAAGTAGAATTTTTATCTTCTATAGAGGTAGAATAAGGAGTTGTTAATGCTACCACTAAGGATATTTAGTCAGGGGATTCTCAATAAGCTTGATATCTAGTTTCAATGACTAATAATCATCTTTTATGACAACCAAAGAATAATCTAGATCTGTAAGATTCTAGTCCTCCATTTATGTACCAAACATATCAAGATTTGCATGCATTTCATTTGAGAGATTATCCATGAGCAAGTCACTAATTTCTTCTACATCTAGACTATAGAGCATATTGTTGATATATTCACCAAAACCCTCACTAAGATCAATTATCTTCATTTTTAGACTCTTATTAGGGTTCAGGTAGTTCCATCTTCCTCCTCTAGGGGAGATTTTCTATGTATTTGGGTACCTCATCAAGCCTTGTTACCATGACCCACTTCCGCTACCCACCTAAGCCATGATTAAGGGGGTGTTAGTATAGGTTTTTATTCCATTTAATGGTTTTCTCTTAAACATGCTATTCAAATTGATTAGGTGTCATATTAGATCATTAATTAAAATATGGCTTGAACTTATTTTCTAATTTTGAGTTATTTTTTGCTTCTTTGTATAATGTATCTTTCCTAAAGCTTTTTGCATGATGAAAGGCTAATGATCATAATATAATTTTTAGTTATTGAATACAAGATTCTTCATATTTATATTTTATTTTGATTCTATAATAGGTAATTTCTTCATGCATTTGATCCTATCTATACCTGATCCTCGATTGCAGCCCACTCTAATAGTGAAGACATCTAAAAATTTTACTTGGAGGGTGATAAGAGTTTCTTGTTCATTGGACTAAGATTAGTCATAAATTTAATGATATAGGGATTACTTTTTTATTTTGATATTGACATCAATAGTGTCTTCAACAAGTTGTTTAGATCCATTTTGAAATTGTGTTGATACAAGGGGAAGGTTGAATTCCTGATTTTGATTTTCATTATTCGATAACACCTCAAAAGGTTTTCACTAGGGGAATTTTATTTTTTATCTTTTTATTTCTCTTGAATTTTTGAATTTTTATACTAATCAACTCTTCATGTTTCCTAAAATATTTTATAGATTTAATATTGATTTCAAATCCCTATTTTTGATCCCATGGTGGGATGTCATCTCGAAGTCCCATAAAGTCTATAATTACCTCATCATTTTGAAATAGGTCCAATAGTACATGATACTATTTTTCTCAATCAATGAATTGAGGATATCAAAGGTCAAGGTTTGTAGTATTTATGGTGGTGTCATTGAATGGGTTAGTGGTAGTAATATCCTTATAGAATCTATGGAAAGAACTTATTTTGATGTTGGGAGAAGATTCCTCAAAAATCATAGAAGTATCACTAACTTATTTATATTGATTACCTATAGGTTTTTAACTAATCCCATAATATTCTTTGTTTTCATGAATTTGGATTGGTTCCATTATTATTTATTCATAAACACCTAGTCCCTTGCCTTTATAATTCATGATTTTACACACTTTTTCTACTATTGGATATTATTGGCTTTAGAAATAGTAGGATATGCCATAATATATAACTAGGAACTACTATAACTTTTAATAGATTTGTTTTTATAAGAAGGTCAATTTTGATAATCGGTGTTGAAACAAAATGATAGGGTACCCATTTTATTATCTTTTTTATGTTGATTCTAACTTGGCTTCTAGGAAAGATAGGGAGTGTAGTCCATGGAAGTAATTTTAGATTTCATTATATACAAGTAAATTATTCACTTTATGCTTAGTTTTGGATGCATCAATATGTAAGGGGATATTAGGTAATGGTCTAATAAGCTGTATGTCATGTTGTTCAAAGGTGGGTTATTGAATTGAAGATAGGTGTATAAAGAGCACTTAGAATTGGTAAGTTATTTTACAATTTGTTGGTCTCAATTTGTGACATGCAATAAAAACTATTATTTAGTTAACCATTTTGATGGGACAAAGGGAGATAACAGCACATGGGATGAAATTTCCCCATCAATTTTTAGACCTTACTAGTGGTCCAAGAGTTGAGTGGTTCCCAGTATAAATTTGTGTTCTAAAAGTAACAACATTATCATTGAGGGTTCAATTGATATGAGATTTCAAATTCATTTACTTGATTACTTTATAATTAATTACCTAAATCATGATGTATACATGATTCAACTGATAAATACTTTATGTTTTTCTTCACTAAAATTCCTATCACAACCTAAACTAGGGGAAGACATCATCCAAAAAAATTAAAAATGAGAGAAAGGGTATGGCATAAAAGAGACTGTGTCTTTGATCTAAATAAGCCTCTTTATTCAAAGGAATTTCAAACATGTCTAACCACATTTATACACTATGTGTGTGGTCTACCTAAAACATAAATGTGAGTCACTCAGTTATTAAGCTTCTAAATACAAGTGTGAAATCCATTTATTCATTAAATCCATTCTAAAGAAAAATATTGGTAGTTTATATCTATTTCACATGATGACTTAGAGGAGTATAAATAAAACATGAAATAACTCAATAAACTAGTTATGATAGCTACTACAAAACATAACTAAGATAATCATCTAAAAATGGGCACATTAATAGTCTTAGCATCGATTAAAAAGATAAATGAAAAGGATAGAGACATTAAATGAACAAAACATAATAAAATATGTATTCAACATTCTTAAAACATATTGTTACAATCAATATTCTTAAATTCAAGAATATAAGACAACAAAGCCTACAAGAAACGTTGGTGCAATCTAGGCCAATTCTAATAGTAGTTCGATGCCTAAAATGTTGACCTCTCATGGATGCATAGTTAAGGTAAAAATACCAAGGGAAGGTAGGTGCAATCCTAACATAATCCCAAAAAAACTTTGATCCCAAAATCTATGACCTTTCAAATGTAAAATAACATCCCTTACATAAAAATATTATTCCATGAAGTTTGCTTAACCCACTACCAAGGCAATACAAATATTCAATGATGATTAGGGAATATGGTTGAGATTATGATATATTTGCTAGCTTGACCATGATTTGTGGTTATAATCCATGCCTATTTAAAATAACCCTTTTGTATTTTTTGATTGATGTCCCCATGCACACCATGCTACTCTATGCATTTATTTGAATTGGCATATATCCTTTATTATCAAGTCATTTGAACTCAAGTTTTGATGGCCTTAATAGCTAGATGGGCTATCAATTTTAATCTTTGAGCACCCTATATTGACTAGTTCTACTTATTTGGCCTTTAAATCCAAATTTATCCCTTATTAGTAAACCTTCGTATGCATATGTTACTTCCTCACTACCAGGCTATTGACTTTGCCTACTATGTCCCACTTCTCCACTTAGTGGCTTATCATCAGCCTTGAGCTTTAATTTGTTAGTTTACTCTATCATCATCATGGCCACATGGATTTTTATTAGCTTCCCAAGCTCTTCATGCTTTAGGATAACTTTTCCAATGCCCCAAGATCTCAGGTTAATTTTATATCACTCTAGGATTTTGAGCTCTTGAGAGGGTGTTGTGTGGTGTCTTCTCAGGGATTTGGGGCCATAAGCCTTTATTGATGTTATTTGACTCTAATTTTGGGTTAATATTGTAATACCCTAAAATTTCTAAGGTTTTTATATTCTAAGGTTTTGATCTTTAGAGTTAATGTCATAATGTCTTTGAGGTTTTGAGCTCTCAGAATGGTGCCATGTGGTGCCACCTCAGGGCCCCAAGGCTTTAAAAGGACTAGTCATTTTTTCAACAATATTTGACTCTAAATCCATGTATTGATGATATTTGTACATGTGGAATGATATAGGGTACTCTGGGAAGTCTTCAAAACCTATGATAAAATAATAAATTGACTGAGTAAAGTTTTTTGAAGAAGCACAACTTTGGAAAGCCAACTTTATGTGAGAGGCAGTCAAATAATACAAGAATTGAAATCAGTCATTCACATAAAAAATTATTCAAGCCCAAATATTAAAAAGATAAATTTTATAAAAATAGTATTTAAAATAAATAAGTAATATAATTTATTTTTTTATGCAAAGGACATCATAATTATCGAACATTTAGCTAAGTCTCATATGAAGCATTAAAAATATTAATCCAATTTTCTATGAAAAAACATAATCATGAGATATATCACCAAAAATTAGCTTAAAATAAATAAGTTCCCTATTTATAGCCTAAAAATAGGGAATGTTTTTTGACACAATAATAAATAGACACCTTTTTAGGGAGAATGTTGTTAAATGTTCAGAATCTAGAATCTCTGGTTAAAGCACTTTCAAAGCTAGGCTACAAACCTTCACACCTAAACACAAGCATAAACTATAAATAGTTCTTTAGGAAAAATTGAAAATATGAAGGCACTAAATTTTGATTCAAATTATGGCATACTAATTTTTAATTTATCCTTAGACCATCAATGTCTACAAAGTGATTAATTCCTTATAGCTCTTGAGTTCGCATAAAATAATTTAGACTTGCTTAGACAACCAAAACTTCTGAGAAGGAAAATATTTATAAATCAACTTGGGGGGAATGGTATGGGAATTAATATACTACCATCGCTGCATGTATATCCCTAAGAGAGATATATCATGTAAGGCCTTACTCCATTGTCAGTTAGGCCGAAAAGCCTACGGTGGAAATTGCCTGAATCACCCTTTCAAAGAAGATTATATATTTTGTATTTTTATTCAATTTCATTTTATTTATTTATTTTAAGAATATTTATATGTTTGGTCTACTAAATTTTGGGAACCAATCCATGGGTATAATTATAGACTCAATAAATTTCATGACTACTAAAACAAATTTAAATTAAATCATTGTTTGCATTTTGCTTCAGATATTCAATTAAGTACAGTTGATGGATTCAATAAGAAAATGAAATTACTCTAAAATACATAGGTTTACATTTAAATTACTAGATTTCAAAATCCAAAAAATACACAAAAATAAAATTTAAATAGCCTATGCACATATTCAAGTATGACTTGCACTTTCTAAGTTCCAAGGCTTGAAAAAATTCATGTTTTCCATCAGCCATTTGAGGTTTTTATCCCACTAACATAGGGAAAAGAAGTTAACAGGTACCAACTCTCCACTTAATTTTTTTATTTTTATAACATAGCTAACAACTATAATGGGATGCCAAGGACAAGGAATAAGCCAGAATACTAAAACAAAACAAGGCCAAAATAGGCCCACATGAAACAAAACCAAACCAAAGCAAGGAAAGATAGAAAATAGGAAACATATTTTAGAAAATAGGTAAAATAAGCTAAATTAAGGGATATGAAAGGTATAATAGAAAATTAAAGAAAAAAAAGGAAAGACAAACATATTTATAAGAGGTTTTTCCAAGCAAATGAATGTTTTAATTAGTCAAACACCTGATTAATTCAAGATTTGGAGAAGGGTAAAGGGCATTTCTACATTATTTTATGTTTTCCTATAGGATGGAAGACACTATCCCATAAAGATTTTTCAATATTAATTTCATGTAATTGAATTAAAATCAAATTATGTAGTTCAAGATTGTGCTTACATCTAATTTGCTAAAATCTTGAGGGATAAGGTGAATAAAATACCTCAGCCCAAACATGGAACTATAAAGAGGATTGAGGCTAAGATATAATACATATCAAAATTTCATAAACATCCAACTTAGTAGGTGTATATTCTTTATTTTGACTCGTATATATGTCAATTATTGGCTACCTTTGGCATATAATGGAGGATTGAGCATAGTCCTCTTTTTTGTCTTTATCATTTGGGAGGCATGAGAGTAGTTCTTCCCACATCAAATACCTCTTATATTTTTCATTTATGGCTAGAGTATGTGGAGAGCTTGGTTGAGTTATATCATATTAAACTTACATCTCCATTGGCATGACTTATTTTTTCAAGCCATTATATTCTTGATCATCTTCATTGAATGCCTCCACTATTGAGAAGAGTGGATGAGTACATTCAATTAGTTTGAAGGCAAGGCTAAACTAGGGATATAATGAATCAACTTTGAGTTCTCTCAACTCATTCTCCATAAAGAACAACCCACTATGCTTTAGATTTCTTCTTCATGGTAAAATTAGTCTAACTCATCTTTGATTTTCTCCCATTCATCTTCCTCCAATGATGAGAGGGAGTCCAAACTACTAATATGGAGATGTTCACTATCTTGAATCAACCTTGTAAATAGATGAGCAAGAGCATATGAGAATCATGCTTCAAATATATAATATGCATCTTCCTCCACCCACTGCTTCAATTCTTTGAATGGTTCTTCCTCTAACTCACTGTGAGAGATATCAAACTATTATCCTTTAAACTCAAAAATATCTACGTACATGTACTTGTAATGATCACTATCCTCAATTCCATAATCAAAATCAGTATAATCATAAGTGTGGTATTCATTAACTTTAGGATTCTAAAAATAACCCATAGTATTATAAAGTTTTACCTGATGATCCTACCAATCACAAACAAGGGATCTTTTTATCTGAAGCTCAAGAATGGTGATTTTGGGAACAAAAAGTTTAATAGCTACTAATTCATGAATATTTGGATCATATGAGATAAGAATATGTAGTATTTGATCTTTTACATTTTCTTCTAGCATATGTTGATTGGACCCTTCTAAATTTAGGACCTCATTATCATTATCTTTATTTGAAATTTATTCTAATTATTCTCATAAATTTAAGATTTCTTCCTTAATGTCTATAATATGTTCCTCTGCTTCACTTATGTCATAATTTGGAGGGGTAGTAATTTTAGGATAAGATTTATCATCATGAACATCTTCTTTTGTAATGATGATAGGATTTTTATTATTTTGATCATTAGGCACAATGCTCAGCACAAAGGCTAGGTCTTCCACCTAGATTCCAAATTGTAGGAGAAATTGATTTGTAAGATTGTCACTGCTAGCAATGGAATTAGGTTCTAGATTTAAAAATAAGCTATGATTCTTATTCTAGAGTGAAGGTAAATAGTATTCATGATACATACTCATATTTGACATTTAAAACATGCATAGTTGGCCTATAAATAGTAAGGTTTTCCTCAATAGTTCTATTGTGATTACTCATAAATCTAGGAAGGAAGTCAAAAGCATTATTAGGAAAGTCATGTTGAATACCGAGGATGTTTATGGCTAATTTACCAAGCCAAGACATGGTGATAGGCATGAAATTTTAATAATTAGGGGTAGGTTAAAAAGTATGGAATCATATGTGCAGCAATCTTATCTATAGGGTTTTATTCCTCCTATGCCTCAACAAGTGAAATAAGAAGGGTGAAAAATTAAATATTGACCTTATGATCCTTGTAGTAGGATCCAAGTTGATTTTAAATAGACAAAAAACAAAATACAACTAACAAGAAAGAATGGTTAGCAAGATTAAATCAATAAAAACATGCCCTCCTTCTAGAACCAGTTGTGTTGGTGTGTTCAAAGCACACAAAAATGGAGAAAGTGTAAAGGAAGGGTAGCAAGATTAAATCAATAAAAATTTCCTTTAGGCCCTCTTAGTGTCATTTTATGTTGGTCTCAATTTGTGACCCATAGTGAAAACTATTATTTAGTTAACCATTTTGATGGGATAAAGGAAGATAACAACACATTATAAAAAATGTCCCCATTGATATTAGGACCTTGTTGGTAGTCCAAGGATTGATTGGTTCCCAATATAAATTTATTATCTAAGAGTATTAATGATTACAATTGTGGGTTCAATTGATATGAACTTTCATGTTCATTTACTTATTTTCCTAATGTCAACTTGATTCACCTGATAAAATATTTACGTGTTGTTTCACTGCAATTCCTATCACAATATAAATTAGGGTAAGACATCATCCCAAAAAAATTAAAAAGGAGAGAGAGGGTAGGGAAGGAGAGAGAGGGTACGGAAGAAAAGAGAGTGTGTCTTTGATCTAAATAAGCCTCTTGATGCCAAGGAACTAAAAGAATGCCTAACCATAACTATACCAATGTGTGCCTAATATAGTTGTTGCACAAACATGATCCACTCAGTGGGAAAGCTTATAAGGATAAGTGTAAAAGCCATTTATTCATTGAATCCATTATAAATAAAACTACTATTAGTTTGTAGCTAATTCACATAATGACTAATAGGAGTCTAAATAAAACATGAAATAACTCAATAAAATAGTTATGATAGATACTATTAACATAACTAAGATAGTCATCTACAAATAGGCACATTAAAATTCCTAGCATTGATTAACCAAATAAATAAAAATACTATTGAATTTAAATGAACAAAAGATTATAAAATATATATTCATCATTATGAAAGCTTTATGATAAATCAATATCCCTCTAGGAAAGTAGATAAGGTAACATAGTGTACAGGAAAGGTTGGTTCAATCCAGTCTAATTCCAATAGTAGTTTGATGCCTAAAATGTTGGCCTTTTATGGATGCATAGTCAAGGTGAAAACACTAAGGGAAGGAAGGTGTAATCCTAACACAATCCCAATAGTGATTCGACCCCAAAAGTCTTAACCTTTCAAAGGGAAAACAATGTCCCTTATATATATATATATATATATATATATATATATATATATATATATATATATATATATATTTGTCCATGAATTTCACTTAACCCACTATCAAGAAAGTTATAAATATTCAATGATGATTGGGAAATGTGGTTGATATTTTGATAGATTCACCAGCTTGACCATGATTTGTATTTAGAGGCCACACCTCTTTAAAATAGACATTTTGTCTTTTTTATTAATCTCCCTACGCATACCATGATATTTTATGAATTTAGTTGAATTGGCATCTATAGTTTACTATCAATCCATTAAAAATCAAGATTTAACAGCCTTGATAGCTAGATAGGATGTCAATTTTAGTCTTTGAACACCTTGTAGTGACTAGGTCTACTTATTTGGTCTTCGAGTCCAAATTTATCCTTATCAACACACCTTCTTATCCACATGTCACTTCTTCAATGTTGGGATATTAGTTTTGCATATCAATTCCCACTTTCCACTTGGTATCTTATCATCACCTATCAGGCTTTACTTTTTTATTTACCTATATAATCATCATGGCCATCTGGTTTCTTCTTGGTTTCCTAGGCTCTTCATTCTTTGGGATAATGCTACCAATGCCCTAAGCTCTTAGGTTAATGTTATAATCACTCTAGTCTCTTGAACTCCTAGGAGGGTGCCACATGGCATCTTCTCAAGGCCTTAGGGCCATGGTCCTTTGAAAATATCCTTTAGCTCTTGAAATTTTGGGTTAATAATATAATATCCTTGAGGTTTAGATCTTTCAAGTTAATGTTGTAATGCCTCTGAGGTACTAATCTCCCAGGATGGTGCCAACTTAGGGCACTAGAGCTTTAAATGACTTAGTCATTTTTAAAAAGGATTTAACTCTAAATTTATGTGTTGACAAGATTTGGATGTGTGGAATGATCTAAGGACATCGATAAGTATTCAAAACTTGTGATGAAACAATAAATTGACTAAGTAAATTTTTTTAATAAAGCTCAGTTTTTCCAAGTAAATTTTATGTGCAAGGTAGTCAAATAATATAGGAATTACAACCATTCATTTACTTAAAACAAAGATTCAATAAAAAGCATTCAAAGGATAAAGTTTATAAAAAAATGATTTAAAATAAAGGAGTAATATAATTTATCCACTTAGGCAAAGAGCATCATGATTATCAACTATTTATCTAAGTCTTATATGAAACATTGTAAATATTAGGTCAATTTTCTATGAAAAAACATAATCATGAGATATATCACCAAAATTTAGCTCAAATGAAAGATGGACCCTATTTTTAGCATAAAAATGGGGTATGTTTTTTGACATAACAACATAGTTGACATGACTATTTTGGAATTTTTACCTTGATTTGGGTGTGGATTAGTTTAATCATGCTTTAGAAAGGGACCTTCGCATATCCCCAATTTCTAATTTTTAAGTGTGGATTCACTTCATTATTGGGTAAATGACAATCCTTAGAGTGACAAATGTAGGACATAATTGGAGTTTTGTGGATCAGGGGCCAGATTCGTGTTGTATTATTGATGGTTTGACTGTTGAGGCTCAAGAGATAGATTCATGTTGGATTCTTGATGGTTGGATTATTGTGGCTCTGGGTCCAAATTCGTATTAGATTCTTGACGGTTCAATTATTAAGGATCAAGGGATAAATTGATGTTGGATTGTTTATGGTTAGATTATTATAATTGAGCGGATAAATTGATATTAGCTTTTTTATGGTTAGATTGTTTTAGTTCAAGGCTTAGATTGATGTTGGATTATTTATGGTTTGATTATTATAGCTCAGTGATTGGACTAGTATTGGATTCTTGATGATTCAATTATTGAGGCCTAGGGGCTAAATTGATGTTGGATCCTTGGTGGTTGGAATATTTCAGCTCAGGAGATATATTGTTTGATTTTTCATAGTTTGATTGTTGTGGCTTGGGGTTCTGATTGGTAAGGTATTGATTGAAAGATTATTGATTATATGATTATTAGTTAAGTTTTGGATTGATATACGATTTAGTTTGGGATTTTTGATCATTGAATTTTTGATAAGTTTGGATAAAGTGATTGGTATGGGATGATTGATGGTTGGATGATTGATTGGGTTAATTGTTAGATTTTTTATGGGATCAATTTTATGATAAAGGTAGATGAAAATGTAGTTTTGGTGGCACAAGGGCCTAATTGGCATGAGATGGTTGATGATTAAATGATTTATAAGAAATTTTTATGATTTTTGAAATCATCATTGATTGATTGGTAAATTTTTTACTAGATGGGATTTTTTATAGGCATAAGCAAAACTATAGTTTTGGTCATGTGGGGCATTTATTGACATGGGATGATTGATGCTTAGATGATTTAAAATGTCTTTCAATGATTTATGGAACCATCATTGATTGATTTGTGGATTTTTGACTGAATGGTACTTTTTATAGGGGTAGGTGAAAATTAAGTTTGGTAGTTCAAAGGCCTAATTGGTATGAGATTTTTAATGGTTTGGTTGTGAGTTGTTTAACTATAGATTGGGTGGATTGTTGGAATTTATTGATAAGGGTAGGATAAAGTGGAGTTTGTATGGCTCACTAGCTTGATGGGTATTAGATTTTGGATGGGTTTGACTATCATAGGATTGATTAAGTGGTGAATTTCTTGATGTCAACAAAATAATATAGGATACTAGTTTTAATACCTATTGGCTAAACTATTAGAGTTGGTCAAAGAGGATTTGGTTTTGGAATTGGGGTGCTATAATTGGTTCTCTTTTGTAGTTTTCATGTGGAATATCTTGATTCAAATTTTAACTATTGGATGGGGATTTGTTTGCTTGGCTAGTGGGATAGTCTGGATTTTGATATAAAAAAAATTCATCAGTTGGGTTTTCTGTCTCATTCGGTATGCAATTGATTTGGTTTGAGGGTGTAGGTGGGTATGACTTAGATTAAATTAGTTAATTATAGTTTCATACAATTATATGACAATGACACACATACAAGGACAATCTTATGCTAATCAAGAAGGAATGTAACCAAATAGTGGCCCATAGATAATACCTCAAAGGATACATTATGGGTGATCTTGAAAAATGTTATTTTCCTTGCACCATTATGCGATTATAGATGAAGTGTTATTAATATAGGTTTAAACAAGATTATCTAAGGAAGTCCTCTATATACCTTGCAATATAGTGAGGCCCAATTTCGTAAGGGTGTTGTAGGCACCTAGGTATTGGCGGATGAAACTACCTAGCTTCATGGTACCTATAAAATAGGTAACTACTTAACCAACAAACACAACACCTTAGAATATTTAAAGTCCACTAACACATGGACTTTGGTCAATTATTGGTGATGAAATATAAATCATTAAACCCATAATAAAAATAAAAATAAAAAGAAATTCAATGCCATTTTTTATTTCCAAGATTGCTTTTCAGTGTGAGAAAAGAGCATATGCAATTTTTAACTTGGGATACACAACTAAGTCATTTTTCAATTCTCAATATCATCTTTTAGTGCAAAAGAAGATCATATATAACCTTAGCTATGAAAATAAGACACAAACAAAAAAATTGATTTTTAATGATTAAGTGTTTTAAATTTAAATTTTTGACAAGAGGTGCTATAAAAACATAGATTAGTAGTTTTGATGATGTCTTTGGCAAATAATTTCTTGCACCCTTAAGAAAAGTAGTAATAATAAAAATCCATGATTTAGAAGTTCCGAGATGTGCACAAACAATAATTATACATTACAATATATTCGTTAGGTATTTTTTTACATTTGAAAGAGATTTTTATACAAAATTATAAAAATAACAAAACCTTAGTAATAATAAAAATCCCTGATTTATAAATACCCATATATGCACAAATAAGAATTAGTACTTAAAATATATCCGTTAGGTATTTTTGAAATTTTAAAGAGGTTTTTATAAAAAATTAGGAAAATGCAAAACCTAAAAATTTATTTGAAAAATAAGACACCTTCAACCTCTTATGTTAAATTTACTAAAAATAGCATGTTATAAATTCTGAGAAATTCGTAAAATGTTTTTGTTATTATGAGATATCCATTAATTATTTTTGAAATCTGAAAGAGGTTTTTACAAAATATGGAAAAGTGATAAAATTCATAAATTTATTTTAAAAATAAGACACATTTAGACTCTTATGCTAAATTTACTAAAAATAACAAGTCGTAAATTCTAAGAAATTTGCACAATATTTTTGCAATCATGAGATATTTGTTGAGGATTTTTTAAATCTAAAAGACATTTTTATATAAAATCATAAAAGTGACAAAACTCAAAAAATGATTTGAAAAATAAGACACCTTTATGCTCTTATGTTAAATTTACTAAAAATATCAAGTTAGAAATTATGGGAAATCGGTACAATATTTTTTTGAACAAAAAAATGTCTCTGATTAGAATTATATGAATAAAAAAACCTTTGATATTTTTCAAAATAAATATTTTATGAATCAGATATGCACCAAATAAAATAGACAACCTACAAGCACAATACAAGTGAAAATTATTTAGACAAAGAGGAATGTCCCACTGGGTGTACCAAAATATAAATGTTGAAACTTGAAGCTTAAACTAGAAACTAAGAATAAAATTGAGTTCATATTTAGAATCTCACATGACCTTATGATTAAGCAATGAAAGATAAAATAATAAACTTTACCTTCGCTATCGAATCCAAAACTCTCATCTGTAGATGTATAGTTGCTCGTGCTTTGTGGATTGTGGTTGCTCATAATACTTATATGCAAGAATTCCAACAACATATAAATTTGATTGTTTGATGTTTTGATGACAAGATTCTTCGTATTTTTACTTGAGTTCATGATCATTCGAATGGAAGAGGGAAGTTCAATTTATAAATTTCTTGGATGGAAAATGGATGGATATGTTAAATCTAGATTGAATTAATATTTTAATTTTTAAATGGTTGTGATTTGGTCTACAGGTCAAATGTATTCAATGAGGAGGTTGAGGAACTTTTGGGATTGGTTAGATGATTAATGAGAGGTTTGAATTGATTAAATAATTTTTTTAGGGAGTTGGATGTCTTAAATATGTTTGTTTGAATGTCTTAATGAGGGGTTTATATGTCTTAAACAATTTTGTTAGGGAGTTCAATGTCTTAAATGATTTTGTTTGAATGGTTGAATATCTTAAATGTTTTTTTATAGGTTTGAATAAGTTTTTTAATTATTAATGAGGAGGTTAAATGGATTAAATGAGGTGGTTGGATTATTTTTTTATTTTTTATTTATAATTATATGCACATGGATTAATTAGTGACTAATTAACTAACTAATATTTATTAATTAGATAAGTAATCAAATTGTAATATTGGTGAGATTATATAGAATAAGATGGGGGTCATATCACAATTAGAATGCTATTGATCAAGATTTTTGATGATGGATGGATTAGTTAGGATAAATAATGAATGTCAACGAAAGTAGATTAGTGACGACACTAAGGTGGTGAAGTTAGGGTATCTACAATATGTTTTGTTTACTTTTATATTAACATTTATGTTATTGTCCATTCCTATGTTAATTTTATGTTGAGTAAGCTAGTGTATTATAAGGTACTTAGGATTTCAATTACAACCAAAGTTTAGGACCTAGTGTAGGCCACATTTTATTAAAGTACATTATAACCAATGCTTTTGGTATATATATCTTAATTAGTTTTCTTATTTTCTATCTTAGATCTATATTACCTTTGTTTTCCAATTCCTTGCATGCAATTTTCTTATTATATCCATGATACCACTTTTAAACCATTGATACACATTATTATTTTTTACCTTGTGACCTAGTTATATCTCATGTCCCATATCTTAGCATAAGCAATAATACCCTATACCCTTTATATTGACTGTGGATTAACATCTACTATATCTACAATTTTTAATCATACATTTATATTTTTAAGTTTACAGATGCTTTAGTTTGATCCCTTATTTATATCCTAGTATATAGATAGAAAAAGTATTATTATATTGGCCATGTTACCATGTGCATACATTATGATCAACCCAAAGTGAATCCTCTCCCACTGTTGGTTGGATTATATCTAGTTTATTAGATATGTTTGAATTGACAAGTATCTCTTGTTAAACCCCATTTCCTACCCCTCTAATTTTTTTATTTTCCAAATACAACTTATTTTCCAAATATTTTTAGAATATTTTAGTTGTTGTAAAGTTGCAACACCTTTTTGAGAATTCCATTTAAAAAACCAACCAATATTTTCAATGATTATATGAGAATAATCCTAATGATATGGAGTTAACCAATACCCATAATTATTCTCAGTCTACCTCTTTTAACTTTTATGTTTCTCAAGACCACCCTACTAAAAAATTTAATATTGATTCCATTAGATACAAATTTTATGATCCATACCAAAAAAATTAAAACCCTATGAAATCCAAAATACTCAAAACCCACAAATCAGAGGGTGAAGAGGAATGTGGCCTAGAGTATATTTCAAAGATTGAAATCTTTCTCAAGATAATTTTGAGAATAGGGGAAAGAATCCTATGTTTTGTTATTACATCATGATGCAACCTTTTACATAAAATCCTCTTTCCCTTATGCATAGCTTTTCCATAGGGCTTGGGGTAAATCAATTCTCAAATTATCCTCTCCTTTCTATATCTAACATTATTAATTTAGAAACTACCATGACAAGTCCTATCTTTATTGGGCCTACCCATAGAGATCATATCAATGCAAAAATTAATGAAACATTTAGTGATTCTCAACATAATACTCAAGCGTCTTCCTTGAACCAAAATGCACATGATCCTACATGGGTAATATTGCAAGTCATAAACCAAATGGTACCATGCAAGATTCCAACAATATCCAAATGCTCCAATTGCATAATTAACTTATGAAAATGTAATTAAAACCTCAATAGGTTCAGTGGGAAATGCCAAACCAAAATTCTTACCCATCCCCCTAGAGGGTCTCTTGTAAACCTCATTTGTTAACCTATTATTCACAACAAATTCATCAAAGCTCTCCAAAATGAACCCTTAGTGCCTTAAATTGATGAAATTGACATTAGTAGAATTAATTATACTATGTCTTATAATGGGGATAATTATCTCACTCTACATATAAAAGCCTTTAGAAACCTTTATAAGGATTGGATTAAGCTTAACGGCTATGTCTCTACCAAGCAATTAGTCAAGACTCTAACTAGTGATGCTTTATAATGATATAATTAACTCAAGTCTAACTCTATCACTAGATTATAAGACTTAGTTAATGTATTAGACTGGTAGTTTTAATCCAATGATTTACCTTAAAATAAGCTAGTAAACTTTGTCAGTTGTAAACAAGTAGAACATGAGACAACCCAACATTTTATTAAACATTGGAAAGCCTTAACTATTATAAACAAGAATGATATGATGGAACATGACCTCTTCCACCTCTTCACCACTATGTTGAACACTAGATTGTAATACATTATTAGGTATTTCACTCCTAAATCATTGGATAAATTCTTAGACCAAGCTAAAAGATAGTACCATCTCTTAAATAAAATTTGAGCCTTACCAATCTAAACAAAGAACTTGATTGCTTATGAGACCTATGAATAATAACACCACTAATAATGGTGTTTATTATTATTATGACTCTAAGATGACCATCCATGAAATCATGCCATAATGATCTGATGAATTAACTTTATACAAATCCATAGCAAGAACTCCCTTCGAACCTACTCCTCCATACCATAACAAAAATTGTGATTCTCATCACACCCTTAGTTTTGAAGAGATTTAAAATCTCCTTCCTAGAACTTGACCTATTTGATATTATCTCAACAAGTTTTTTTTATATCACACCAATTGGGGTCATTGTCATAATAATTTTAAATAACTTAATAATCTTGCATATTAGTTCTTCCTTGGTTTCGACTTTGATCATGATGTCATGATAAGATAATTCCACAAAATGTATGAAAAAAATATAAAATTCATGAAGGTAAAGGCAAGTGTGATGTACTCAATCAAGCTAATTTTAACCTTTATATTTACACAAACCCTTTCCTAATCACACTTAAAATAAATTAACTAAAAATCAACATCAAACCCCTTATAATCCAACTACTAATATTATAGAAATCACAATTATTCTTAACTCTTCCATCAGTGAGGTAAACATGGTTAACATGAACATCATTAAGAACATTGTCTCATTTATTGATTATAAGCCTCTTATGTCACACATACCTCACCAAAATTATAAAAATATTCATGTCTATCTTTTGGATCAATTTTTAGTTATCACATCTCATGAAATCTTATCTTCTGTCCATAAAAAAATTGACTATATCAACCAACCTGATACCAATTATTGTGTCTAAAAGTGTAGAATAAAATCCAATATAGTACCTTATATCTACAACTATATTAGCCAACCCAATATAGTTTCATGTCAATCCTACTATACTATCTAGCATGAAATAGTCTTTTATACCTATTTATTTTTCTATTATATCAGTAAACTCAATACAATCAGTTTTAGTTTCTTCTATGTCTCCAATTGTATTAACCAAACTAATACATTTGTCTCAACCTACTAGAAATGTTAAATCCATAAAAATTAGCATAAAATCAAGAAAAATCATGTTTGGATTCCCCTATAGTTAGACCTAATCATTTATAAACTTTTGTTTATCACATACAACCTAGTCTAACTCATATTCGCTTTGATGAGTGGGATCTGATAGAAGATCTTTCTAGACTCCCATCTCAAATTTATTTTCTTGAGATTATGATGACTTCCCCAAGAAGCCTAAACCAATTAATGTATCTTTTCTTTTACATTAACATTCCTCAACCACCACCTTTAGGGAATAAGCCTGAAATAACCTATCTTTCCCAAGTCTAAGGAAAGTATCATGTAATAATGTGAATAAATGTTTGTCCATGTCGATCACATAATGAATATGGCCCTATCTCTAAAAATTCCCATTACATCTAGTATCCTTAATGAGATCCTTCTTCATATGGATGACCTTATCATTTTAATTAGTTTCCAAATAGGTAACATCAGAGTCAAGTGAGTCTTAATTGATTAATGTTATAGTACTTATGTTGCCTCCTTAGACTTCATCACATCCTTTGAGTATTCTACTTGAAACCTTAAGTCTACCCATAGCACATGACAAAGATATTTTCAAAGACAAATGCCTTCCTTAGGATGCATTTGGATTCCCATCATGATGTCTCCTATTACAATTAGGGTGAAGGTTATGATTTTTCACTTTTTCCTTTCTTAAAACATCTTGTTTGAACATCCTTGGACTCATTATATGAGAGTCATATCTTCCTTTATTTTCCATGTGTCAAATTTCCTTACATGGGTGTTATCTATAAATTTCAAGGTGATACCAACCCTTGGAATTTTGAATAATTCAAAAAAAATACCTACCCTTTAACCTTTGCCTAGTATCTCATTTTATAAGTATCAAGGCTTTAACCTATCTCATTGATTAAATTAGAGGTTATAATGGTCACCCCATACTTGTGGGAAGAATTCCATATAACCACCTTGATTATGATGATGATGAGCCCAATGATATTAACTTAAAAATAAAAACACCAGACCTTCCTCCTACCATCATAGCTTAATTGATGCCTACTTTGTGACCTTGTTCCGCCATAAGGCCAATTTATGAGATACCTACTTCTTTGGTTATTCTTAGGAAACCCATTTATGATACACCCCCCATAGACATCATGGTTAATTCCCTCAACATAGATCTTACCACTCCAAAATATAATGTTGGTTACATGATAGATGACCCTTACTTGTTTGGTTATTCCCAAGCAAAGCATGTAAAAGTCTTATGTTACCATTACTCCCTTCAACAATCCTATGACCAAACCTCATTTTCCTTTAGTGTTAACCTTGTTAATATTATTTGTCCTAGTAGAACTAATCATGTATATTTTCTTATTAATGCAAAATAAGGGTATATGCCCCTTTGTTTCAATAGGATATCTCATAATGACACTTCTTTGGTTTTTATTTCCAAATCCAACATGGATCCAATTCCTTCTTAGACTACACCAAATGCACCTAATATTTTTTGCCTCTTTAGAGTATGCTCAATGATCATTTTATTGATGTGACCTACCATTTTATATATCTTATGATCCTTCGAATTTGTTTCCCCCAAATATGTCAACCACACTTATACAACCAACATTGAAGATGACATAGCCTTATTTTTCATTTCAAAACACCTTTAAATATTCAAATCAGGTGTGTAGAGATTATTAGAGACATTTAGAGTAATAAAGGTCACAAGATCAAGATCCCACCATAGATAATTGGCCACCATGTTTGTCTATTGTTAGGAACTCATGTTGCTTACATGAGATGAGTACACATTCTTCAACTAGTTATCAAGCTCTTTGACAATATTTGGATGTACTTTATCTTGAGGTAGTTAATTTTCCTCTCTAGTCAAACATGCCACCTACAAAGGTAACAACCTCATATATCCCATAAACTGAGGATATGTGTTACCTTTTGCATGAGTTTTCTACACATTCTATAGATAGATATAGATCTCTTTATCAACATGTTTGAGATTTTCTAAGGAACATGCCTCGATACCCCACATAATGTTCAAATGGCATGTTTAAGATGGTAAAGAAACCAACCCTATGACTAGAACCACCTATTTAAATAGAAAACTTACTTATTCCTCCTTCATTAGTGGTATTTTTTGTCAATCAGACTCACACCCTTGTGAAGGTAGTTTCAAGCCTTCACAGTCTGTTGAAACATGGAAACAATCCTAGGTTGTGGGTGGCCTAATCGACAGATTGAATCTCTAGATTCTAAGGGCTATCTCTCTTTGGTGTATTAATTAGGATCTGTACTCTATGCTATAAAATGTATGGAAAAGGGAAAAAAGAAAAAGAAGTAAAAATCCTATCTAATGATGGTGATACACCTAAATTTTGGTTCATCCACTCAATTTAAGCTCCTAAAAACACTAATTAGACAAGAAAAAGATAGAACTTTCAATTCTAATTGACTCCTATGCATCAGTATTTCAATAAAAGGTTCTATCTGGTGATCAAAGCTTGAGGTAAATGAGGGAATAGGCCTGATTCAAGGCACTAACAGCCACTTATATCCACTATAACTTCAGCCAAAGACATCAAACATAGAACATGACCTACATAATCTGATCAACTAGTAACTAGGTAAAAATTAGGACTTGATAAGGAATAAAATTATATCACATGCAAATCACTGACATAAATACACTATACCCACATCTTGGAATCTAAAAATAGTCCTTCTATTTATCTGAAAAGGTTACAAAACTCAAATTTTGGCAGAGTTTGATCTTGCCAAGAGAGGGATCATGATTTATTCAAGGTTGAAAAGCTAACATATATAGAAAAAGCATACAAAATACAAGATATTGGTGCTAAAAATAAAATAGGAAATCAACTCCCACATCACCCCAAGTCTAACTTCAACTATACCAAGATAACCAAGCCTTCTAATAATATCTTTCTGACTTATGTCCTACATGAGAAGCTCTTTGGTGTTGAAAATGATGGAGAGCCCATTTCATAATAATTATTTAGAATAAACATTAAATTTATCAAAAATGCATGGATCTTTGGTAATTTAATTTTCTTCATGCATGATTCTATGCCAGTCTTCAAACACTTGAAGTTGAGTTGGAAGTGTTTGAAAAAAGTTTGATTAATAAGATAAACAAGAGTTTATACATGAAATTTCATATTAAGATTAGGTATACAATGTTAAAACTCTATGTTATCTCTTTGAACCACCATCCAATGCTAAACTCTATGAGCCCTTTATGCATTCAAGTCTCACTTTTAGAATTGAGAGAATCATGCCTGAAGGTAGTTGTATTTCTTTGTTTTTTGCATGTTCATGCTCCACCTGGATGTGTTTAATCAAGACTGGGCCACTTTGCATGCTCTACATGTATTCCTTTAATATTTTTTTGGTCTCTTTGTATTCAGAACCTCTATTTCTATTTATTCCCAAGGACTTTCCACTCGAACAATTTCTTGTCTATTTCTTGCAGGCAATTTGTCTGAGACTAATTTCCTTATGCACTTTTCTTTCTAACTTTTCCTTCAGATAATTTCCTTGAAGGAATTATCTCAGATTTTTGGCCTTCAAATTTTTTTTGGTCTTCCCCTTCAAAATTTTATCTACATCTTATCTCCTTGTTTATTTCCTTCAAACAAAAAGTTTGAAGGAATTTTTTTGTTTATTTCCTTCAGACAAAAATTTTGAAGGAATTATTTAAGAGTTTCATCTCTTCATTTCCTTTGGAAAAAAAGCATAAAGGAATTATTTTGGGCTTCTTTTTCAATGGACAATTCCTTCAGATAAAAAGTTTAAAGGAACTCATGTACTCAAAACTTTTGCAAATTGCCCTTCAGGTTTTTGAAACTATCCTTCAGGCTTTTTGACAGGCCCTTTGGGACTTTGCATCTGGACCTTCAGGTTTTTGAAATGGACCTCTTGGATTATTGGAATGTGCCCTTTGAACTTTTTGAAAAGGGATTCAAAAAAATTGTAAAGGAATTTCCTAAATAAAAATACCCTTTGGACTTTTTGATTGTCACTTTCCTGAAAGAAATGTCCCTTCAAAAAAATTAAGTGACCCTTCAGCTTCACGAAAATGCCCTTTAAACTTTTAGAAATGAACCTTTAAAAATTTTGAAAATGGACCATTTAAAAATTGAAATGGTCTCTCACCCTTCCAAAAAATTATAACAGTCCTTAGAACTTTTTGGAAATGACATCAGAACTTTGCAATGGTCCTTTCTAAATTGTGAACAAGCCCAGTTTGTTGAGAAGTGACCTTCATGAAAACTAATGAAATGGACCTTTTTGAAAGGAATGAGCCCTTCATAAATAATTTCAAAGACTAATTTCTAACACTATGATAAAAGGCATGTTTTTTCAAAGTTTTAAATGATAAGGGTTATAATTTTGACCTATGGGGTCAAAATTATCAACATCTTGGTGACTCAACTAGGAAGCATGCCTGTTATGCTTAAGAACTAGACCATTTACATGACATTTGAACTCACAAAACAATGGAAAATTTGGTTCATGAATGCAAATTCTCTTTTGACCTGGCATGAGGTAACCTTCATCCTCCAAAATAAGAAGGGAAACACACAAAACAAGAAAACTAACTAAACAAATAAAATGTGAAAACAAGCACTTATTTGGGACAAAACAAAACTAAACTAATATGATTAAACAACACTTGGAAGAAAAAAAATAAATAAAATAACCATGACAAAGCATGATCCACCTGGATCAAAATGTAAATTCATAAACTCACTCACTCTAAGAGATGGTACAAGTTACAAGGTAGGATGTTTATTAGTCATAACCTTTGATGAGGCATTTTTCTTTCCCACCAACTCTCTTATCATCTCCTTAAATGAGTCATCAACAAAAAACTAGTCACCAACAAAGACAAACTCATCTAGTACTTCCAGATATTTTTCATACTGCTTGTCATCTACAACTTTGTCAAGTGATATCTCATCTATGCATTGTCCTTGAGTGACCTCATCCCTCTTATCAACTACTGTAAGGTCATCTATCTCTTTAAGGAGCCTTAAATAGGTAACCCAATCTATATTATGATCTTGAATTGGGGATCTTGATAAAATTTCTCATAAAAATGCTCTTCAATAGGCAACATATCCCTAAAAAGATCTTCAATATCCTACAGAGATTTAAGGTATAGTTTCCAATCATATTTTTGTTCCTCATTTTGATCAATTTGAATGGGATTATCTTGAAATTTATCTTGATCCTTCTTAATAGGAGATATCTTTAACTCATTTATGACTTCAATTTGTACCAACTCCTCTTGGAGTTCTTTCACATCAAGATCAGCCTTCTCATTCTCAACTACAACCTCAAGTGAAGTATCGATGAGAAAATCTTCCTCATACACACTTGAATCATCTGTCAGGGATGCGAAACACCGGAAGCATACAACTGATTACCAAACTTCAAGCAACTTAATATGCGGAAATAACTAGAATCAACGAGTAACTAGAATTCAGAATAACACAGCATATGAGAGACAATACACAACTTGTATTAACACTTTATACAGAAAAGAATACAATAGAGAATATCCCACATCTTCTCCACCACCTTACAGAGGTTTCCCACACCTCAAGTGAACAGTAAATCTTCTCCCCAAAGCTCTCCCTCTCACAGGTCCCAACACCCAACTCAAATACAGAGTTGGTGTTCACCTCCCGTGCTCCACGCACACCACAAGTGCTCCACGCACTCCACGTGCTCCACAAGTACTCAAGGTACTTCAAGTAGATCTCCCATGAACCTGAAATAACCTGCACTTCAACAGACCATACTTATGGAAGGAACTCCCTTGCCTTCCTCTTGCTCTATCCGAGTACACACCTGTACTCCAAGTAGATCCTGCCTGATACTACTCCCTGTTGTGTTGCTGTCTATATGATCTTGCACACCTGAAAATCAAACAACGGTTCTGCTCACCTGTGAACCTCGACCTTGCACACACATACACTTGCAGATCAACGATCTTACTTACCATGTAGATCTCCTATATAGGCCATGCAACTGTGACCAAGATCCTACACTCCTGAAGAACCCAGCTGGCTCTCCAATCCAGCACCAACACACCTGGTACTGAGGCACTAGGAGGAACGCACCATTGCTCTACCTCACACACAGAAGGAGCTTATAATTATGCTCTCTTACTCCCTAGCACACTTTTCCAATACAACCATGAGTCTATTATATAGATCTCATCCAAACAATAATTAGACATCTAATTACAATAATTAGATCCGTAGCTCTCAGTCTATAATTAGCACTCATCATGCAAACACTTGGTTCATCAACCAACTGCCCATAATTAACTCGCAGTCGAACCACACAGGTGACCGACGCCGGTCCCTGTCCGCCTGGGGGTCGCCGACGCCTGCCGATCTCTGACCGACGTCGGTTGCCTTCCTGCCCTATCCTACCGATGTCGGTTAGCCTGACCGACGCCGGTGTCTCTGACACTCAGCAACTCTCCTGCAACCTCCTCCGTGTCTGCATTAGTGAAGCTTTTAGCTCCACAACCTAACAATCTCCCACTTGGAGATAAACAACTGCACTGTACCTATACCTGTACTCTGTCTAATCTGTTTCCTGGTTTATATCCCTCTTCAGGCTCCCACCTGAAGACAACCCACCACACATCCCGTGGTGTACCACCTGTCATCCGAGTACCCTACCACATCCGAACCTACAACACCTGTAGTGAAGTCTTGACCCTGCATAGCAACACCTGCTGCCGGTCCCTCTCAAAAAACCTGAGAACCCACTTCCCTGAATTGGCTCCTAACTCTGACAGCTCCCACTGCATGGGAATACTCAGGTCTATACCAGACCTCATGTGATTTCGGACACTGTACCTGTCAAGCCCTTAGTGTGCTCTGGTTCTGCATCCCAAACCTCGCCAACACCTGATTCACATCAGCTCCCACTCGAGACAAAATCAACCTGTGATCTTCATGCCTCCCATGTCAAAGAATTCTGCTGCTCCAAACTCCTCATGACATGACACTGAACTAATCTTACCCTTAGCTCAGTAAAACCCTATATGTACACCCCTGCTAGCTAGCATACTATCCACATACAGCAACAGAATGATGTTGCAATCATCATCCCCCTGGTAAGTCAAACCACAGTAGTTACCTGACACTGACTGAAGCCATGCTTCATCCTCCACCTGTCAAAACCTGTACCACTGTCCTGCAGCTCCTCAAGACCATATCACCTGGTCTTCTGTCTCACATATCCGTTCTCTCTATTCTTCTACTAAGGAATCCATTCATCTCTGTGCTTTCTTCTAGCTGGCAAACCTACCAAAACTCCCATTTGGTTCTGCATCATAATCCTGCCTAGCTCCCACCTGTTTCCTGGATCCTTCCTACTTTACAATTAGCAACAAGTATAAAGAAGAGGAACAATGAATTTGAGGGCCTACTTACACCTTCAGTCCTCCGTATGGGTGTTTGAGACTCCTTGACAACATGCTGTCCACCCAAAATTCGTTACAGTGACCGACCTCGATCACTCCACAGTCTGCATCCGACCGACGTCGGTTCCCATGCGTCTGTCCCTGACTACCAACCTGCCAGCGCTGGTGTCCCTGCTGCCGACGTCGGTCCTCCTGACTGACATCGGTCTTACATACTGTCGACGTCGGTCCCATGACTGACGTTGGTCTTACCCTGCCCGACATCGCCGGCTTCGGTCTACACATGACCGACATCAGCACCTGTCTATTCGATGCCGGTTCCTCCTGACCGATGCCGATACCTGTGTTCGCCTGTGAGTGATGACTTTTTACCTGTGAGCTCCTTTGAATCAATCTCCGTGTCCAAACTGCCCTGCTCAGATGTATCTAGCCTCATCCACTGAACTCTATCCGCCATCTCCTCCAAAAACACCAAGGCTTTCCAGTTCTTAAGCCTATCAAATATATCTGTCTTCCGCTTAAGAACATGCATCTCCTTCCTGCTCATGTGACCAAGCCTATGAAGCCACATCTCTGCAATAGAAGAAGAATCAGTAATATAGACAAGTAGATAAAGAGTACCTGTCTTCTTACCACCAGCTAATTTAAGTGCTACTGCTGTGAGAGTTCTTGTGCATCTCTCATCACCCAATCTTTTTGAAGAAATTAGCCATATCTCCAAACCTGGGACCTGCATGACCTTCATCAACACCTGTGTGTTGGCCGCCTGCAATTTCAGCTTCACTTCCCCTTTGCCAATTCTTTGGCAAGGCTTACCAGCTCCTCTACCTAGGGCTGCATGGAAAGAGGCAACCGAATCTTTTATCCAAGATTCAACTTTATCCAAGAAACCTGCAAGCACATCCTGTGCAACAACACCTGCTACATATGTATCTTCAGTTTCTTCATGCTGATCTGCTACCAACAATGTTCTTTTACCTACTCTTTCTTTCCATCGGATCGTGAGTAACCGTCTGTGCTTTTCAACTCCTCCATTCTTAGCTTACTTTCATCTGCCATTGCTCTGCTCCCACTCGATCAGAAACCCCTGAGAGTGACCTGTAACCAAACACAACCCTGCTTCCTGCAACCTTAGCTCTGATACCACTTGTCAAGGATGTGAAACACCGGAAGCATACAATTGATTACCAAACTTCAAGCAACTTAATATGCGGAAATAACCAGAATCAACAAGTAACTAGAATTTAGAATAACACAGCATATGAGAGACAATACACAACTTGTATTAACACTTTATACAGAAAAGAATACAATAGAGAATATCCCACATCTTCTCCACCACCTTACAGAGGTTTCCCACACCTCAAGTGAACAGTAAATCTTCTCCCCAAAGCTCTCCCTCTCACAGGTCCCAACACCCAACTCAAATACAGAGTTGGTGTTCACCTCCCGTGCTCCACGCACACCACAAGTGCTCCACGCACTCCACAAGCACTCCATGTGCTCCACAAGTACTCAAGGTACTTCAAGTAGATCTCCCATGAACCTGCAATAACCTGCACTTCAATAGACCATACTTATGGAAGGAACTCCCTTGCCTTCCTCTTGCTCTATCTGAGTACACACCTGTACTCCAAGTAGATCCTGCCTGATACTGCTCCCTGTTGTGTTGTTGTCTATATGATCTTGCACACCTGCAAATCAAACAACGGTTCTGCTCACCTGTGAACCTCGACCTTGCACACACATACACCTGCAGATCAATGATCTTACTTACCATGTAGATCTCCTATATAGGCCATGCAACTGTGACCAAGATCCTACACTCTTGAAGAACCCAACTGGCTCTCCAATCCAGCACCAACACACCTGGTACTGAGGCACTAGGAGGAACGCACCATTGCTCTACCTCACACATAGAAGGAGCTTATAATTATGCTCTCTTACTCCCTAGCACACTTTTCCAATACAACCATGAGTCTATTATATAGATCTCATCCAAACAATAATTAGACATCTAATTACAATAATTAGATCCGTAGCTCTCAGTCTATAATTAGCACTCATCATGCAAACACTTGGTTCATCAACCAACTGCCCGTAATTAACTCACAGTCAAACCACACAGGTGACCGATGCCGGTCCCTGTCCGCCTGGGGGTCACCGACGCCGGCCGATCTCTGACCGACGTCGGTTGCCTTCCTGCCCTATCCTGCCGACGTCGGTTGGCTTGACCGACGCCAGTGTCTCTGACACTCAGCAACTCTCCTGCAACCTCCTCCGTGTCTGCATCAGTGAAGCTTTTAGCTCCACAACCTAACATCATCCTCTTCACACTCTGCAAGAACTTGACTTGTAGCTGTAACCCCTTTCTCAATCTTGTAGAGAACAAGCTCCTCTTAAAGAAGTGAGATAGTGGGAGGATGATGAAATTCATTTATTTGAGAGGGAAAATGAAGCATGGGAGGTTGATCATGATTATATTTTAGGATCTATAGGGAAATGAAATCATTTAGAGAATTTTAGAGAGGAGGGAAAGAGAAACTCTTAAATACCTCTACATTATGTTCCTTCCACTTGGCCATTACCTCGTCAAAGTTTGAAACCTCCTTGTCTTCATGAAAAAATTGAGCTTGAGGGATGATTGGTGAAGAAAGGGGACTAAAATAAGGTTTAGTCTCTTGAATAGGCTCTGCAATAGGCATATGAGTTTGTTCTTGACTCCAACTAAGAAGCTCCATTGGCACACATTGAGCCTGGTTAAGAATTTCATTAGAATAAGGAAGATAAGAACCCTCTTGAGAAAATTGGTTCAACTCAATTCATTGCCTCTCCCAAGAATCAATCTTATCCAATACAAAAATACATAACTCATGTATCTTTTCTAGATCATTAAGCACATTTTGAAAAAAGAATTCACTTCCTCGTACTAAAAGCTTGAACAAACTTTTCTTACATATGTTGGTATTTTGAGCTCTATCTCATCCATTCTTTCTTGGAGACAAGGATGGTATGATTCATCATAGAGATGATAAGGAAACATAAAATAGGAATTCTCTTCATATATAGCCATCAAAACTCATTCATGATAATGCAATAAAAATAAACCTACATAGAAACTATACCTGGACCATTAGAAAAAATTTCTTGAGCTTGGAATCACCAAATACTTCATGAAGAACACTGTTGCAACTACAATTTCATTAAGACTAGATCTAATGGGTCCCACCAAGTGTGTCAAAAACTATTATCAATCAAACTCGTACCCTTGTGAAGTTAGTTTTAGGCTTTTATAGTCTGCTAAAACATGGAAACAATCCTAGGTTGTGGGTGGCCTAATCAATGGATTAAATCTCTATATTCTAAGGGCTAGATCCCTTTGGTGTATCAATTAGGATCTCTACTCTATTCTATAAACTATCAAGAAAAGGGAAGAAAGAAAACTAAAGGAAAAATCCTATCTAATGATGGTGATACACCTAAATTTTGGTTTATTCATTCAATTTAAGCTCCTAAAAACACTAATTAGACAAGAAAAAGATTGAACTTTCAATTCTAATTGACTCCTATGCATCGGTATTTCATGAAAAGGTTATATCTGGTGATCAAATCTTAAGTGAAATGAGGGAATAGGCCTAATTCAAAGCACTAACAACCACTTATATCCATTGTAACTTCTGCCAAAGATATCAAACACAGAATATGACCTGCATAATCTGATCAACTAGTAACTAGGTAAGAATTAGGACTTGATAAGGAAGAAATTTCTATCACATATGCAAATCATTGACATAAATACACTATACCATCATCCTAGAATCTAAAAATAGTCCTTCTATTTATCTAAAAAGGTTACAAAACTCAAATTTTGGTAGAGTTTGATCTTGCCAAGAGAGGGATGATGATTGATTCAAGGCTAAAAATCCAACTTATACAGAAAAAGCATACAAAATCCAAGAGATTAGCACTAAAAATAGAAGAGGAAATCAACTCCCACATCACCCCAAGTCTAAATTTAGCTATGCCAAGATAACCAAGCCTTTTGATAATATCTTTCTAACTTATTTCCTAAATGAGAATCTCTTTGGCATTGAAAATGATGGAGAACCCATTTCATAATCATTATTTAGAATAAACATTAAATTCTTCAAAATTTATCAAACATTCATGGATCATTGGTAATTCAATTTTCTTCATGCATGATGCTACGCCAATGTTCAAACACTTGAAGCTAAGTTAGATGTGTTTGAAAAAAATTTGATTAATAAGATAAACAAGAGTGCATGCATGAAATTCCATATTAACATTGGGTATGCAAAATTTAAACTCCATGTTAGCTCCTTAAACCACCATCCAACCCTAAACTCCTTGAGCCCTATATGCATTCAAGTCTCCCTTTTAGAACTAAGAGAGTCCTACCTAAAGGCAGTTACATGTCTTTGTTTTTTGCATGTTCATGCTCCACCTGGACATGTCCAATCGAGCTTGGGCCACTTTGCATGCTCTGCATGTATTCCTTCAGCATTTTTTTTGGGATCTTTCTACTCGAACCCTCTATTTATGTCTATTCCTATGGACTTTCCTCTTAGATAATTTCCTATCTATTTCTTGTGGATAATTTGTCTGAGACTAATTTTTGTGTGCACTTTTTTTTCTTACTTTTCCTTCAAATAATTTTCTAGAAGGAATTGTCTCAGATTTTTGGCCTTCATATTTTGTTTCGGTCTTCCCCTTAGAACTTTTGTCTATGACTTATCTCCTTATTTATTTCCTTTGGACAAAAAGTCTGAGGGAATTATTTATGTTTTTTTTTTTTGAACAAAAATTTTGAAGGAATTATTTCAGAGGTTCCTCTCTTCATTTCCTTTAGACAAAAAGTCTGAAGTAATTGTTTTGGGCTTCTTTTTCAATGTACAATTCCTTTAAAAAAAAGTTTGAAGGAATTCATGCACTCAAAACTTTTGTAAATTTCTGTTTAGGTTTTTGAAACTACCCTTCAAGATTTTTGACAAGTCCTTTAGGACTTTGCATTTAGACCTTTAGCTTTTCAAAATGGACCTCTTAGATTATAGGAATGTGCCATTTAGACTCTTTGAAAAGGGCTTTGGAAAACTTGCAAAGGACTTTCCTAAAGAAAAATACCCTTTAGACTTTTTGATTGTCACTTTCCCAAAAGAAATGACCCTTTGAAAAAATTAAGTGACCCTTCAGCTTCATGAAAATTCCCTTCATCCTTTTGGAAATGAACCTTTCAAAAATTTTAAAATGAACCATTCAGTAATTTTGAAATGGTCTCTCACCCTTCAAAAAAAATTTAATAGTCTTCAGAACTTTTTGGAAATGACATCAAAACTTTGCAATGGTCCTTTCTAAATTGTGAACAAGTCCAATTTGCTGAGAAGTGACCTTTAGGAAAATTGCTAAAATGGACATTTTTGAAAGGAAGGATCCCTTCAAAAATAATTCAAAGACCAATTTCTGACACTTGGACAAAAGGCATGTTTTTGCAAAGTTTTGAATGATAAGAGTTACAATTTTGACATATGGGGTCAAAATTGTCGATAGTAACTCCTCTAACTCACCTACATTATTCCCAATTGGAGGATCCACATCCTTATCATTATATCACACCTACTTTCTCTCTTAACTTCACTTACATGGAATTCTTTGTCTTACTCTTAGAAAAATTAAAAGAGAGCATGGTTCAAATGAGATATTTATTGCAACAAGATTTGATGGATTTTATTGATGATTTTTATACATATATTTCATGTTATATGTGATTTTATGTTTGATTATTTCATAATATTCATTTCAAATTTGTCACATGATTTGATTTCACATTATTATATTTATCATGCATGTTGCTCATTATTTTTTATCTTATACCATGTGATTTAATTTTACTTCACTTTGATTTATTAGCATAGTTATTATAGTTACACATTTTTATTTGACCATTATTTCCCTTTTGGTTCTTTGGCATATTTTTGATCCCCCTCTTTTGGGATGTTTTATTTTGACCATTCTTTCTCTTGTAGTTATTTGGTATCTTTTTTTATCCCCCTCTTTTCAGATGTTTTTGTTTTCATTACTTCATGTGTGGTTATTTGGTATATTTATTACATTCCACCTCTTTTGGGATGATTTCTCATTTTAGTGATTGTGATCAAACCCTTATAGGTTTGTAAAACTTCTCTACTGATCTTACCACCATCTTTCATAGGATTCCCTTTTTAGGGTTTACATTCATTTTCATCCTTCTAGGATTTGGCTTGCATTTTCATTTACTAGATCCCCTCTTATGCCTAGTTACTGATTAAGTAAAACTCTCCCTTATTATGGTTATATACTAGCATACCTTCATTGTATCTCATTTTTTGCATGTAAAAAACTTCCAAAATCCACATATATCCCTTTAGGTTCACTTAAGACACACATGGGTCTGTTTTAAAATCACTCTTTTTTAAGGTGCAAGTCTAGTAATATATCACCATGTTTTTCTATAGGTTCTCCTTTTCAGTGACCAAGTTTAAGCTTTCATGTGTTATTTATATTTAACACACATAGTTGTCCTTATGAATCTATATAGAAGAGGAAAATAGAAAAATCCAAAAGAGTCAAAATCCATAATATCATGATAAAAAGGCAAATATATTAAAAATTCATATCACACCAAAAGACATGATCTTATTTTTAGCACACCCCTATCCTAATTAAATCTCAAAATCCATAGTTGGCCTTACGATAGAGTTGATGTCCATTAGGGTGAAGTAGGTAGTAGAATAAGGTGGGAGGTTTCTTATTTATACATTCTAGTTCCACCTACATTTTCACATAAGTATCCATCCCTCATAGTAGACCGATGACTTTATAAGGGTTCCTAAGGAATGGGAAACATTTTTTGGGAGGGTAGGGTTCCTTTTAATTTTCTTGCATTTAGCCTTCATGTGATGATTTCTATACTTCACTTATTATCTCAAGCTTATATTTTCTAAGTGGGGTTCTTTAAGTCTCTAATGTCAAAAACACTTAGTCTTTCCAACTTGATTAGAGTGTTTTATCCCCGCTATGTATTTCTACATCACCCTTGTGGTACCTTACATCACTAAATCTCCATTTTGTCATTTTTAATATCCACTGTATAGATATTGGTGTTATAGTATCACGTCCCTCTTCTTTATAATCCTATTTCCTCTCTTTTTGCCTCAAATTTTACTTGTACCCTTCATTATGACCATATTTTTTATTTTAACTTTTTGAGTTGCATTGTAATAGCTTGAGGAATACTCTCTCCCATTATGTGTCTATCACTGAAGTAGCCATATGGGTAGCTCTATCTATGTCCTAGATTACCTATTTCATTTGTACCTATTACCATGTTGTAGTGTCTCCCATTTTTGAAACTATAAATGCAATAGTAGTATAATATTTCTCTCACCTATGTAGCTCTTTTACAACAACTCATATAATTTTAACCACCTTGTATGCTTCTTGATGGATAGTTCTATATGATCGAGCATAACCATATTATTTGCATCTAACAAAACTACATATAGGATCTCATGGTGTATAGCCTTGATCATGGCTCCCCATCATGTGATTTCTATAGTATCATATAAAAATGTAATCCAAATAAATGTAATATATATATATAACTTAAAAAGTAAATCTATCATTAAACAAACACCAACATGCATATCCTTAAAACTAGAAAATAGAGTGATTATATAATTTTTAATACATTTTATACCTACTCCTAAGTGTCTCTATAAGATAGTATCCCCATCTGCCTTGCCACCAAGGATAAGTTCATCATCTTTGCTTCAGATTGAGTGAGCTCCCACTGATCTATCTTGTTGTACCATTAATACCTGATACCCTAATGGCCTTTGACATTATAGAGTGATCCATCAATCAGGTCTATATGGGATAAACTCTACCATGGGCACATTAGGATCGGCCCTAGGCTCCTCCTCCACCATCTCTGCTAGCCACTATTAGAGTTATATCTTCCTCCACTATGGATCACAATGAGGTCTCAAAACTAAGACATCTACTTATGGCCCATGTCCCCCTCATCCTTATGGCTCCCTAAAGTGTTTCACCCAATAGGATGGGAGAGATAGTGGCACCACTAAGTGTGGATGACAAAACTAACTTTAGACTCAAGCCTAAAAGTGAGGCTTGGACCACCATGAAAAATGACTTATGACCACTACTCTACCTTTTTCTCATACTATCAATGTCCATATATGCCATGAATCCACAATCCCTTGGTAAGGCATCCATATGATTTAATTTTTCCTTATAGTCTCCAAGGTTAGTTGTGTAAGGATCCATCTCATCCTCTGATCCTACACCCATCTCATCACCAAAGGAAGATAATCCTTGATTTAATGTGTATGTCCCACTGGCTAGTATATCAAGAACCACTCATAGTTATAGTATACAAAAAATGTAATAGGACCCATTTCCTATTGGCCCCTACTCAACATGACATATAATTCATGCACTAGTCATACCCATATACATATTCCAATATCATACAGAATTCCTTAAACCAATATTGACCAACATAAAAGCTATAATTTATAACCATCATCTAACTTGTGACATAACACATGTATAGTCATAAATCCAATGATGTCCTTATAAATACACATAATACTTGAAATTTAGATAATGAATATTCTAAAAATCACCTTATGTTGATCATATAATTCATACTTATTGGTCCACTATGCCAGTACTAGATGTTTCATAATAGGCTCAGATGTGTAGCATATTGTGAGTGTACCTTCAATTAGCAACCCAAATATAGCATGTATTTCCTCTAGTGTGATCATTACCTCTATATTATCCCTATATTCCTCCCACATAAACATGTCAGTGATCCTTTCACACTACCCTATGAACATTGCTACCAACTTAGTGTTCAAAGCAACACAACACATCTCTATAATACCTCCAAAACCTAAGCTAGTCATATAATCTTTATCAAAATTTAATAGTATAGCTAAAAAATCAAGCATCAAATTCACTTTCATGGTCCTCCACAGTCATGGTTTTCTCTACAACACCAAACAACAAGACCCAGCCAAAATTTGATCAAAATTTAAAAACATATTATTTTCTACTTTATCTACTATTTTAGTTCTAAGTTACTACATCATCCATTTTCAATTTCTATTATATCAGATATGTAGTTCCCATCCTATCATATTTTCCATATATGTATAGTATTGACCATGTATTTATTTTCTTATGGTACCAATCAGATACATATTATATCACCCATTTTTTGTGTTGTCCTACTATATTGGCCATACTTATAGAGTATCAACCTCATATTTCACCTTCAACTACATCTACCATAGTAATATTATATTTTAAAAACTCACATTTCACCTTCAATTACTATGTTATTACCTAATAACATGATTTTTCACATAATAATTGCATTGGTATTTTCATACGATATCGGTCAAGATCATGATTTTATACTACAAAACTATATCATCGGGGTTGATACAATTGTCATGTGGTACAAATTAATTCCCTGGGCCTTAATAAATGCCTAAGACCTAAAATATAAATTTTAATTCCTACACATTACCCATCAAAATTATCTTTACATTTCAACACTTATTGGATCAAACTCCACTTAATGAATTTTCCCAAAACATATATTCCCTAAATGTACTCTATCTACCTAACAGAAAATTTATTACATCACCTACTTGCATAGTTCCCAAGTCACTTCCCTGGAGACCTCATATGCATCTTCCTCATCATCCTCTATCCATTTTCTCTCTTTTCACTTGTAATTATCATTCAAAGCTTTATGTTTCTCAAAATAGAAAATGACCATATGATTTACCTATTGGCCTATATACCTCCTAATCTAAAATTCATTTTTTTTATAATTACCTATAAATTTGATATTTTTCTCATGAATTTTTTCTAATAACTCCTTTGATGAATTAAAATAAGTGTTGGGACCATATCAAAGAAATTTTATGGTACTATTAGAATTATTTTCCATAAATTTGGATTTTTCTCTCATTTTTAAGGTTTACGTGTCACACTTCCATATTAGCATCTTCCATCATTTTAGACACATGAAACATCATTTTTAAAATTGACAAGGTAAGTGAAGGTACATATATGTATTTATTTAATTTTATTCACTTTCATTCTTACTTTCCTTTATTTCATTATTTCCCTTTATATTTTTGTGTTACATATGTATCTTTCCCAAAGCATTACCTACTTTACATTATTGTTACATTGGATGGAATTTGGCTGGGGCACATGTATAAATATTTATTTTAATCATTATATTTTATTCATAATCCCTCTTTCAATACTCTTCAATGCATCAATCTCCCTGAGTGCACACCCTAAGGAGTGCACCGGGAAAGGGGTGGGGTTAGTTCATGGTACTTTATGAGAGATGTTTATATATTATTTGTTCATACCTTAATTGATATCATTATGACCTCCTCTAAGTCTCTTTCCTTCTTCCTTATTTTTCTCTATTTGTATACTTATTCCATCCACCCTATATTTTCTACTACATCAAATCGATCAATACATTTTATTTTCTACTTGTATATTATTATATTATATTATATAGACCTATCCAATACATCTATGAGTCCCTATGTCTCATGTATTGTATCAAAACTGTCAATATAATACTAGGTTGGAAAACATTTTTTTACTATATCAATCTAGATCAATATTGTTTACTTGGAATAATGGTTTAGTTCTAGGTTTAATTTTATATGTAGGAATCATAATTATCATTCCCAATAGATAAAATATTCATCTTCTCTATTTTTGCTCACATTTATGCCCTTAAGTAGTGAAAGGAGGGATCAAAGGATAAATTATTATTATTTATGGAGGTCAAGTCTTGCTCAAGATAATTGAAGCTCATTAGGAGAAGTTGAACAAGGGAGGTGACTCGTATTATTTAGAGAACCCAACTAAGGACATCTAGGTATTCATCCTTTCAATTTGAGGTTTCACCTACAAAATTTCTTTCAGAGTGACACTAGAGCCAAGGGGGAGATTGATCCATCAAAAATTCAATCGAAGGTTACTATCTTCATCTTTATTCTCTTTATTTTTATTTATTTCATATATAGATATGTTTTAATTATTATTAGATCATCATGCATGTTGTTTTATTTTATTAGGTGACTTTTATGCCAAATAAGTTGGTGTAATATAAAATTCTTACACTTACCACTACAACCATAATTTATGACCTAGTTAAGGTCGCATTTTCTTAGACTAAATTACAACTAGCCATTATGAAATCTATATCTTGTTTATTTTAGTCTTATTTACTATCTTATATCTATGTTACCCTTTTTTTGAATTTATTACATATGATTTCCTTATATATCCTTCATATCCCCTTTTTTATAAACATTGATATACATAATTAAGTTTAACTTGAGACCTAGTTAGATCCCATGTCCCATATCTTAGGTATATGATTTAGAACCCTATATAAATGATATTGAGTGTTTACTATCATCTATTAAATCTAAAATTATCAATCATGCATTGTTATCTTTACTTATACACATGTTTTAATTTGATCTTTAGTTTATATCCTAGTCTATAGAGAGAAAGAGGATTTTTATATTGGTCATCTTAACCTACACATACAGTTTATAGAGAGAAAGAGGATTTTTATATTGGTCATCTTAACCTACACATACAGTTTATATTTGAATTTATTCTAAACTTATGAATCCATGCACTTTTTTATGATGAACCCATACATATGTGGGCCTATCTTGTGCGATCCTGATAACTTCATTTTTATCCATATGTTGATGGGTGTGTCTTTATATCACTAAGTGAGCCTTTGTAAGGTTTCATAGTGTAGGTTTTATAGTGTAGGTGTGTTGTGTATTATTTATTGTGACTACACCTTCACTTTGTATATGTGTAGGGTAAAATATGTTGTGTGGTTAAATCTTCAATTTGACCTAGCTTGCACACTCTTAAAAAAAGTAATGAAATCGAGTGATCAATGAAACAACAATGCAAACTACATATCTTACACACTCAAAATCAAACATCCACATAAATCTTGTTTTTTTTTTAATATAATAGCTTAATTAAGGGTTAAGACATCATCTTCCCTAAAATTTATCAATGCAACTACTTAATTCTAAATACCCTCCTTTGGCACATAGAAGTTTTTAGAGAGATAAAGATAGATAAATATCACAAGTTTATAAGATTTAATTCAATTAAAAAAAAATTGAATGGAAAATATTAAATTTAGGATTAACCCTTAGTGTAGTTGTGTTTATAATGTTTTACTCCTTATCTTTAGTTCTTCTCTTCTCTAGATTTTCTCATCTATTAAATAGCTTGGCAAGACCTTATATTTATAGGATGATTTAGGATGAACAAAGTATGTTAGCCAGTAATTTTAAAATGAAAATGGGAAAGATTAAGGATCATTACCAATGATAACTAAGATATAGACCCAAAAATCTAAGAGAGACAAACCTATATGATTATGGGTATGTCTAAGATGGGGAAATACAGTGACAAGTTTGCCTAGGAGATAATTCAGGCTCAAAACACACATAATTCCCTCACCTATGTGGATTTATGCTCTACAGTGATCCACTAGTATGTGTGAAACATGTTTAGATTTTAAAACATTAAAATATTCAACTTTGACCTTGCTTTAGGTGTTCATACTTGGCTTAGTGACTGTTACTTTGATAGGTTTTTTAGATTTGGATGCTTTAAGGTGGTGTCCCAAGGATGTGCAAATATATCTCTCAATGTGCAAGTAGTTTTCCAAGTGAGAGATAAATGGTATTAACATTATGCTTATAATGTATATATGTTTGACTCTTTGAGTAATTTGCCTCATAACCTACTTGTGAAACATGTGGGCTAACCCAAGAGAAGGGTTTAAATTTGACAAATATTCATTTGGAGAACCTGGACACTGTTGATGAAGGTAGATAATATTTGTAACTCGTATTATTTGACTATTGTCAACACTATCTATAATGGAGGAAAGTGATTTATAAAATGGTGATAATTCTCTTAGGATAATATAATGGTTTGTTATGGATTGGTCAAAAAATGACATTATCAAATGTTCAATACTAAATTTATGTGTCTACAAATGCCCCTTTTTAGTTGAGAATTGAAAATGCTAAATTAAAAGGATAAAGTAGGAAAAAAATTACTTGAGTATAAATGCATTTGGTGTCTACAGGTATGCCTTTCATATCTAGCTTACTCCATGTGAATCTTGCTATGAAACTTGTATAAATTATTTTCTAATTGTGATAAAAAATCTAAAACAATTTAGATCATTAAAATATTCGAAATTGAAAAAGAAATAAATACATACACACGGGGGTATGCAAACCATGTTTCACTTTGAACATATTGGAGAATGAAGTGATTATGCTCCAAGGAAATGAAAAATGTTATCACAACTATTTTTTTTAACTTTTACAGAGTTTATATGCTAATTTGGATCCCTGAACTAGGCCCCAAAGCACTTATGTATTTGCCTTCATTAACATCATAGAAATAGAAAAGTGCATGCACGAAAAACATCCATGGCCCATAATATAATGTGTCTATACCTCAATGTGAATAAAATAACATTAATATATATGTCCCTTTACTTCATATGATAATCTAACCCATGTAATTTGATAAATCTATTCAGTATAGTCCATGTAATATGCCCCATATGTCATAAATTTTATCATATATTTATGTAAAATGTCCCACATATGCAGTACACATGTGTGAATTTTTCAATCTACCCTAATCTAAATCTAAATATGCAATAATCTAACTCATACTCTCTCTCTCATTGTAATCATCTAAACTATTTATTTTTTACAAAAATTTAAATTATGTATTGTTTTTCAAGGCTTTAATCTCTATGGAAACCCCTCTAGTATTCCCCATTTTGGGGTAAGGGATGTAACCTAATAATTGCATATCTCAAAATAAAATATTTATACACTTCATGTTATGAATGCAAATAAGTAAACATGTAAGGCATGTGTGCTAACATAATTAGACTATGTCATCATTTAAAATTTTGATCATCCATGTATACATGAAACATGTATCCTAAGCCACACAAGTTTCATGTCAAGATAGATATAATGACTAGACACACATTATCAGTCATCTTAATAATGATAATTACATACATAATCACTTAATAGTAAGCCCCACAAAATATGAATGATATAAATCATTACTTTGCACACGAGTAGAATAATACATGATATGAATCATGGCACCACAAGGTCAAAAATTATGTAAATACATATGCACATAATGTCATGATCATAACACACATAATCACTCAAGGCATGAAAATTGTTTATCCTAACATATACATATGTCCATGAGATTGACTAGAGGATCCTCAATATAATTAACACATCACATGACAAACACACAATTAATGCACTCATACAAACATGAAAGATAAATCAATGGTCACATAACATAACTGTCATCAATAGTCACTCATAGAGGCATACAATGTAACACACAATATCATCAATATGTATAGAATAGGAAAATCCAATCTATATAATCAATCCATGTTATCATTACACATAATCTAAAATCCATATGATATAGCACTGTAAATAGAATACTCAAGATCAAGTAATGTATAATCAGTCTAAGTAGCTCAGTATAATCAATGTAATGGTCATACAAAGATATAACATGTATAGTGTATAAATATGCCCTCAGTGTATGCATGCCTCCAATGTTGAAAGGTATCCCTTGAGTGTAGGAATTTTCCTATTTTGAATATCCATGTATCATATATAACTTATATGTCATACATCCCACTCATGTATACCATGAAAATAATGTGCCTAAAAAATGGATGTGTAATACAACATGTATATGATAATTAACATAAATCAATCATGCAACTTAGTACCCAATATTAGTGTATCTTGTGAGCTTTAAAAACACTTAATGTGTTCCTTTTTATTCATAACTCTATCAATTTAATAATAGAATGATCATGGAAACCCATTGATTATATTCATGACTACTTGAACCTGATGGTATGCTTATTTGGGAATGATTTTGGGATCTTACCATGTTTTGTCTTTAAACTTGCATCTATATTTTATGACTCGGCTCATGTTGAGAATAATTATAACTATTCCCTTAAATGGTGATATGAATGGATGTTTCTAATGTTTGATTTCCAATTTCTAATAAAAAGAGTACAATAGGTGGTGGATAACTTACTACTATATTTCTCTCAATGTTATGTTTCTCTTAACTTAGTACCCAGTATTAGTGTTTCTTATGAGATTTTAAAACACTTATTGTGTTCCTTGTTGTTCATAAATCTATAAAGTTAATAATAGAAGGATCATGCAAAACCATTGGTAGTATTCATGATTACTTTAAACAATTAATGTTTTAGGGGCAAAGTTGGAGTTTTGTGTTAATAGTTTCTAGCTAGAAAACAAAGTTATAGAGTTCAAATTCCTTTATATGTATCATATCCAGAAATTATTATGTGTTTAATTCATATGCATTTACTAAATTATATGTAGCATATCATAATTAAACAAACTACGTGTTGAATGAATGATTATGCCCTAATTAATCATTAATTCTTTCAAGCAAGCAACACTACAATCAACATAAAATAAACCCAAATGTACTATGAAAACTATATCGATATGCCTTTATAATATGATTACCTAAATTAATTCATGTTTTGGAGGTAAAGTTGTAGTTTTGTGTCAATAGTGTTTAGCTATGACAAATAAGATTCATGAGATGTGAGGTGTTTTATGGTACACCCTATTGGGTTGATATCACTCAATTTATTTATTTAGTTTTGGAACTATAATAAAGATAAGAATTTAAGGTTATAATTATTCATTACCCTAGTATATGTTGTCATTTTAAAGTTTATCATTAATAGTATTTGTAATCTATTAATGTAATGTGGGGTAAATATGCACATTGTCAAAAAGCATTGCTCGTACTCTTTAATGATCACCCTATCAAAGTGTTGAGATTATAGGTGTACCATTTTTTTCCCTTATTTATGGTGGAAAACATATTGATACATCCTCATAGGTGGCATATAACATAGTACTATGTTTCTCTCAAAGTAATCAACGATATAGTCAACATAAAAGAAACTATGCCCTAACTAATCATTAATTCCTTCAAGCAGTCAAAAATATGATTAACATAATTCTCATTGGTTCTTCAATGATAATTGTGCTAATGTGAAGGTTGGGAATGTATAATTATTTCTTGTGGGCTTGCAAAAAACTTATTATGTTCATTTTTCTTGATAATTCAATCAAGTTAATACTAGAAGGCTCATGGAAAACCATTAACTATATTGTTAATTAATTGAACCCTTGATGGTATGCCTATTTGGGAATGATTTTATGATCTTTATAATGTTTAATTTACTATTTCTAATGGAAATACTCAAACATAGTGGTGGATAACATAGTACTATGTTTCTCTCAATGTTATATTTCTCTTAACTTAGTAGCCAGTATATGTATTTCATGTGGGCTTGCAAAACACCTATTGTGTTCAGTTTTGTTCATAACTCTATCAAGTTAATAATATAAGGATCATGGAAACCCATTTATTATAATAAACATGAGATGATTATATGAATATTAAACATGCTTATGTTTTCTAAAAAAAATTCTTTTTTACATAGGATTATGGACAACGTATATGTCTTGCATATAGTTGTTTGATATGAACCATCGGTTTGTATAATGGTCTATTATGGTCCATATTATCACAATCTATATAATACCCTACATATTTCTTATCTATATAATACCCTTCACATTATTTACATTCCATATAATGGTCTACTCTATAATACACTTTGTTTATCTTGTTATGATAATGGGATATGTCCATTAGTTCATTGGTTCCTTTCTTTTATGTACCATGATTGATTGTTTAAGTTTATATGTGAAGGGTAGTATCCCCAATGCTTAAGATAATAATTAGTATTGATAATGAACAATATTATACCATTATAAAAACTGATGGTTCATTAGTTCTTTTCTTTTCTATAATAAGATGGATAATATTGTAAATAGACCAATAGTAGACTATTATACGGAGTAATGGTTCATTGATTTATTTCCTTTATGTAACAAGATGGATAATGGTGTCAATAGACAAATGGTATACTATTATATAGACTAATGTTTCATTTATTTCTTTCATTTATGTAGTAAGATGGATAATATTATGAATAGACAAGGGGTCAAAATTCCAAACATTCGAATTCCTTTATAGTATAAAGCTGAATACAAAGGTATAACATTTAATTTGCTTTTTATGTAGCATATCTGAGAATGATATATAGAATGTAAAGGTTATTATATAGATAATGAATATATATACAAGTAATAAATGTATATACATACTCTTTTTTGGTAAAATGTGAATACTTGATATGTGTTTACCATTACAAAAAATGTAAAAGTTTTGAGTTTTCACTTACCTCCAAAAAGTGGATAAATATCCTTACAACTTTGATAGTGTGGCTATATAAACTTATAGTCTGACTGTATAAGGAAATAAAATGCTTATATGAGGATATTTGGATGCTATCTTATGGAGGGAGTAGAGGAGTCTCTATCATTACCACTTTCTTATTTTTATTCCATTGTATAATAATGCATTTTCATGGGGACATGCACACTCAACATTTGAATATGAAAGTAACCTATTATGCCATGCATTAGGGTTCATGAACCCCATTACATTTCATTATGAGTCAGCACATATGGCACTTTTATATGGTAGTGAAGTTATGAATTTGAACCTCGATAGATGGTAGATAAAGCATTGGTAGATAGAGTAATTAACAGGGATATAGAGGTCAAATGCAAGCATGATCATCCATGTTGAACATTAGTACTCATAAATTATTTGGGTTGCATAAATTATTAGATCCTCCATTATTATTGTAACTAGATGATACATTTAGCATGGATTATCATGTTAGTATTTAACCTCCACATCCCCTCTAGTTACTTTATCTACCAAAATTATGTCCATTTTGTTAGCCTATTAGCCAGTTGAAAACTTTATCTTACGTTAAGGGGTAAAAGATTTGAAAATCATGATTTAAAATTTTTTTAGTCATCACTTACATTATCCTAGTATCCCTTTGTTTATTGGCCCCACTTATTACATTCTTGATTATAAGCTCATGTTGAATGTACTATCTAGTTACGTTTGCAATCAAGGATGTAATAAGTGAGGCCTATTATCAAAGGGCTAACAGGCCAATGGACTAGATGGAGAGGAGGAGGGTAGTTATATTATCCATTAGGCACATGTATTTTAGCTATAATCATGACCTCCACATGCCTATTGGATATTCCCAATGTAGATAGAGTATCCAACAAGCACATGGAGGTCAACTATTAGCATGACCTCCATGTGCCTATTCAATACTCTAAGGGTAGATGGAGTATCTAGTAGGCATGTGGAGGTCAATTATCAGTTTGACCTTGATGTTTTTATTGGATACTCTGAGGGTAGACAAATTATATAATAGGCACATGGAGGCCAACTGTCAATGTGAACTCTATGTGCCTACTATATATTGTGAGGGTCCCTCCCTTTCATCCATTTTGTTGGCCCATTAGCCCTATATTGTTGGACCCCACTTCTTAAGTCCTTGATTGTGAACATAACTAGTATGTACATTCAATAGTTAATCCAAAATACATTGGGGCAAAGTAATAGAGAAATGGGATGTGACTAGTCGAGGTGCAATGTCCAGTGTGGAGTTCCATGATAAATTTGAGTGCCTTAACTAAGTAGTGCATTCACATTTCCAACTAATGTGTCCATGGGGATTACTAAATTATTGAATGTATAATGCTCATATCTATGATAACATCTATTAATATCATGTTAAGGAAAATAATAATAGTTAAGCCAAACACTAGTTGAAAAATAAATGTTAATATCCATTAAATGTTAACTTGTTACTTGTGCACTCTTCCCCTATTCATAGACTATACCAATTCTCCTTTTCTATTAGATTATTCCTTTTCCACCTATGAAGGATCCCATTATCCAATAATGCAAATAATAATGGTTAAGGCATATGACAGTGGTTAATCCAAATGCTAGGGATGAAGGAAAATAAAATGTTAACCTCAAATTAGCATTCCTCATTCATTCATTTAGTCATTCCTCATCCCTCCATCGATGGGCTTAACTAATTACATTCTCCATTATAAGCTCATATTAAATACACTAGTTAGTTATGCCCAAAATTGAGGATGTAAAAATTTAGGCCCATCATCAGAGGGCTAATGAGCCAATGGAATGGATAGAGGGGTAAAGGTAGATAAAGTATCCAGCATGCACATAGAGTTTAACTATCAGCATGACCTCAATATGCATGATAGATAATCTATGGGTAGATGGAGTGTCCAAAAAAAATGTGGAGGTCAAATTTTAGTGTGACCTCAATGTACTTACTAGATACTCTAAGGGTAGATGGAGTATCTAGTAGGCATATGGAGGTTAATTATCAGTGTGACCTCCACATGCCTACTAGATACTCTGAGGGTCCCTCTCCTTTTTCCATTTTGTTAGCCTATTATACCTCCAATAATGGGCCCCACTTCTTACATCCTTAATTATTCACATGTCTTTCCCCTATTTTATTTCTCATTTTCTATTACCCTAATCCTTGTTGACCTTTGCATGAGCTCATGTGCCCATTACCCAATTCCATAATTATGCACCACATTTTTAAGAGTATCCCATAGGAGGCATTTACTATATTGGTTGGTTACCTATAATGAATTGGACTGTTTGCATTGTTGAATCTCAAACCCTGTTTAAACTTGGTTACTATAGAAAACATTGTATTTTTTAAAACTTGTATTATATTGTATTTAAACTTATATTGTATTTTATTTAAAATTTTATAATTAATAGTGTGCAAAATTATATTTTTTCACTAAAATTTATATAAAATCTTAATTTAAATATTATTATTTTTCTTTTGACAACTGAATATATTATGTCATGTATTGATGTCATGTTTTGGGATCATTTAGTGTAACCTATAATGGCATCCATAGTGGTGGTGGATGTAATAGTGTTATATTTATAAAAAAAATCATTTTACCATCATAACATAGTTTTAACCCTTTTTGACATCCATTTGACTATCATACAGGATATTTTCTTCTTGCTTCAATACAATGATTGAAAAAATCTGTTATCTTGATTATTTACCTAGTAATTCTCTAGGGTGTGAGACAAAGAGTAAATAACATTATCAATTATTAGATACAAATGTTCTCACTCCACATACACTCCCTCTTATCTATATTTTCAAGCCTTACTTCTCTATCCATGGTAGAATAAAGGAAGAAGAAGACTACAACTCTAAGTAAATATGTTTTATTTTACCAAATATTTAAATTGATCAATCATGATATAATATGTTCACATAATGGGGTTACAAATCCTTCAATTTATAAATTGGACATATAATGCATTGCAATTTTATCATACATAAATTAGACATGTAAATTTTTCACATAATATGGATAATGCATTACACTTATATCCCTTCCATAAATAGGCAATGCATATAAACAATTATTGTTTTGTTCACTTCTCTCTACATGAGTGTATGCCTTTGTTATTCTTAATTTTTTGTTGTAATTAGTATACAATTATCTAATATAATTTATATGAAATGGTTTGTATGTCATTTTATCAGTTAATTATGCAATTATTCCTAACCCAAAACATGGCTACGATCCTTTTGAGAGCCTTCACTAATTAGAAATTGAATTGTCTCCAATAAATTTACATGACACAATTGAACGAGGAAAAAATAAGCTGTATAGCTTTGAAAAATCATATAATGGGGTAGAAGATATGCTAACACAAATAATTAAATACACATTATCTAAACTAAATGATATTGATTTAGTAATACAAAAACATTATTTGGTTTTAGGTTGATTTATTTAATTATTTAAGCAATTATAAGTTATACGCAATGCTAACCATTTATCATTTCTAATTTTAAATTGGATATAGACAACCCTTGGTGTTTTACAGCCAACATTACATATTAACGTTTTAAAACTTGGAGCTCAATCTCCCCCAATTGAAAATATTAGTATCATGAATTGATGGTATTAAAATTTTAACCATTATATTCTTGTGATCAATCATGATTTAAAAATTCAATTGGTTCATTTATTGTTCAACATTTTAATGGGAATATGGAGCATGATGAGCATGCCAAACCTAGGATTAGAATCCTTAAGTTCCTCCAACAACATCAGTGAAAAAGGTAATAATTGAGGAATGTGGTAAGTTTTTGTCAATTTGTTATATTAAAATGGTAATATTCTTTTGTTCAATTATATCAAATTATAATTATAACTTGTGCATTACTTTTGTAGCATAATAATGGTAGAGAGGATGGATGCATTGTTCCCATTCATAGGAAGAGTATAAGAATAAAATGGATGAAACCATGCTCTAAAAGCTCCTTTCATACACATGGACAACTTCCTCCCACATAGAAGATAATATGCGAGAAGGGAATATGTGGGGTTTATGAATTTATGAAATTGATATGAAACTTGATTATGATCATCATTTTTTTATTTTGCCTAAAAATGAACCTATTATTGTCTCTGAGGAAGAAATAAAATCACTTGTTTCATTAGAGGATAAGGATGATCCAAATTACAATATTAAAAATGACTCCTATGATACAAGGGTAATTCTTGATTCATGTTCTTCTATTTTAAATTTGCAAATATATCTTATTGTATACCTATTTGATAATTTTAACTATTTCACTTCTTTGTCAGGTAAATAATCATAGTGAGGAGGGTTGCACACATGTCTCGTTGAAGGTCTAGGACATTGAAAATTTTGAGTTGCCAAAGGATTCATCAGTAACATCTCTGCATGCACACAGACCTAGCCAAAAGGAGATGGTAATGTGTCAAAATTTGGGAGTGTTTTTTTGAAGTCATATGAAACATGATTGTGATATTATTTTATTACTTTTAGTTTCATAGGAACATATTACCCTCCCTTGTAGGAAGAGAAAAATAATGGAATGAATGACCTTTGTAACCTTTGTGCATGGATGTGGCACATAGACAAAAGGACAAGGTAATATGTTGGGATTTACATGTTTTTATTTAAGTCATATGAAACACGATTTTGATATTTTTTTTATTAATTTTACCTACATATGCACCTATTATCCTCCCTCATAGGAATAGAAAAATAATGGAATGCATTAGCTATTGAACCTCTTTGGGTGCACATGGACATCCTTCAAAGGATAAGGTAGAATGTGGAGATTATGAGTTTTTTAAAGCGCTACAAAATATGATTATGATCTTTTTTTTGTGTTTTTACTTTCATATAAACATGTTACCATATCCAATCAAGAAAGAGACTCACATGTTTCATGTGAGCATGATGATAATGTGGAATTTTAGCTACCATAGGATTTTGGCAGTGACATGCCATGATCTTTGCATTGTACAAGGGTAATTCTCCCATTTTTTAATATTTTCAATTCATATGTATATCCTATGAATTTTAAATTGGATATGTTTATTAAATTTGAACCTTTTGATGTGTATATTATCTTTGAGTATGGGGACATGGTTATAATATTATTCAAGAGTTTGGATATAGGGACCAATTCTATTGTATTTCACCATAATGTATTGTATTATACAAAGATGGAAATAAATTCTAGTCAAAACCATAGTTCAATTCACATTGTGTTGAAATGCACATGTTACCTCCCATTATATATCATTAAGCAGTAAGGCATCTAATCAAGAGAAGACAATGTAAGTTTGTGGAATATAATTATAGCAACAATTATATGAGATGTGTAGATGTAGGAAAGTTGATTTTAAAAAATAACATGTTTATGACTTTGATTATTTGAGCCCCAAAAGGTTGGAAGTTATAGAATAAGAATTCAATATTTACAATTCTAAAGAAAATAAAGAGAAAATGAGGTGCGAGATTATAAGGTAGAGAGAATTTGTGAAATTAAGTGATGCATTATGTGTTTTCCATTATATTCATTTATTTACTAATACATTCACATCTTGTGCTTACATGAGTTATGAAACTTGATAGGAAAAATAAAATACCTTGGTTACAAACAAGAATGTGGAGAGAAGACAAGAGTCGAAGGAGAAGGTATATTTATTTATCCTCAGTTTTTCAATCACTCTTGCTCTTAAATAAAATAACTGTAATTTTTTATTTTTTATTTATGAAAGTAATTGTATTCATTTTTTATAATAGTAGGAAAAAGATGGTTCAACACAGAAGAAGAAAAGAAAGAGGAGAATAAATATGTTATGTTTGATGACCTATTTCGTTTATGGAGATTTAGTATGTTTTGATGATACATCATGTAAAATATTATGACATACTCAAGAGGGTGGAAAAATGATCTCAGATCCTTTAATGAGACTTTTCTTATAAGGGAACTATATGTATATATTTATCTTCAATAAATAAAATGTTCCCAAAAATTTAAATAATTATAATTCAGGTTAAAGAATCATCTCATAAAATGTTTTCACATGTGTTATATTCTTTGCAATAGATAAGTCATTAAAAGGGGAACATAGTACAAATATTTTTACTTTATTTATTAGTTTTTTAGGGTCTTGCTCACATGTTTGATGCCTACAAGTTCCATTTATGTATTACAATTTGTTTATCTTTATGTGTTGGTTATTTGGGCCATGTTCGCATCGTGTGTTTGGTCCATTGACTAGGTTTTTGCATTAATGAGATAATGTGATTTAAACCAAGTTGAGTGTTTTTTAATTTTAATTATGACCCTTTCAAAGCCCTATTTAGATCTCATTCATAAATTACAAAACATGTATGAGTTGTTAATTCATTGAAGGCCATCATATTATCCAACTCAAATTAATCTTGGCCATCATTATGTATTTTTCCATACTTAGAATTAATGTTATGTAACAAAGTCTTATTTTTGAGTTTCACCCCATGTCATTGATAATGATGTGTTATGGGCTATGTCATATATGATTCCCTCATGTTGCATTCTAACATTTAGGTATTTTTTTTCATTCTAATGGCTATAAATTTTTTGATATAACATAATGTTACTTTATACATGTCACCTCTCTTCAACTTACAACCAGGGTTTCACTAGATTGTGCCTCTATTCTAGAATAGTATTGCAGACAAACATGCACACCTTAAAAAATGGTCATGTTTTCTAGTTGTTGCCTTGATGGATGAATGTAATTTCAATTGGAAACACTCCTTATATTAACAAACAATTGTAAAATAAAATATGCAAACAAATGTCCATCTCACCCTCGTTAACTAAGTGTAATATAAAGGGGCTGAAAAAACTATTAGTTTATTAGGAAGAATGATTTAGTATTATTATTTAATATGAATAATATGAGCTTGGTTCATTTATATTTTGAGTTAGGTTTATCGTTAATTTATAAATCATGAGATAAACCTTGATATGATTGTAATATGCATATAAGGGTCACAAAAGTAATTATGTCTTAGAATGTGGATTAATATGTGAGATACATATCTTGACCTTGTTAAATTAGTTTAAGGATGATTGGGAATATCTTATGTTATAAATTTTTATATTATATAACTTTATTTGACTCAATTATAAGAATATCTTATTCAAGTAGTATGATGAACTCTGCATTGTAATGAAAACATCTTTATGTGAATATGAAAATGGTTTTAATTGTATACATTTTCAAGGTAGATTATAAATTTTATTACTCATTATATTAGATATTATAACAAAGGTACAAACACACAACCTTAATATTTTGACACTACCCATGGTGTGTTATACAAAACAATATCAATGAAAGGCTCAACACACACAAAAATTCCCATAGTGTGTTTAATATCCTCCATATAGAGAATGATAAAGTCTTTGATGCATATAATACATGTGTTCATAAAGTGAGATTCCTATCAATTCCATCCTATATTTACTACCATTCCATGACACATACAACCATGTTATATACCAGATACAACAAATTGCATTGACATTATTTTTTTTAAATCAAATATTAATTTACCTTGTTCCTTTTACATGTTTTATGCCAGGTGTCATATACCATATACAAATGCCATGTGTATATGGATCATATTGAAAACTAATTGGGATTCATTCATCAATACATGTGCCAATTACTTTTTATATTCATATTTAAAGGTTGATTGTTCAAGTCATAATGAAAATGCATTATTATAAAATGGAATAATAATAAGAAAGTGATCATGATAGATGCTCCTTTGTTTCCTCCATAAGATAGCATTCGTATTTCCTCATTTCAACATTTTATATAGGTATAGAGTCACACTATAACTTTATACATCAACATCATCAAAGTTGTAAGGATGTTTATCCATTTTTTTAGAGATAAGGGAAAACTCATAGCCTTTACATTCTTTATAATGGTATACATAGATCAAGTATATGTATTTGTTTCTTGTATAACACCCTTTATTATAGTATGTATAATGCCCTTCATCTTATTTTTCTATATAATACCCTTTACATTCTATGTAATGGTCTACTATTTTCCATCTTGCTACATAAAGGAAAATAGCTAATGAACTATCAGTCTGTATAATGGTCTACTATTATCCATCTTATTGTGACTTATATAATACCATACATCTTGGATGTTTGTATAATACCATTTACATTATGTGTAATGGTCTATTATTTTATATATTGATAATAAAGGAAAGGAACCAATGAACCATCAATATGTATAATGGTGTATTATTATCCATCTTATTGTAGTCTGTATAATACCATGCATCTTACTTGTCTATATAATACCCTTCATATTTTGTATAATGTTCTATTATTTTCCATTTTGCTAAAAAAAATTACAAACCAATGTAGTTGCATGTCATTATATTACAATATTTTTATTTATTCAGTAATAGACAAATAAAAATAAAAGGAAAGGAACCGATGAAGTTGTCGAAAGAAAACTGATTGACATTTTGAGTGTAGAATGTGATCCCAACAATCAGACTTCATGTGACATCCCTTCATAGGATTAAAAGTCTATTAGTGTCATATACTTATTAAATATACATGGTTTTTATTATATGTATCTTCCAAGTATCCCAATCCCACTCACCCAAGCAATTTTGTTGACCAATCTAAAATTATTGAACAAATGAATGCAAATATAGATGACGACCTTTGAGAATATGAACTAAGGAATTTAAAGACTAGGTTGGATGTATGGGATCAATGGGAAAAGGTTATCAAAAAAAGGGAGGACAACTTGAAGGAAAATATTTAAAGAATAAATACAACCATATCTTATTTGATAAATGATAACAAGGTGATAAATCTTTGTATTAAACGTGTAAGGAAAGAAAAACTATAGGCTCAGATGTGACTTGAGGATCGAATTGCATCACTAAGATTATATGACTTTATGGCAAGTGATAGGTATATTTATTTAGAAGTAGACTATTATAAGAATTTAATACAAAATAAACTTTATGAGGAAGAGATTGAAGTGTGGACAAACTTTACAAACCATCTTATGACTTGCCCTAAAACAACTCCCATCTCATCCATGCTTCCTAACTCCAATACCAATAATAATGATCATAATTAGTGTGTTGCTTTATTATGGTTCATTTCACTTTAGTTTTTGTCTTTTACATATATGCGATTCATTTCATAGTAGTTTTTAACTTTGTAGTTATTCTTGTTTGTGAAATTTATAAAATATGAATATGCATGCCTCATAAGAATGTGAAATTTGAAAAACACCATGTGTGCTTAATTGGCTAAATCAAGTATGGATGATTTACTAATACATGAAATATTTAGAATGGATGATCTAATTTCAAATTTAAGTTATATTTAATTTATGTTTTCAATTTATTTTTGATGGTAATATAAAATCTATAAAAAAACATTAAATCGTATTATAGCTTGTTGGCACTCTTTATGGGTTTTGAAATAATAGAGAGAAGCCAAAATTGGGGATTCTAAAAAATGTTCAAAGTGATATTTTAAATATTTATGTGCTAAGTGATTTCATCCTTGATACAAGGCCCATCCTTATTAACTTTACATGAAGGAATTTATTGCCAATGGAAACACTTGGTGATGATGCAATCATTATCATCAATTGAGATTTGTAGTCATTATTATCTTAACCACATATAATAATACATACTAATATATTTTTAAAATTTAAGTATCATAAAAAAATCTTTAAAAATCATAAAAAAACTTTCATTCATTTACAATATTGATTAAAATTTGACATGGTAAGTACTCTATATCAAGAAAGAGCCCTCAATTCATTACATCTACATACTTTATTTTGATCCATTCTAATCCCCATGAAATACCCCACTATTATACACATAACACATATAATATTAATACCATAAATAAATAAATAAAAACAAATACTATACACTAACATGTATGCCCTCTCAAGTCCCTCTAAACTCTATAATAGAGTTACATGTTGAGCATCTCATAATATTTGATTTCGCATAATTTGAAACATGGCATGATTGTAGTACCAATGATGGTGTATGTTGTTCATCATCTATATTCAACTGTGACTCAAAAAGTGGCAAAAGAGGCTCATTAACAATGTCTTGTAACCACATAAGTGGAAAAACCATGCTAGTACCACTAGATGAAGCATCACCACTACTTTCTCTACTCCACCTTACCATTTATTTCACATCCCCAATATCATGTACATATTTTATCTTCACATTTAAAAACTACTACACAAGTGACTCTACCTGTCTATGAAGTGTGGCCAGCTTCTTGTCTCTTACATGAATATTACTAGACATTTACTCACACATTAATTTAAAATTGCTTTCAACAACCACATTCTCTACATTTTAATCATAAAGAGTCATATGACCATGAAAAAGAGATACATATTATGAACCATTTGATTTGATGGCATCACTAATTGGAGTAGAATTAAAGGTTATTGCTTCTTTCCTTGAACCATAAACAATATACGCATATTTGAAACACACATTACTTGTATTATAGCAAACAATAATACACATGACATATATGTTGTCCATAATCTTACACAAAAAATAAAACATTTATCAAACATAATCATCTTCAAGATTTGTATAATCATCTGATGTTAATGAAAATAAGTTGGCACACCCTAACCTCAACACTTTCACAAGGTTATCCTTAGAGAATGTGATCAAATCAAAAATTAGAAATGTACATATTTATCATACATTACATTAACAAATTGCATATAATACTATAAATGAAAACTATCAAAAGCCAACTAATGCTATAATATGTCACTATTTTCATTAATAACAAGAAATCAAACATTAGAAACATCCATTCATATCACCATTTAAGGGAATAGTTATAATGACCCTTGGCATGTGCTAAGTCATAAAAGATAGATGCAAGTTTAAATATAAAGTAGGATAAGATCTTAAAATGATTCCCAAATAAGCATATCATTAGGTTTAAATAATCATGAATACAATCAATGGTTTTTCATTATCCTTATATTATTAACTTGATATATTTATGAACAAAAAATAACACAAAATTTTTACAATCCCACAAAAAACACTAATATTGAGTACTAAGTTCAGAGAAACATAACATTAAGAAAAACATAGTAGTAAGTTATCCACCACTTATGTCACTCTTTCCATTAGACCATTAGTGGAAAAAAATCAAACATTAGAAACATCCATTATTATAAGGATTTGAGGGAATAGTTATAACAACCATAAACATGAGATTAGTCATAAAAGATAGATGCAAATTTTAAGGCAAAATAAGGTAATGCCCTAAAATGATTCTAAAATAAGCATACCATTATATTCAAGTAGTCATGAATACAGTCAATGGGTTTTCAAGATATTTCTATTATTAACTTTATAGAGTTATGAACAAAAAAGAACATAATAAGTGTTTTATAATCCCACAAGAAACACTAATATTGAGTACTAAGTTAAGAGAAACATAACATTGGGAGAAACATAGTAGTAAGTTATCCACCACCTATGTCACTCTTTCCATTGGACCATTAGAAACAAGAAATCAAACATTAGAAACATTCATATATATCATAATTTAATGGAATATTTATAACCACCCTCAACATGAGCTAAGTCATAAAAGATAGATGCAGGTTTAAAGATAGAGTAGGGTAAGATCTTAAAATCATTCCCAAATAAGCATACCATTAGATTAAAGCAATCATGAATACAGCCAATGTATTTCTATGGTCCTTATATTATTAACTTGATAGATTTATGATAAAAAATGATCATAATAATTATTTTTAAGCTCACAAGAAATAATAATATTGGGTACTAAGTTAAGAGAAACATAACATTGAGAGAAATATAGTAGTAAATTATCCACCACTTATATTATTCTTTCTATTAGTAATAAGAAATCAAACATTAGAAACATCTATTAATATCACCATTTAAGAGAATAGTTATAACCACCCTCAGCATGAGTTGAGTCATAAAAGATAGATGTAGTTTTAAGGATAGAACAGGGTAAGATCCTAAAATGATTCTCAAATAACCATATCATCATAATAAGGTAGTGATGAATATAGTCAATGAGTTTTCATGATCCTTGTAGTATTAACTTAATAGATTTATGAACAAAAAAGAATATAATAAATGTCTTGAAATATCACAAGAAACACTAATATTGCATATTAAGTTAAAATAAGTGGTGGATAACTTACTATTATGTTTCTCTCAATGTTATGTTTCTCTTAACTTGGCACCCAATATTAGTGTTTCTTATGGGATTGCAAAATAATTATCAAGTTAATAATATAAACATAACATTGAAGGAAACATAGTAGTAAGTTATCCATCACCTATGTCACTCTTTCCATTAGTAATAGGAAATTAAACAATAGAAACATCCATTCATATCACTATTCAAGGGAATAGGTGAGTCACAAAAGATAGTTGTAGGTTTAAAGACAGAACTAAAAGAGTTTAATGCTAATATGCAATATACTGGATCTAGATATGTAATTAACTAGTAAAGAACATAGATAACAACTAGATCAATGAACATAGGGTTTAACATGGAAAACCTCAAAGAATTAAAAAAACCATGGTGATTATTCATATTATTGAGAATAGTATAAAACTTCTCTCCTCACTTCTTATCTACCAAGCACACCTTCACAAAACTCTTTTAATCACCTGAGTAAGTTCAAATGTGTCAAGTATAATTTACCAAAGGGGTAAAGCTTTATATTAGGGTGTGGAGATGGACCATTATAACCAATAGGTCCAACCTCTCTTTGATAACATTTAAAACTAATGGTAATAAATAAATAAATATATTTTATTATTTATTTACATAAGGTTTTCAATCTATGTTAATAAATAATAAAATATTATTTTTATTTAATTAATCAAAATTAGTTAAGGGTCCATAAGGGGAACCACTTATACATTAAATATTTCAACACTCACCCTTAATGTTAAGTGGGGATAAATGTCATAGTCACTTTAATAAAGGAATTATATTATGTATAAATTTGAAAGGTTTAAAAAACCTTCATCATGTCAAACATTACCTTTTGAAACAAAAAGAATTATAATCCATAAATTACTCAAAAGTAAGTTTAGGCTAGAATGATTGTGAGACTACATCTCCTAGTTTCTCATGAAGAATCATTAAGCATATTTAGAGCCTTTTATAAGATAAGGAACTCCATTACAAAGTATGTATTTATGTATTAGGGTACAAAATTAAAACTTTCACATGAAATTTAATCAAATTACATAACTTCCATACAAAATTTACAATGCTTTGCAATAAGAAGTATAGAGAAGAATAAGGAAACACATGGCCATTAAGAAATGGCATTGTCATGCACACTCCTCTTCAATGATAACTCTGAAAGGCCAAAAATTGTACGAATTTGACAAAACTTCATAGTTTTAAGTGGTTTTGTGAAGATATCTACCACCCAATAATCTATAAGATGAAACTATAGATCAATATCACCATTGAAGACTTTCTCTCAGATAAAATGCACATGAACTTCAATATATTTAGTTTAATAGTGTTGCACTTGATTTTTCACTGAAACTATACAACTTTAGCACCTACACGAAACTTAAACATATATCCAAAAGTATATTCATGATAACATAGTATGGTTAGCATCACAATAACCAAATACATAAATATAAAAGATGACATATTTTTATCTATGATAAAACACACTTTAAACAATCAAGTAATTTTTAAGGCAAACAAGTTCACTGATTTGATTACAAAGTTAGTAACAAACATAAATTATTATATGCAATTCATTATTAGATGTCTCCAATATTGACAAGATGAGTGTTGTCAACTGTCATGTGATGCACATATAATAATTTTACTAATAATATGATACTAAGTTTAGCCAAACATTAAATATTTTATTATCAATAATTTATTTTATAGTTTGAGTCTTAACAAAACTTTACAAGTTTGATATGATTCAATTTTTCAATGATATAGAATTGAATTTAACAAAATATAGAGATATGTAACCTCTCATCCATTAAATATGGATCATTTTAGCATAATTTATAATCATCCAATCAACCAGTTATGAGACTAAAAAAAAAATTCATATATGTATGAATAGCATGCTTAGTAAAGTAAATGATGAAGAGTCAATTAATAATACAAACTCCATTTATGTTTTACGTTTCATAACATATGTCATTATCAAATTGTTACATCCCAATTCCTTACTAAGCAAATTATTTGATTATCTATGGATATTTATAGTTGACAAATGTGATTTGGTTATTTTTAACTAAGCTTTGAGATATATGATGTTATGGGACAGTTGAATACTATTTTGGTTAAATTGTTATGAGCTAGATCTAGTGCATTTTTATATTATGATAATATTGATTTATTATTTTAATCATATGTTATGATGAATGTATATCATGTCATTATGTTCTAACTACCTTTTTTTTATGAGTTTGATGTAGGAGAACTCAAGCCTCAAAATGTGATAGAGGGAAAGCATCATTGAAGAGGGTGATTTAAATGAAGATGTTGGAGGGTGACAGAAAACCCAGCTAAAAATTTGCACACACCACATTATTTGGACATGTTAGATGCATAATTGAATGGTTAGCATAGTATATTTTATGTCATTTGCATTTAGATAGTATAATAGGCATGATTATCTTAGTGTAGAAATATACAAAGTTAATTTTATGTTTTTATGGTTTTGTTTTCATTAAATTATTATGGATAATTACGTAAATCATTTATTATCAAGATAATTTGAGAAATATAAAAATAAGAAATAAAATAAATAAAATTAAAAATGGAATAAGATAAAAAAAAAAAGAAGGGAAGGATTAAATATAGAAAAGAAAATAAAAAGATAAAAATCTTGACATAAACTAAAATAAAGGAAAAGAATAGTTTTTATTTTTAAATGGCATACTTAGAAAGAAGGGAATAAAAGAGTAAGTTGGCATAATAGCTTAGCGGGGAAGTCTATTTAGAAATCAAAAAGCCAAGCCTCTTTTTTAGGTAAAGGGAATTAAAAATAATAATATATTTTCATGGGAGGGGAGAGGCGTGATATATTGAGGCAAAGAGAGAATTGAAGGAAAAGAAGAAGAAAAGGATATCAGAAAAGGAGCAAGCAAAGTATTTTACTAGGTAGGGGATGTAATCTGATTTCATATATTTAATGTTATGTTATAGGTAATATTTTAGTGAATTAATATAAATAAATTATTGTGTAAATACGTTCTTATAGAATATTATGTATATATGTCAATCTGTAGTAATAACCAACTAAGAATATATGTATCAACTTTTATAATATTTTAGTGACTTACAAAAGAAAGACAAATGCTTACACATGATTTGTAAAACTATATTGAACCAAGTATCAAATACATGAATGATTATATATGTTGGGTAAAAATATATACACATAATTAGAAGTGTGATTATGGTGATTTGTTGTTGAGGTTGACATACCCCCAATTCTAGAAAATGGGGACCCATGTGTCAAATTATGAAAATTTATTCCTTAAAATAGAATATCCACTTGATTAGATTTCCATTAGCATGATTGCATATTATTTTTGTTTGAAGATCATCCACACCATGGATTGGCTGACTTATTTATTCATGGCTTTGCTTTAATCTTATCTAAAGTGCTAACATCAAATATATTTGTTTCAGGTTACAAGTTTAATGGAGCCCATTTGAGGTTGAGCATGCTTAGAGTTTTTGTACTTCAATGTTAAATTGATCATTTATTAAGCTTGATCTATAATTGATTAATTAAATGCATGTTTTCTAAACCCTAGACTAATGTTTTACCTAGACCTTTTAATTCAAATTTAAATTTGGTGGGAGCCTTTTATTTAAGTTTAAGCGAGAAAAAATTAATAATATCATGGTCTTATTTTAATTTTTATCCTAAGGCTTAATCATGTTTTTCAACACAACCAAACCTTAGGCTAAAAATCCTACACTTGGTCTATTTTATATCACATAGTCCCTTTTATCTTAGCATGAACCAGCTAAAATGTAGGATCACTTTTATTACTTAGCCTAAGGCCTTATTCCAAAGTTTCATCATAATTATTTATACAATGAAACCCTAGGCTAAAACTTTATGCTAAGTCATTTTTTGTGAGGCCCCTTTTTTTCTATGTTTTTCACCTTGGTCCAAAGTCTTTATGTTGAGTCCCTTTTAAATTCATGGGGTCCCATATAATTTATTTCAAACTTAGATTAATCCTTTAATCCTAAGTCTTGAAGCCTAAATATTTCTTCAAATGCAGGGACCAATCACATTCAACTACTCGGATCCCAAACTATAGCACGTATTTAAGTGGAGAACCCAGATCAAATAGAGTGTGATCAATGATGAAAATAATTGGACCTTAGTTAGACATCAAGAATATTTTTTAGATTAATAGTATACATTATAGCATACATATCCTTAAAAATGGAGCGTATCAAGTCAAATCTTTTAAAATGAAGCTCTGAGTTAATGCAGGACCACCATGTGGCAAAAATGCATTAGCTGATAGAACTGATAGGTACAGAGCTTAGAAGGTCCATGAGACTTCCAAGTGGTATAACTTCAGAGCCTAGTGCATAATGAAACATTGAATAGTTAACATGTGACACACGTAGAGTGTAGAGTGAACCAGAACATGAAAATTGGTAGGCTTGGTAGACAGTCCCCATAACTATGTTAAAATTGATGGTCACATGATCGTCAAAGACATTCCCATGGACATCAAATGATGGTCTTGAAGATGTCAAATTTAACATAGTAATGAGCCTTGATCACATAGTTAAAATTGATGGTCATGTGACCATTAAATACATTTCTACAAACATCAAATTATGGTCATGAGGATGTCAATTTTAACATAAAAATGAGCCTTGATCACGTGGTTAAAATTGATGGTCATGTGACTATCAAATACATTCCCATGGATGTCAAATGATGTTCATGAGGACATCAATTTTAACATATCAATGATCCTTGATCATGTGGTTAAAATTAACAGTCATGTGACCATCAAAGGCATTCCCATGAACATCAAATAATGCATGAGGATGTCAATTTTAACATAACAGTGAGCTTTGATCACATGGTTAAAATTAATGGTCACACAACCATCAAAGATGTTTCCATAGACATCAAAGGATGATTGCGAGGGTGTTAATTTTAACATAGTAAACTTGGATCCAAATTTCAAAAGACAATGATCATTTTTAGATAGTGATGAACATAATGACCTGGGATGCCATGGAAATGCCATGTTAAAGTTGTTGAGTGCAATAGACTAAATCAGAGACCCTACAGACCTAGTAATATAAAGGGTTGCAATCTAAGCTCACAATGTTTGAACTAACTACATCATTGGAGCACTGATTATCCTCGATTAGCTTGAAGATGGGACCATGCCAAAGAGCATCAAGGAAACATAAAGATCTTGTAGTAGCCAGTGGGTCCTAAGGTTAGGTGAAATAATAATGTCCTTTTTATAACCATCATTATATTATATTCTAAAATAAGATATTATTTTTGTATAGCCATGTGTAATTTATAAGAGTACATTATCTATAGGTCAATTCATTAGAAAATATCATTTTATCTAGAATGTAACAAAAAAGACAGTTATCCTATACACATGTTCAAATGTAACTTGATGTCACTAACTAACATGTTTCCTTGCACCTTATAAAATGAGAATTATCAATTGTCAAAAGGGAGGGAGTTCTTAACACTAAATTACTTTGTAAACTTTGAACAATTAATATAACCAAAGAATTCTATCAAGATTGTCTAGTATTTGCTTGTATGAAGTGTTACATGGTTTCTCTCTTAGTGGTTTGTTTCACTTTTAGATTTGAATGGTTTCTATGGATTTTGGATGTGTATCTTAAATGCAAAGCTATTGATTTGTGTCAATACTAGATTAGTTGAAAGTTCTTAGGCTTATTTCGTTATTTATATTTCTTTTGTATTTAGTCTAACATTATTTGCTTGCAAGAGTGAATCTTTAAAGTAAGTTTGATTCCTATTGGCATTATTTCATACTTTCCTTTGAAGCTTGCCTGATGTATATTATGATTTGGACTTAAACTTTTTTGCTTCATACATTGGTTAAATGCATGTTCAGATGAGATTTGAAATTTTTCATAATGTTTGAAATAAGACCAGCAACACCTTTCTTTTTGATCTACCCTTTCCTTTTATTATTTCTTAACCTAAACACTTTAATTATCATTGTAAATATCCATCTTAGATTAGTTATTGATCATAATTCACTGTTCTTAGCATAGTATACTACATATTTTACATAGATCTACTATTTATCCATGGTGGCTCCCACCCACCAAATAATATAAATATTGTGAAATAGTCACTTGTCATACCTCTATTCTACTAATAGATAACATGATTATCATAACTCATAACTCATGCACAAAATTCAAGAAACACTTATTATTTTAAAATTTTAATAATTTAGTGCATGAGTTATGAGTTACTATAATCTTATTATCTATTATTGGAATAAAGGCAGAACAAGTGACTATTTCATAATATCTATATTATTTGGTTGTTGAGAGCCACCATGGCTAAATAGTAAATCTATGTAAAAATGTTGTATACTATGCTAAGAATAGTGAATTATGATCAAGAACTAACCTAAGAACTAATCTAAGATGGATATTTTCAATGATAATTAAACTAAAGTGATCAGGTTAAAAAAGAAGCAAAAGGAAGGGTAGGGCATAAATAAAGATGATGTTGGTCTCATTTCAGACATTATAAAAAAGTTTAAATCTCATCTGAACATGCATTTAACCAATGTATGAAGCAAAATAGCTTAATCCCAAATCACAACATACATTAGGCAATCTTTAAAGAAACTTATGAAATAATGCACATAAGAACCAAGCTTAATTTAAAGATTCACTCTTGTAAGCAAACAATATTAGCCCAAATACAAAAGAAGTGCAAACAATGAAATAAGCCTAAGAACTTTCAACTAATATAGCATTGGTACAAATTAACAAATTTGCATTTAAGATACACATCCAAAATCCATAAGAATCATTCAAATCTGAAAGTGAAACCAAACAACTGAGAGAGAAACCATATATCACTTTAGACAAGCAAATACTAGATAATCTTTGTATAATTTCTTGCTTATATTAATTGTTCAAAGTTTACAAAGTAATTTGGTTTTAAGAACTCCCTCCCTTTTGACAATTGACAATGTTCCTTTTATAAGGTACAAAGAAGCATGTCGGTCAGTGATATCAGGCTATATTTGAACATGTGTATAGGATAGCTATCATTTCTATTACATATTAGAATAAATGATATTTTATAATGAAGTGACCTATAGACAATATGCTCTTATAAATTGCACATGTCTATACAAAAATAATATCCTATTTTAGAATATAATATAATGATGGTTACAAAAAGAACATTCTTATTTCACCTAACCTTGGGACCCATTGGTTGTTACAAGATCTTTATGGTTCTTTGATGCTCTTTGGCCTACTATAGGCATGGTCCCATCTTCAATCTGCTCAAGGATAATCAGCGTTCTAATGGTGTAGTTAGTTTAGACATTATGAGCTTAGATCCCAACCCTTTATATTACTAGGTATGTAGGGTCTCTAATTTGGCCTATTTCACTCATATAACTTTAACGTGGCATTTCCATGGCATCTAGAGTCATTCTATTCTTCACTATCCAAAAATAAGCATTGCCTTTTGAAATTTAGATCTAAGTTTACTATGTTTAAATTGACATCCTCGCGAACATCATTTGACATCCATGGGAATGTCTTTGATAGTCGTGTGATCATCAATTTTAACCACATGATCAAAGCTCATTATTATGTTAAAATTGACATCCGTGTTACCATTATTTGACATCCATGGGAATGTCTTTGATGGTCATGTGACTATCAATTTTAACCATGTGATCAAGGCTCATTATTATGTTAAAATTGACATCTTCATGACCATCATTTGACATCTATGGGAATGTCTTTAACGGTCAAATGATCATCAATTTTAACCACATGATCAAGGCTCATTACTATGTTAAAGTTGACATCATCGCAACCATCATTTGACAACTACAAGAACATTTTTGATGGTCGTATGACCATCAAATTTTAACCACATGGTCAAGGCTCATTTCTATGTTAAATTTGACATCTTCATAACCATTATTTGATGTTCACAAGAACATATTTGATGGTCATGTGATTATCAATTTTAAAATAGTTATGAAGACTATCTGTCAAGCCTACCACTTATCATCTTTTGGTTTGCTATGCATTCTATGTGTGCCACAGTTTGATTGATCGATACTTCATTATGTATGAGGTCCTGAGGTTATGCCACTTGGCAATCCCATGGACCTTTTGAGCTTTGTACCTATTAGTTTTGTCTGCTAATACATTTTTTCCATGTGGTAGTATTGCATTAACTAAAAACTTGAATTTAAAAGCTTTGACTTGATACACTCTATTCATCAGGATCTATATGCTAGAATGCATATCATTTATCTAGAAAATATGATCAATGTTTAACTAGGGTCCACTACTTTTTACCATTGATCATGCTCTGTTTGATCTAGGTCCTCCACTTAAATGCATGCCATAGATTGGGATCTGAGTAGTTGAATGTGATTGGTCTCTGCATTTAATAAAATATTAAGTTAGGATTTGAGACTTACGATAAAAGTATTAAGCTAAGTTTGAATTAAATTATAAGAGACCCCATGAATTTAAAAGGGACTCAGCATAAAGACTTTGGACCAAGGTGATAAACATAGAACAAAAAGGGGCCTCATGTAAAATGACTTAGCATAATATTTTAACCTAGGATTTTATGGTATAAATAAATACGATGTAAATTTGGGATAAGTACTTAGGTAAAGTACTAAAAGTGATCTTGAATTTTTAGTTGGACCATGCTAAGATAAAAAGGACCATGTGATATAAAATAGACTAAGCATAAGATTTTTAGCCTAAGGTTTGGTTGTGTTAAAAAACATGACCAAGCCTTAGGATAAAAATTAAACTAATACCATGGTATTATTAATTTGTCCCCACTTAAACTTAAATAAAAGACTCTTGCCAAATTTGAATTTGAATTAAAAGGTCCAAGTAAAACATTAGTATAGGTTTTTAAAAACATGAATTTAATTAATCAATTATAAATCAAGATTAATAAATGATCAATTTAGCATTAAAGCAAAAAAATCCTAAGCATGCTCAACCACAAATGGGATCCATTAAACTTATAACCTAAAACACAAATATCTAATGTTAACACTTTAAATAAAATTAAAGTAGAACCATGAATAAATAATTTAGACGGACCATGGTGTGGATGATCTTAAAACAAAAATAATGTATAATCATGCTAATGACACTTTGATCAAGAAGATTTTCTATTTCAAGGCAAAAATTTGCACAATTTAACATATCAGTCCTTATTTTATAGAAATGAGGGTATGTTGAACTCAATAAATGGTGAGTTTTGGGAGAAACATAGCAATATGTTAGAATTTAGAGACTCAGGTTTAAACTAATAATTAAGTTAATTATTTTATTTGATCAAGCATAATTATTAAGATCAATTCATGATCAGAATAAAATTTGAACATGCAGAATTAGGATCAAACATCAAAACTCAGTCATGTTGTGTGTGTGTTTTGATTCAACTCACTGATTGCCAAAAGATTTAGAGAACAACTTCCAAGTTCATGGCTTTAATCATTAACATTGACTTTCAGCATGTTTGAATATCCATTAATAACCATTATCTATCTTAGGGAAGGCTTGGGTATTACTTTACTACTAGTCAAACATCCATAGCCTTGATAGAGATGCCTTTAGCTCCACTTAAGGCCTTGCTCCACTGCCAGCTAGGCATCCATAGCTTCATGGAGGTTACCAGAATCACCTCTTCTTAAAAAGCTTTTGATTCTACAATAATCTCTTATTTTTGTATTTTTTAGATCATTTTTTACTTTCTATCAAAGGTTGGGAACTAGGTTAACCAAGTTTAGGGATTTGGTCAAGTGTTTAATTTTTAGACAATCATCCTTGGTTGTAAACTTTGTCTTAGGGAGTTAATGTTTTTTAAGTTCAATCATAACTATGCCTTAATAGTTTAATCTTTCATCCTACATGTGCAATCCTTCTTAAAACCAAGCTTAGATCATAATAAGGTTTAAAATCTCAAAAAACAATTATCTTACCTACCAGTCTTTGTCAGCTTCTCTAAACTATAACCATCCATATTTCAACAATTCATGATCAACCAATGTTGATAAGTCATACTTACATTTTTGAACTGTGAAGTTTCTTGAGCAACCTCAAATAAATCTTAAGCTAAGAATTATCCAAAAGGACTTATTTAAAAATAAAGAATAAATCAAGAGAAAATAAACAAATATAAATAGGCACTATATACAAACAAAGGACAAGAAGGAAAAAAACAAGAAAGAAAGTAAACTAAGCCCTATATTAACTACATAAAGTATTTACCTCTAGGATCAAATGAAAAATTATTTAGCCTACTATAGAACCTTGAAGCATGTTTACTTCCATTCAATGGCCTCTTCTTGTGGATAAGAGAACTTGTATGCTTGTGTCTTCTAGGTGATGTAGCTTGGTCTCCTATCAGCATTTTTAGATGCATGGATCGAAGATATGAATCTAGGACCCAATCATCTTCTTCTTAAATACTTCTATCTTTCATCAAGAGTGATAATTCCCCTTTAGTCATAAATAGATAGTGGTGTATTTCATCTTCATTTAACCATGGTATCTTAGTTAGCATTCTTTGGCAGGTGTCTTCATCAAATTAAACTTGAGGTGGAGATGGACTACCAATCTTTGTACCAAAAGTTTCCAAGTCATCTTGAAAATATACTTCATCATGATCAACTAAAAGAGCATTAATTTTATCTACAACCTTACCTTTAGAATCAATTTTATCACATACTTCCACCCTTTTATAGGTGTCATATGAAAATTCATGATTCATTTCACTTGCTTCATCCTCATCCTCTATGTAGAATGGCATCTTAGTTAGCCAATCAAGTCCCAACTCATCCTACTTTGGGGTCTCCATAATGATATTTTTGTCTTAGAATACCTCAATTTCTAAAAAATCCTGGCATAAATGTTTCCACTGGTCTTCTTATTTAGGGATAGACCCTATTTCAGTAAGGACCTCATTTGGATTAACTTCACAGCTATCTTTTAAAGAGAAGTTAGCTTGTATCTGATCTTGTTCATGGGGTTGCTCATATTGAACATCCATTTAATATTTTAGATCAACTTTTGTTTCACTCTCTTCTTCAAATAGAAAATCAAAATCCTACATGAAGGATTTAGAAGTTCCTACAAAGCCAGATGTCCTTTCAATAAAGTCTTGATTAAGCATAGATTAAGATGTATCTCTTTCACTTTGACATACTTCTAAAAAATTATAATGATCAACTAGACCTATATCACAAAGATTCATTTGATGTATGTCCTCAGATAACTTATTGTAGTTGTTATCATGAAACCTATTGAACCTTTGATAAACATAGCTTTTGTTGGATCCTTCCCTAGAATTTCCCACTTGCTTTTGCAATTGAATAAAATTAGTGCTCAAGTTTTGAACCATCTTAAGTATGGATTCATCTTCATTCTTTAGTGATTTTGAGTTATGAACATGACTATCATTACTAGTGGGAACCAATGCTCTTTGTCTTTGTGAATGAAATCCATTTGTATCATTATTCAAGAACCCCAAATTTTGGCTAGGATAGGCATAGCTTAAGGGCAATTGGTTCAATGGTGGTGTATAATTTAAGGCAGACACACTTTGATTGGCATTAGGAATGACATTCAATGCTAGGAAATTAAGTTTGTCAATTGGGATAGCATATGCAAGATGACCTTGATATTGTATTTTATCACTGATTATTGTAGCTTCAACATAAGCCAATATCAAGGTGTTTATGAATCTAGCAGACCTTTTGAGGAACACAAAATTCTTAGGATCCAAAGCATCCTTGTAAATCTCTAAGGCTAAAGCCTCTTTAGGTCTATAAGGTTTTATAGTTATATTGAACATATTTTGGAATATAGCATTAAAGGCTCTAATGGGCTCATTTTATTCTCTCTTGACAATGCTAAATTGTTGATACAAAATGCATCAGTTAATAATTTTACCAAATTGATCAATAAAGATCTTATTAAAATCATCCTAGCTAGTAATATAATCCTCTAAAAGGTTAGGGAACCATTTGTATGTAAAAATTTTGAAATTAAATGGGAATAATCTACATGCTACATCTTCATGAACAACATTTAAGAGTCTTAAAGAAGCTTTGAAAGATCTAACATGTTCTTCAACAATGACAATGCCATTAGGATTGAAAGAAGGTAAATACCTTTTAGGGTTTCTTAGTAATTCATGTACCTAACCAAGCATATTGATAGAAGATCCACATAACCGTTCCATACTTATATGAAGATCTTACTTTTGGTAGTTTGAACTCTAAATCCTATTTGAAATACAATGTGTAAGTCTCATCTTTATGAAGAATAATGATCAGACTCACACATTAAGTAAATTTTTCAAAAATATGTATAAAAATAGAAAAGAACATCAATATTTAACTAAATTTACTCAAATATATGCCCAAATACATTAGCATGAATGATCTTTACATGTTTCAAGCTTAAATGAACTCAAATTTGCAAATAATCAGTTAAATTTTGAACAAAACCGCCATTACTAATGCCTTGGATTTAAGCACAAATACTCATGAATCTTCAAAGAATATTGATCTTTAGCTAAAAGAAGCCCAAAGAATGGTCTAAAACCATAAATATGAATGATATTTGCACAAAAATGTTAAAAGAAACATAAATATGCAAAGATTATGCCAACCTCTAATCAAAACACTAGAATTAACAAATATTCTAAAAATTCACAAAGATCTATTAAAATGGCCCTCCTAGCGCCAGTGAAGCTCCTCATGTTGATTCCTATATGTGTACCACAAGTGTCTAAAATTTTGAAGAAACACCTCTCATTTTAAAATTCTAGGAATTCAATGTATGAGTTGTTAATTATGATAATCCTATTATCAGTTGGTGAAATAGAGGTAGAACAAGTGATTTTTTCATAATATTTATATTATTTGGTGGTTGGGAGCTGCCATAGCCAAATAGTAGATCTATGTAAAATATGTAGTATATTATGCTAAGAATAGTGAACTATGATCAATAACTAACCTAATAACTAATCTAAGATAGATATTTATAATGGCAATTAAACTAAAGTGATCAGGTTTTAAAAAAAAGCAAAAGGAAAGGTAGGGTAGAAAAAAATATGTTTTTTGTCTTGTTTCAAACATTATGACAAAGTTAAAATCTTATTTAAACATGCATTTAACCAATTTATGAAGCAAAATAGATTAAGCCCAAATCACAACATACATCAGGCAAGATTCAAAGGAAGGTATGAAATAATGCAAATAGGAACCATGCTTACTTTAAATATTCACTCTTGCAAGCAAATAGCATTAGCCCAAATTCAAAAGAAGTGAAAACAAAAAATTAAGCCTAAGAAATTTCAACTAACTATGTCATTGGAGCATTGATTATCCTTAAGAAGCCTTAAGATGGGACCATGCTTGTAATAGGCCAAATAACATCAAAGAACCATAAATATCTTGTAGCAGTCAGTGGGTTCCAAGGTTAGGTGAAATAAGAATGTTATTTTTGTAACCAACATTATATTATATTCTAAAATAGGATATTCTTTTTGTATAGACATGTGCAATTTATAAGAGCACATTGTCTATAGGTCAGTTCATTAGAAAATATCATTTATTCTAGAATGTAAAAGAAAGGATAGTTATCATATACACATGTTCAAATGTAACTTGATATCACTAACCAACATACTTTCTTGCACCTTATAAAATGATCATTTTCAATTGTCAAAAGAGAGAGAGTTCTTAGAACCAAATTACTTTGTGAACTTTGAGTAGTTAATATAAGCAAGGAATTCTACAAAGATTATCCAGTATTTGCTTGTATGAAGTGCTATATGGTTTCTCTCTCAATTGTTTGGTTTCACTTTCAGATTTGAATAGTTTCTATGGATTTTGGATTACACTTCTTTTACATTTGGGCTAACATTGTTTGCTTACATTAGTGAATCTTTAAAGTAAGCCTAGTTCCTATTTGCATTATTTCATACCTTCTTTTGAAGCTTGCCTAATGTATGTTGTGATTTGGACTTAAGTTATTTCACTTTATACATTGGTTAAATGCATGTTCATATGAGATTTAAACTTTTTCATAATGTCTAAAATAAGACTAGAAACATCTTTCTTTCTGCCCTACCCTTCCTTTTGCTTCTTTTTTCATTTTTAACCTGGTCACTTTAGTTTAATTATCATTGTAAATATTTATCTTAGATTAGTTTTTAGGTTATTTCTTGGTCATAATTCACTGTTATTAATTTAGTATACTGCATAATTTACATAGATCTACTATTTAGCCATGGTAGCTCCCAACCACCAAATAATATAAATATTTTGAAATAGTCATTTGTTCTACCTCTATTCTACCAATAGATAACAGGATTATCACACCCATAACTCATGCACTAAATTTCTAGAATTTTAAATTGAGAAGTATTTTTTGAATACTCTGGACACCTATGATACACATTTAGGCATCAACATCTACCAAATCCACTTTGGAATTTAAATTATACCATATAAAATCAAAAACATAGTGGTCTATCTTTCATAAACATTTAAATAGTATATAGGTATAAGGAGATTCATGTAGAAGTGAAATTATTCATGTAGAAGTGAGGAGTTTTGGTAGTTTAGGTAGGAGTCCAATGATTAACTTGGGTCAGTGCTCCAAACTATGACAAAAATGGTGTTATATATATACTAATCACTATATATTTAGTTGTAACCAATCTGTATACTAACAAAACTTCTAGTGTGATATATACAAAAATATCTCTTCAAAATACATATCTTTAGATCAGTATTAAGGAATATATATATAAAAGAAGTCGATATGCACAAGGGAATCGATCTAAAACTTGTAGAAGAATAAAACAATAATGGTGATTTGTTTAAAAATAAGTCACATACTATGTGTGTAAATATATGTACATAAAGAAATTTGTGTAGATATATTGTATTAATGTCACAAAGTATATATACATGTCTGTACAAAACTATAACCAAAAGAATAGCAGTATCAATGAGGTGAACCATAATTATATATATTCATAATATTTTACTATTTAGAGAAAGATATGTGGTGGTTATGTAGACATGGTAACTTGAATTGAAAATTCCATATTGTTTTATATCTCTTAAGACTTAATTTGGTCAATCCAAATAGAATGTTATCACTTCAAGTCATTGCTAGCTGATGAGTAGGATGTTATCACTACGTAGTTTTAGATGTCATATTTTATTAAACAAAGGATTTGCATAATAAGTTTCATATGAAAATGCAATTAAAATATTAGGTAATATAGTAAGAAACATATGAATATATATATGTTAAGAAATATGAAAGACCTATTAAGTATATATTGACGAATTATATATGGTACAAACAAGCTATAAGAGTATATTTTGACCATGGTGAGGGTTTTGTATAAAATATCTATTGGTATAACCTATTTCATTTAAATATTTGACACATAGAAAAAACAAATTAATCTATGTAAATGCAATCATTCATGTGAGGCATTCATGATGTATATTATGATTCCTTAGAGTGTTAATTAAACAATGTATATTACATGTGTATGGAACTTATTGTATTAATGTGAACAAGTGAAAATACATGTGTAGTATGTATCAGAATTATATGGTGTGAATATATTAATCTAGTGATTATTATAACTAAGCCTAGACTTCAAGAGAATAGGACATCAACCACATATTGTGAACACAATTCTTAAAATATAATAAAAGACATAAAATTAGAAAAAAGGTGTGAAATAGAACTTTATGGTAAACATCTCTTGATGTTATGACTGATTGTTTAAATTTGAGTGATTTTGAACATGATATTATGGGGTATCATAGAATATCTTTATTGAAAATTACTTATAGTTTTTAGAGAGTTTAAATTTAGATATACATTATACCCAGATGGTATAATATGTAGTTGTTAAACTTTCTATTTATGTATTAAGCAAGTTGTGGAGATTAATTCATATTTTTGACGAAATAAATGTATGATTTTTTATTATTTTTGTACTCAACATGTGTATGTGTTTGCTAGTAGGAGATAGTCTATATGAATTTATGGTTATATTATGATAACTCAATCTTGCATTATTGATTGTGGGTAAGTAGTGAAATAGACTTCACTAGTTTACTAGCATCACAATGTCAGATGATGGTAATTCGATCAAGTGGTGTGTTTGAAATTAACTGATCCTCGAGATCATTAACTATTGAAAACTTTGGCTAAAGTAATGTTAGTTAGACATTATCATTTCATATGTCTGATTTACATGTTTGTGTAATATCATATTAGAACACATTTATTTATGGTATACTACATGTTTTTATATATCATACAGCACATGGGTACTAGCTTGTCTCTTTGGATTCTCACACTGTTACTATATACTCATCTATGAAGGGAGGGCCATTCCCTACTGGGAGATTGTGCAAGAGATTTTTGGTTTGTGGTTGGTGTAGAAAAGTGATCAAATGATGCTCTCCCTCCCCACAGTATTACTTACTTAGAGATGACACTTGAGATTGCCATAGATACTAGAGTTTCAAAAAAATCAAGCTCCGTGGAGCCATGTATCTTGTATTTATACTTTGTATAATATTTATTATTGGAAATATTTTTATAATGAGTTGTAATTATTCATTTATAGTACATTTATAGTAGTGGTTGAAGGATTGTACCATCTATAGCTAGAAGATTGTAAATACTTTCTATATTCAGTGTGATGTATTTCATATTGATAGTGATCAGTGATGTATGATGTAATATGTTTCATTAAATTTATCACACTCAGAGTATTTTATATGATCACTAGTTAGATTCTCTCACTGTGGTGTAATTTTATTTTAGTATTTATGTTTAATAATAAAATCACATATTTCTAGATAGATCCCAGTGGGGATGTTACACAAATGAAGCATCCAAGCATGAAATTACCCCACTAATAAAATAAAAGTATCATATCATTTTGAAATACAAAATATCCAAACTTATTGAGCATTATCTTCTTACCAAATGTAATAACTAAACATGATCATCTTGTCAAATTAAGCATGATGTTATGCATATAATGTATTTCAATGCTAACTCGTATGAATTAAAAAATAATCATAAATGTAATCATTTTGAAAAAATATAATGTTTATTCTCTTTGTTTTCACTTTAAGACCAATATATATATATTAAAATATAATTGTAATTAGCATTTTTCAAGAATCAAACTAAATAGTTTTACTAACAAGTACCATTGTAGTTGAGACATTGTCAACTTAGTATCTTTAAACTAATTACAAAATTATAATAATGGAATGTGATGTGCCATGAACATGCATGTATTTTGGTGCAGAAAAATAAAAAGATTTAGTAGGGAATCTATTCACAATATGCATAGCAGTATTTATGGCTTTGACCCATAATAAATTAGGAATATTTGTAGAATGTAACATTGTTCTAGCCATTTCTATAATGGTGTAGTATTTTATTTCAGCAATACCATTTTACTGAGGGGAATAGAGAGTTGTTAGTTTCTTTTTAATACAAATAATGTAAAAAGAATAAAACTCTATTAATTTATTCACCACCATTATCATATCGTAATCTCTTAATAGAAAAACTAGAAGCATTTTCAACAATAGCTTTTAATTTCTTGAATTCAAAAAACACTTCAAATTTATTTTTAAATAAATATGGCCAGATCATTTTAGTATTATCATCTATAAAGGTAATAGCATACAAGGAACCATTAATAGATACAACTTCAAGAAGTCCTACTACATCACTATGAAATAACTCTAAAGGATACGAGAAATTTGCATCATGGTTCTTGTGAAAGGGATTAGTATGTTGCTTACCACATAAAAAACCTTCACAAGTTTCATGATGGGAAGAGATAAAAAGGAGACCAACAACAAGATTATGAAATACATATCATCTAAACTTATAAAATTAACATGTTCTAATATTTCATGTCATAATTGAGATTCATTCTTACTATGCGATGAAATAAAAATGTAGTAGTAAAAATTTATAAGACATTATTTTGACAACCTTCAACAACCAAAGAACCAGATTAATTTTTAATTGATCAGTTATCTTTAATAAAAGTTACAATGAAGTTATTATTCATAAGTTGAGAGCAAGATAACAAATCCTTCTTAAACTTGGGTACATAGAAAACATCATTAATAACATTTGTAAATTTTATTTTTCCTTACGTAGTTGCATCTAAGAATGAATTATCTCCTAAGTAAATCTTTTCAAAAATATCTCTAGTATCAGATAAAATGTTAGATAAAAAAATTCATATGATGTGATGCACCATCATCTAAAATCCATTCATTCACATTAGAAGCAAATAATGCAGCATATAAAATAATATCATTCAAATTATGATCTTAATTATTATTATGATTAAGTTTTTTATTCTTCAAATAGTTTTGATTAGACTTTAGATGTTAGTCCCTATCTATATGTATCCAATCCCCACAGTATATAGTTTCATTAGACCCCAGATAGATATATAGGCTATATGGGATTAAGATGTGGTTGGTCCCCCTTTTCCTTTGTTATTTTTATAAGGTTCATTTTTAATTTTATATTTGTTTTTATAATAAGTTTACCTTCTATGACCAAAATTTACCACACATATTACAATTCCCATTAAACTTAGTTTTATGATTTTTATTGCCAAATTTCTTGTTCTCATTTTTTTTAGTAGAATTAGAATTAGATTTATGAATTATATTACTCTCAAAAATAAGGTTAAGAGTGAGAAGTGATTGAGTGACATTATTTTTAGAATCAAAATTAGACATCAGTTATTCTTCTTGAATAGAAGAGTTGACAAGGTAGTGAGGTCAGGGATGTCTTGTTCTATTTGATACTTTGAATTTAGAATTGAGATAAAATTAAGAAATTTATAATTAATATTAAGTTGAATAATGAAATATAATAATTGATCTTGAATTATATTATAGTTGCATCCATCTAATTGAGCTTTAATATTCTTAATTCTAGTAAGAAAATTAACAACCTTTTCATCACCTTTCATAGGTGTAGTCAGCAATTCAAGAATTAATTTAATAATCTTAGAGAAATGAGTTCCCTCATGCATAGACTCAAGGAGTTTATAAATATTGTTATAATACCCCTGATTTCTTATATGAAGTATAAATTCATCATTAACACTCCATAATATAATTGACATGGTTTCTTATTATTTCTATTGAAACGCGTTTTAAAGCTCAAGTGTCACATATCATTTTGATAAGCCTTTTCAGTCCCAATGATAATGTTTTATATATTTTGGTCCATAAATTACATTTAATGTATATTTTCCATATATTATAGTTTGATCCATTAAGTATATGATATTTATCTAATACAAAAGTAGGCAAAGCCATAGCTTCCCCTTAAGAATGACATTATAACATAAGATAATGCTTAAATTTAAACCCTTTTTAAATGTGAATTTACATTATATTTGAAAAATAAAAGAAATTTCAAGCGTAAACAAATAATAATTTTTCAAATTAATTCTAAATAAAGAAATAAAATTGTAAAATATTACAACAAAATAAGGAGTCACAAGTATCACAAAAATACACTAATGTAAGAACAATTATTAAAAATAAAACTTGTTTAATGTGAGTTTTAACTTTATTTGATAGTGTAAATAAAATTAAAATGTAAATAAGTAAATTTTTTTTCAAATGTATGCTAAATAATGCAAAAAATTTAAATTAAAATGCACTAATCTATGTGTCACAAGAGTCGCACATAAAATAACTATTTAAACACTATGATTAAAAAAGGTATAAAACATATAATAGAAGGATTTGAAATTAAATATTAGACCCCTCTAATGTGTCTATAATGTACCAAAACTTAGGAATCGACTAGTCACATGACTATACTTGACAAAACACTCATTAAGTCAAATATTGAAACAAGGTCAATAGGTCTAGGATTTTTACATGTGAGAAAGATGGCACAAAAACAAAAAAAATCAAAATCAAAATTAATTAAATTTAAAAAAGTAACTTGAATATGTCAAAAAATGTTAAAAGATTTATTTTTAAGGGGTTTTGAACACTAAACCACCCTAGATAGAAGCTTTTAACAAAATAAAGGCCACCAACCCTTATATGAGGCTATTCAATAATTTACATGCACATTATTATAATTAATTTTTGTGTGTGTGTGTGTGTGTGTGTGTGTGTGTGTGTGTGTGTGTGTGTGTGTGTGTGTGTGTGTGTGTGTGTGTGAGCGCGCGTGCGCACATGTAATTTTCAAAAACTAAAAATAGGTTAAAGTTATTAGCATTTAGATTAGAAATCTAATTTAAAGGTGGGTCCCTTTTCAGTTTGCATGTCAATTTTGCTTTTAATAAATAAATTATTTTTAAAATATTTAATATAACTATGTAAAAAATAATTACATACATGTAACATGCTCCAGGCATAAGTATGGTGTAATAGCAACAGCAAGGGAGATGAGATTTACTAATTTAAGCCATGAGAGGACTTGAAAATTTGCAAGCCTTATTGATTTAGCCTGCTAATGCTAGAACTAAGTTTAAAATAGAATTTTTGACTCAAAAAAAATGATATTTTAAAGACCAGAGCCATACAATGGTACTTTATATATCTTCGGAAAAATCAAATGAATCCTATGACGCTTTAAAGGGTCTAACATTAGTTTTATTAGACAATTTGATTGAGAAAATAACCTTTAAACATTATAAACCAGTAGTAGACTCTTTGTAAGGATTTTTTTTAAATTATTCTAGTCATGGATCACCATACAACAGCTAGTTATGGCATCCCAATTGAGTTGGATTCAAAAAAAGACCTTAATTTTATTTAGAAAAAGGTTTAAAATGTTTGAATGGAGGTTGAAATGCTCAATTTATCTTTTACCAAGGTCCACAACAACAAAATTAAAGCAATAAGAATTTCAAGCCAAATTATATGTTTCTATGGTCGTACTTATATTTTACACAGTTGAATATGAGTGATAAAATAGATGCACAGGGGTCTTGATCTTCAAATAATTTCTTTCTAATCAACTACACATTCCCAAGCTCTAAAACCATGAAAGAATGTAATGCTATTATGCAATATACTAGATCCAGATATGTAATTAACCAGTAAAGAACATAGATAACAACCCAAAAAATGAACATAGGGTTTAATTTGTAAAGTCTCAAAGAGGTAGAAAAACCATAGTGATTATTCATATAATTGAGAAACTTCACCCAATATAAAATTTTCCTCCTCACTTCTCTATCAAACATGCCTTCACAAAAATCTTTTAATCACCCAAGTAAGTTCAAACATGTCAAGTATAATTTACCAAAGGGGTAAATCCCTTTGTATATTATGGTGTGGAGGTGGACCATTGTAACCAATGAGTCCAACCTCTCTCTAATAACATTTAAAACCCATGGTAATAAATAAATATGTATTATTATTTATTTACATGAGGTTTTCAACTCGTGTTAATAAATAATAAAGCATTATTGTTATTTAATTAACCAAAATTAGCTAAGGTTTCATAAGGGGAACCACTTAGACATTAAATGTTCCAACAATATCATAGTAAGATCCTAAAATGATTCCCAAATAAGCATACCATTAGGCTCAAACGGTCAACAATATAGTCGATGAGTTTCCATGAGCCTTTTATTATTAACTTGATTGAGTTATCAAAAAAATGAACACAATGAGTATTTTTTAAGCTAACAATAAATAATTATACATGTCCATCCTTCACATTAGCATAATTATCACTGAAACTAAAGAGTATTAAGTTGACTAGATTGTTGACTGCTTAAAGGAATTATGGATTAGTTATAGCATAATCATTCATTCAACACATAATTTATTAAATAGTTTCTGTAATTAGAATATGCTACATAGAATTAATACAATGAATATTTAATTGAATGTTAGTTACTACTTCAAATAGAATTCACTCTCATATACTCTAAGACCTCCCATAATAGGGCATTAATTATATTGTTAACTACTTGAACCCCTGATGGTATGCTTATTTGGGAATTATTTTAGGATGTAACTTGTTATGTGCTTAAATGTGCATCTATCATATATTATTGAGCTCATAATGATAATGTTTATAACTATACTTGATTGTATTCACATAATAAGGGTCAAATTTCTAAACATTTAAATTCCTTTATGGTATAAATCTAGAATACAAAGGTATAGAGTTTGAATTCTTTTATATATAGCATATCCATCAATGATTATGTGTTTAATTCATATGCATTCATTGAATTATATGTATCATATCCTAATTACATAAACTATTCAATAAAATATACATTACATGAATGATTATGCCCTAACTAATCATTGATTCCTTCAAGCAGTCAACAATACATTCAACATAAAACAAATTCAAATGTATTATCCAATATAAACCAATATGCCCTTTTGAGATGTTTAACTAATATCATGCTCAACAGTTGGGGATTCAAAAATGTAGATAATATAATTCATTATAGCTAACCAACCTCTATAGTAAAATGCCTCCCTAGAGATGCTCTTATGGTTTGTGATTCTAGAATTAGGTAATGGTAAATAGACTCCTACACAGGTAGAAAAGGCAATGTAAAATGAGAATTGGTATAATTTTTAAATAGGGGAAAGGTGTGCGAGTAAAAATTTAGATTTTTATGGATATTGGCATTTTATTGATCAACTAACATTTGGATTAACCCCTATTATTTGCCTTAAGCACTATCATTTACCTTAATCACTATCCTTTGCCTTGACCACTGTTATTTTCCTTAATCATTGTTGTTTGAATTAACATATTATTAATAGACATTAGCCTAACCATGATTATTGGAATTTGATCAATTTGGGTGGCCTCATAGACACATCAACCAAAAATGGGAACACTCATGCTAGTTAAGACGCTCTAGATAATACCATAGCTAAACAATGGCATGATGATGGGGAGGGTCTTAACAGTGTTAACAAATGCAAGATGAATAGTTTTTATGATCCATGTAAGTCCATGGAGAACATTATTCTAGTATTAATCATATTCCTCACTCCATCAAAGAAACTAAGCCCATATATATTGAATGCATGAGCTTAACCAACCCTTATAATTAGTGTGGTCCACACTCTCCACAAATCAAAAAAATCATACCAAAAAGTGATAAATATTAAAAAAATATGATTTCTTGCCCAACTAAAGTCAATGAGTTTGTGAGTGTTGGATAAGCTTGCTCCTATTGAAGACACTTAGATGAATTATAAACTCATGGATCTTATGAGAGACATATAATAATGCTCTTGAACAACATGATATAGCTCATGGAAATTAAGTGTATTTTATCCTCCCATAGTGAGATCATGTTCTCTATCAAAGAGGCTATGATCTCTTTCCCTGATGATCATGTTAATGAGTCAATTAAGATAATAATGTTTTTACAATCCTATCATTCTCTATGAAATATATAATAAGTATTTTCAACATCATGTAAAAATATGTTGTTAGTTTCAATGACAAAAACAACACATTGGTAAGTGTCATGGTGTGGTTCATAAGCTTGGTGAGGACCTATCCACTCTCAAATAAAACTTCATCAAGATGGTCATGAGGTTAATCCTATTAGCCATAATATCCATCATTAGATCTATTATGGTAGATAAAATAAAGGATATCAATAATAATACTAAAGATACTCATTTTCTCTATGGAGATGAGGTGAAATCATAAGCCTTATGTTCCTTGTGTGTCTTTGGGTTAGTAAACTAGTGGAATAATGCCCTATGTTATGTAGTTTTAGTGTTGTCATGCATTGGGCCTAATTATTATTTTTAGGCTCTTGGATATGTGTATTGGAATGTTTCTTCTTTGTGGGTGATCACCTCCCTTTTTTATTTAGGGCTGAGGAGGAGACCCGGTAGACAACCTACTTAAATATATTTGAGAGGGTTATGAATGGAAACAAATTATGAATTACATGAGGTATGAAGTTGTAATTCATTAATGATCAATGAAAATAAAGAATATGATTACCACCAATGTATCTAATTGTAATAGCAATTTTTTTTATGTTAAGTTTTGTACAATATATGAGAGATTACATGTATGGTGTCTATATGCTCCCTAATTTCATTCTTGACTGTGTAACTTATTATAGAAAATGGAGAACGTATATTAATATACAATGGAGGGAGATGAAGCATTTATTAAAGTGCTATAAGAGTTGGTATAAACTACTTCATACTTGATGAATGTCATGACATCATTAATTTTTGTTACTAATGAATTGAGCTCTAAAGTATTAACTCTACAGAAGCTATGTGGTAACACAAAAGTGGAGTAAGATATTTTGGATAGGCATGTAGGTATGTAACCCAATTCCCATACTATTGATGTTAAAATAAGGCTATATATACAACAATGTAATTTTTTGTAATATCTAGTGGCACAAATCCTACTGGATCAGTCACCCCTCCATGAATATAAATGATCCTCATTGCTTGTAGTTGTGGTAAGAGACATGGAAAAAAATTAAAACTTGCACTTATATAAACCATCTTCTTTGGGATGGCACTTGACCTACTTTAAAAATTTGGAAGAGATAAATATCTTGATGACATGCATGTTTGACCTGAGTATCAATAACTTGATTTGATTTTACTAGGATACTACAAGCTATATTGATCTCTATTTTCTAAATAGTCTCTATAGTATTCGAGGTATCTAACAGAGATGGAGAGTAATGGCACATCAATTATATATTTAATATTCAATGCAACCCAATATAATAAGGTATATTAATCTCAAAAGTGTTAGGGCTCATACTAAAGTGGATGAAGCTTATTGTAAGGTCCTACTAGTTTTTCCTTTTGCAAGGGTAGCTAGACTCAATCACCAATCTAGGAGGTATGTAGTGTTTGATGTTTATGATGTGGTATTGTTTGTAATTAGAATTATCCTATTGAATAATCATTTTTACTTTCTATTTAATGTGTTCAATTAATTAAAAAACTTTGTAAACTTTTTTTAAGTTGAATAAGTTACTATTTTTTATGGAAGAATAAGATAATCTATGTCAATGGGTGACAGATGTTAGAAGCCCAACCAAACCTAAAAATTACTATGAACAATAGTGTTTTACATAGTTATATTATAGTTGTGTTAAACAAAAGGTAATATTTCATCCTAAGTGCATTGCTTCTTTGAATTATATACTTTCAAAAGGTGCACTATCATCCTATTTACCGCTTTCATTTATCCATCAGTTTGTGGATGAAAGGTAGTAGATGTGTTACTTGATATATTTGGATACATAAAACCTAATATGTGTCCAAAATAAGTTATTATGTAGCACCACACAATTATTTTTAATTCTAAAATGTCTCACAAATTTTATAGATCTAGATTGAGCCTCCAATATTAGTTTTTGTCTCTTTGCCTCATACAAAATGCATAAATTCCCAAGCTAATATAATGGTTGATCCTACAAGTAGAAGTCTAGAATTGAATTACCATAAAGAAAATTTTGATATATATATGTAAAATCTAATTCCAATAGATATAATTTTGACCATGCATTGAATTCATGTCCACATACATCAAGTACAAAAAGGATATTTTGAATTAGTGGGTGGCTCAGACAATCTACTACTGGATTGACACTTTGATTCTTATGCTTGATGTTCAAAAGGAACTGTTAAAGATAAAAAGACCATTTATTATACCATCCTTATTACATATTGTTCTAATTATATAATAACTAACATAGCTTGTGATTTGTGTGGAACACAATCTCCTTTCTTAAGATATAAATTTTCCAATTATTACATGCTTTAAAAATAATACAAAGCTCATGATCATAAGATGCATAATTTATTACCAATGTGATGAGCATTTCAATGTGGTAAGTAGCTAGGTGACCATGTTGAGTGAGTACTTATCCAAATGTAAATTTAGAGGTGTGTGTCTCAAACTTAAATGGTTGTTGAAGATCTAGTAACACAAGTATTGGTGCAATATAGAGTCTATATTTTAATTACTTAAATGACTTATATTATATGGCTTCCTAGATGAACTTTGCTTTAATGTTACCTTTGGTAACTTGGTTCAAAGGTCAAATCATATGAGAAAGACCAAGTACAAATCTTGTTTATAAATTTCCTAATCCCAAGAAACTGTAGAGCACTATGAGATTCTTTGGATGTGGCCATTCCTAAATGACTTGAATTTGGTGAGGATAAAGTGCACTCCTTATGTGTCTAACATGTATCCCAGATATTATACCTCCCCCATAGTAAATGAACATTTCTCCATGTTTTCATTTATCTTATGTTTTTTCAATGTGTCAAACACTTGCTTTATATAGAACAGATGTTCATCCCATGTTTTACTAAAGATTAGGATGTCATCAAGGTAGACTACAACAAATGAAGTAGTGAATGGATAGGTAAAAATGTCATTCATAATTTTCAAGAATGTAGTTGATGCATTGGTCAAGCTGAAGGGCATGACTAACCCTTAAAACAAGCCTTATTTGGCATTGAAGTTTGTCTTCCATACATCTATAGGTTCAACAGGAATATGATGATGCCTAGACTTAAAATCAATTTTTGTGAAGCATTTTGCATAGTAGAGCTAGTCAAGCAAGTCCTCAATCCTTGGAAGAGGATAGTGGTTCTTCATTATGATCTTTTTGAGAGATTTTTAATTGATACACAACATGCATGTGTTGTCCTTCTTTGGTGCAAGCATAATTAGTCTACTATAAGGTAATGAGTTGGACTTGATATTTCATTTATCCTCAAGTTAAAAAATTTGTCGCTTGATTTCCTCATCTTTCATAAATGATTTATCGTATAAAAAGGCATTAGATAGAGATAGTCTATGAATAAAATCAATAGTGTGCTTCATTTCATAGTGTGTCAGTACTTCCTTTGGTGCTTGAAATACATCCTTATATTCTTCCAACTTATAGCTCAACTCTAAGATCTCTACTACTATTACTAGAGGAATTATGGTATGGATTGACATTATAAGGATGTTCCTACTTTTAAATCTCACCATCAAGAACACAAACTTCTTTTTTATATGTGACTAGTTTCTTACACTACTTAATACTAATGAGTGATAACTTAGGAACTACTTCTAGTATGCAGTATCTCTTATCACCAACATCTATGAAAACATTTATAGGATTTTCCTCATAGACTGCATGTCGATGATAAATATATGGTTTACCAAGTAAAACACTACATACATATAATGGAGTGACATCACAAAAGAATATATCTTGAAAGTTATTGATATCATACATACACCAATTGACACTATTGACTTGTGTGTTTCTCATGTCCCACACTAAACCATCCAATAGATTATGGTTGTGGGTGAGGCATTCAAGTTAATAAATTTGTCACTTGATTTCCTCATCTTTCATAAATTATTTATAGTACAAAAAGGCACTAGATAGAGATAGTTTATGAATAAAATCAATAGTGTGCTTCATTTCATAGTGTGTCAGTACTTCCTTTGGTGCTTGAAATACATCCTTGTATTCTTCCAACTTGTAGCTCAACTCTAAGGTCTCTACTACTATTAATAGAGGAATTATGGTATGGATTGACATTATAAGGATGTTCCTAATTTTAAATCTCACCATGAAGAACACAAACTTCTTGTTAGATGTGACTAGTTTCTTACATTACTTAATACTAATGAGTGATAACTTAGGAACTACTTCTAGTATGCTGTATCTCTTATCACCAACATCTATGAAAACATTTATAGGATTTTCCTCATAGACTACATGTCAATGATAAATTGATGGTTGACCAAGTAAAACACTGCATACTTATAATGGAGTGATATCACAAAGGAATATATCTTGAAATTTATTGATACTACACATACACCAATTGACACTATTGACTTGTGTGTTTCCCATGTCCCACACTGAATCATCCAATAGATTATGGTTGTGGGTGAGGCATTAGTGGAAAGGTCAATCTATGAATTGTTTCAATAGAAATCATGTTCTTCTAAATTCCATTGTGGGCCTTGATCCACAATTGAGAATGAAACAATATTTTTTAATCCTTTATTTCCATAGGGGTAGTAAATATGTTTAAGATATCCACCATGGCACTAGGTTCAAATTCTATGATTTATTTACTTTACTCTAATGATGTAGTGTTTCTACTTTTTACCTCAAATTATTCATCTATAGTTTCCTGGCACAATACTCTTCATTAGAATGACTACTAGAGTTATTAATTAATCACTACTTTCCAATCCTGGACTATTTAGTTTTATCATTTGATGACTATTAATTCTTTTATGGAGAGTGCTTGATGTATTCCATGGTTTATAATTCTACTTGGAATATTTATACTACTATTTGGTCTAAGACATAGAATATTTTATCTTACTCTTGGCCTTGTCCTTTACTTCAAACTTATAAGCAAATATTTGAGCTTCTCTGATTGAAGAGTTAGAAACCCATATCTGACTAGATATTGGTCGCAATCCTAACCTATCATTCAAAATAAGGTTTTGTTCTTATTCTTGAATCCCAAGTTTGGACACCAAAGTATGAAAGGTATCTATGTATTACTACATAGATTGTTCTTTGCCTTGACACAACTAACATTACCTAATGTACTAATAATCATAATTGTCAATAAAATAATATGTTTCTTTGAGATTTTATAATAAAAAATTCCTTGTGTCTATAGATGTTTCTAAGCATAGATGCTTAAATCTAGATCTTACATGATAAATTAGTCTTTCAAACTTGAAAAATATCACTCTTCAGTTCTTAACTTTCCTATTTTTTAAAGGTTCACATTTGCCATCTCATTATGCCTAAATTCTTATCTTATGGTCTGACCCTAATATTCTAATTATCTAGATCACCTAAAGCTCATATTATGCTTTAAAATTGATACATATCCTTCATTGTCAGTTATAGAGCTTTAAAAAATATCCATTCTCTAAGACACTAATGTTCAGACCTAGATGTTAGCATTGACACTAATTTCCCAGTTTAATCATGAGTTTATGTACCTTAAAAACACTCAAATTTAAAAATATTTTGATATATATGGATTAGCCTATTTGTCTTAATTAACCCTCTATGAGATTATGTTCAAAATGTGTTGTATAAATACAATTCAAAGACCATTCATTATCATCAAGCACACATATAACACTTACCAAGCAAAATTGCCTCTCAATTATTAAAAACCACCCTATTCTTCTATATTTTAATATCAATCATAGGAACAATATTATTACAGGACTGTAACATTCAAAAAGTAGCCCATGAGTAATATTTGTCAAGTTATAAGTTAGATTATTGCATGCACTTAGATATAGCATATTATATCTTTGTTCACACACAAGCCCAAACATACAGGATAACTACATATGTCTAAGGACCTATTCAAAGTATTGGATATGTAGGGAATGCTCAATAATAAAGGGGTCTTTCAGGTTATTTCAACTTCACTTGAACCCATTAACCCTTATTTTTTAAGGTGTCATACCCTAAATTGGAGGAGTTAGGGTTTTGATCAAAAGATTGATATCAAGAGCTTGTGTTCATGATATGAATAGATAACCATTAAAGTGATAGTGAACCCTAATAGGCACAAGTGGAATTTATATAAAATATTTAATATTTTTTACAAGACACTAGTGGCATAATCATGACAATAGCATCGATGTTATTATCCAAAAGGCGATACAAGTGTCTAGACTAGCAAAAAAACTAACATTCAAAATTTGATGACTAGATCTAGATCTTTAGATAGTTAATTCCTACACCTATACTAATCATACCTTTCTAAAAAGTGTACAACCTTAATAAAATTTCTCCTTTGTATGGTTATTATCAAAATATTGAATGTTGTACTTTCTATATTTAACATATTCTTAGATTTAGTATATCTTATTAGAATATTAGTAGAATATAAATTCATTTAATTGGCATGTTTTTTAGAGTATCTTACTTCTTGTTTGATTAGGTTAAAATTTTATGATAATCTTTATTTCCAAAAAGGGTTAAACACTAATTTAACTTCATCTTTATGATTTTCATGTGAAGTGTAGTTATTTCTCCACTATTTCTTTACTAATAAATAAAAAATAGAAGAGTGATGTACTATTTTCTCAGTTAGATAATTGATTAATAATGTAATATCAACATATTAGGTTAATATAGTTGTATACCATGATTAAAATAGAGTTTAGTTCATTTTTAGTGAATCAAAACTAGCATAAAGTAACAAACATGACATCTCAAGCATAATCCCTCAGTTTAGGAAAGGTCTAGGAGAATATAAATAAATAGAAAGACATAAACAAAAGTTATACATTCCTAATGGATACAATCTATAATCTGAATTAATGGTGTATTTCACTTGAGATTATAAAAATGGAGTCTTCATCAATGTTACATCATTTTAGGTAGTATCTCCCCTAGGTTACACATGATTTGGTCTAATTGATAAGAAGAAAATGCAACAATGATGAAGCTTTCCTTTAGACTTTTGTAGATTTTGTTTGTACTAAAAAGCTTATTTATTATGTCAAACAAAAATTGTATTTATAGACATCTTAGATTGATTCCAACCATTGGATCAAGATCAATATGTGTCATAAGAATTTAGTTCAATCTGGGTAATAAAAATCATTAATATTTAGGGTTTGGGTATATATTTATTAGGCATGGCTTCCAAATCCTAATATTTTTTTTATTTGTTACTAATGCTTGACAACTTTATAGGTGATGTCATGATTCAGATATTTGTTGAATATATAAATATCGCATAATTATAAATTAGCCAATTTCTTTGGACTTTCCACTTAGCCATTTGATTTAATTTGATGGGCTAATTAATCTTGATTAGCTTCAAGTGATTTACACAATATAAAAAATTTAATTTAAGTCCCATTTAATTATCCCAAATTATTGTTTTTAAAATAAAAAATTGTCTCAAGGTGAATAAAATAAAGTTGATGATTACATATAGTATATTTCCCAAATCAGGGATCCATCAATACATTTCAGAATATACATGTCAAGTGTGAAAAATAATTTGGGTATTGTTATAACCAAATTTTTCACCATTGGATAAGGTTGTTCACACCTCTCCAAATTGGGTTAAATAGGGCATTACCCCTAGACCTGTGGGTTTTTTATAATAGGGGTAAACCTCTAGGTTGAAGGGCTAGCTCCCTTTGATGAATCGCGTAGGCTCACTTTTAATGATTTATCACTTGATTTTATAGGAAAAGGAATTAAAAAACATGAAATCAATATAAATACAGTGTTAATGCACCAAAATTTATTGACCACTACCACACATTACATAATACACTAAGACCTACAAGACAACATGAACATACACACATCTTAGAATGAACCTATTACATCAATGCTTTGTATAAGGTTAAATAATTTTAAGGATAAGAGGGAAGAATAATTCCACTTAAAAACCCACAAGATACCCCTGATGACACCAACTACAACCTGCAATAGAGAAACAACCACATGAGCAAGATAAATAGGACATAAATAAGATGATATACATCTACACTTGATAAGATCAACCATTTAGAGATTAATATTTGTATGTATCCATAGAATTAAGTAAAATTTATGTTTTTTATTGATAATAGGTAGAATAAATGAGTAGGTATTCTCCATACTCAGGTGGAGGATCATTTTAAGCTAAAAGTGGTTTCTTATATAGAGAAAATGTGAGAAAATAGGAGTGTACAAGAGAGAGAAGATAAAAAAGTGTCATGTAAGTTAAAAAATAAGAGTATTTATGTAAATATCATAAAAAAATTCAAAATCCATGTGTATATCTTCTTCATATGTTATATATCTTCAAGTGGAGTGGGAGGTTGAAATGCATGTTTGACACCTTGACTAGCTTCTTGAAACTATCTTTCTTCTTGACATGTTGAAGGACAAGTCACATTATTGGTGGTAAAATAAGTTTATATTTAATTTTTTATCTACTATTCACACCTCTAAACTAACCCCAATGGGTTATATTTGACACATCACCCCATTCTCTTGCAAGGTGTCTAGAAGGCTCTTCACTTCCTTAGGCCTATTTTGCAGACAAGTGTCAAAACTTGGTTTAAGTTATTTTGTCTCATCAAAAATTCATTTATGTCCTATTTAAATCATATTTTACTTGAAATAATCCATTTTTAGGCCTAAAAATATCCCTAATAGGTAATTCTCTACTTAAAGCCCTAATTAGACCTTATTCCTTATAGCTTTTTTTCTATTTTTATCCTTGTGTGGGATTTTTAAGTATTATATTGAAAAAATAAATACATATTAAAGGACCCTATATCTTATTATAGTTTCATATAAAATTTCATGATCTGAATCCAAGTGGAGGTCTACCTTTTCTACCTATCTTTTCTACTAATTAGGCCTAATTAGGCCTCTAGGCCTAAAAAATGGATTTTGGCTCTAAACTCCTACACTTGTTAAACCTATAGGAAGTGTGTGATTCATTTTAACCATGATAATACCAAACTCAATGTCAATTTTGGGCTTATGTAATATTTTACTAATAGCCAAAGCATGAAATGGCCAAAAAATAAGCCCTTCAATAAGCCTGTTTGGACTGCCTTGCAAAAAGGAGTTTGTTTGTTCACTTCCAAGGGTTTATGAGAAAATTTATTAATTTTATGAAATGAAATAAGTCATATATGACCTCTTTCAATGATTTTAAAGTATCCTTATCTCCAAAATCCCTATAAAATGCCAAAAAACACACAAAATAAGGGGTTTTTAGCAATCTATACAAATAAAGTACATTTGAAGAATTTCCTTGGAGTAATAAATAACAACCAAGATTTTTTAGGATTAATTTGTGGAATTTTATGTGATTTTGAAGTCCATCTCTGAAAACTAGTCATTATAGCTCTCTTAGGCAGCCTGACAATACTTTAAACTCTTAGTGATGATTCATAAAGTTGGATGTATGAATCCTCCAACCAATTTTTAAAAATTGAAGTAAATTATGGTGTATAAATTCCCCTAGGAGCACAAGGACCCATTAAAATCCTCCTAACCATACCAAGCAAAGCAAAATGACCTATTGGTTGGAAATGAGCATTCTGAGAGGTCTGAGAGAAAATGAGGTTTGTAGGTGGTGTTATTGAGTTTAGTTTGATCATAAAACACCTCAATGGGGTCTAAGAAACCTCACATAATCTCTTTAAATTTTTATCCATATTCTTTCTTTCACCAAACCTCTATTACATCTCAATGTTCTAGGCATAGGGTTTATATACAAAACTAACTATCATACCCTAATTAAATGTATTCTTTTATTTCTCTCTATCCAGAGGTCTATGATTTCATGAAATGTTTTATAAATTTTATTACCATCTCTTGATGGTCTCAAATTCATCTATATATCAACTGACTTCATCTTCAACTTCAAGACTACATAGTAAATAGTCTTGTGTAGGTGACTAAGTCTATAGGGTCTAATTGTATGACTATGTTTCCATCATTGTTGTTTATCCCTAAAATTTTCTCATTGAGATATTATATAATTATGGAATCGTATCCAAATATTCAAGTGTTTCACCAAACTCTCTTAGACATTATAAGGTCTTTTAGGCTCTTCAGACAATAATTATATGTTAGGCAGACTATGTGTGTCCAATTTGGACTTTATGAAGATGAATAGGAGTATGACTGTGTCTCACTTTTATAGATTATCTAATTTTCATGTGTTATATCATCACTTCCCAATAATTATTATTTTCCTTCAAATCTAGTATAGTCCCTCTTAATCAAACAATTTCTTAAGAAGGCAAGTAAATTTGTAATAGACCTACAGGCTTGTGTGTATACAATATGACTATATGTCCCATGTTTTAGTCCTTTATTCCATTTAAGACTCTTTTGGTCTCAAATAACTTGAAACCATAACTTACATCTCTACTTCACATAATCACACCCTACTATTCAATATCTTGAGAGACCCTTAGTTTCTATACAGACCTACATGTGACTGTAGGTGACTTGTACACATTAGGACTATGTGTCCTTATCTTCAAAATCTACCTGGAATATCTTAAAATAAATTATTTGAGTACATTTATTCTCATCCAATCCTAAATAAATCACACAAATTACTATTCAAAGCCTTTAGAGACCCTTAATTCACTCAAATAGGACTAGAGATGACAATGTTCTACCTGAGCATGTTCATTGACATATGGTCTATACATTTTGGTATCTTAGGATTCTTATTTAACATTGAAAACCCTTCTAAATTATTTATCAAGCCATTTATTATTTTAGACTTCCTTCAAATTCTTTATAACCTAGTGTTTCATCAACTCAAGGTCTCAAGACCATTCCTTTTCAGTGTATAATTGATTGTAGGTGCTTGATAGGGCAGTTAAATATGTGCAAGCATTCTTAGTTTTCAAAATAATATAAACCTTTTCATTGATCCTATCATATTTTAAAGCTTTTTCAACACCTTGAATTCCTATTCTCTACCAACATTTCCACTATCTCAAGACCACTTCCATATATGTAGTTATAGGTAGTTGTTTAGGGCAAAGTTGACTGTTATAGGCCTTCCAAGTATTCAAGACAATTTCCAACTTATTTAAGGACATATCATATTGTTATTGACATTTTTATATACTTTAAATTTTTGGAATCTCCCTGCATCAATCCACAATATCATGGTCTAAGACAACTTCCTTAGCAGGTTGTAGGTGGATAGTTAGGGCAATTGACTGTGTTTTATGCCTTCTATTAGCCTTTTCAAGTTTACCATGCCATTTCATAGTGACCAAAACTATCCAGAGGTTATTTCATAATTATTTACAACTCAAATATCCCTTTAATATCTTTAAAACCTATGTAATCATTATTTCCCTCATATAGTCCTATAGATGTACATTTGGTGTCTTAGCTTTTCATTCAACCTTCCATTCTCAATGACCTCAAACATTTGAATATCTCCATTGGTATGATAAACCTCCTAAAACTAATCCATCACTTTATTTCAAGCTTGAATAACCTTCTTTAAACATTTGCAATATATATTTTCATGGAGTTGCTGATCTATAAGTCTATAGACTTGTAGGTCTATAATCTGTGCTTTGGAAGTTGTGAAATGTAGACATGAAAGTGATTGTTATGAATATCATTCCTTCTATGGAATAAACATAGTTGTATCATAAAAACACAAACTTAAATTGATTTTAAATAATATTCAAACACCTTCAACTAAATCAATTGATATGCAGGCATAAAATACAGTCGACCATGTGAATGAAGACAACCAATTTTGAGACTTATAATAATTATCTAATAAATATACCATAAATGGATGGATATGGTGTTATGGGACAATTTATAAATACTATAATTCACCAAAACACCTAGATAACTCAAAAATTCATAAAGTTGATCAGATGCTTGTAGAAAATACACAAAAAAGAATATTGCTTGCCAAAAGACATCCACACATGACAATAATATGGGTGAATGATTTTGAGGCATATATAAACATATTATAATATATTCCAACTATTTTTATGTAGATAATATTTCACAATTTGTTTTGGAATTGATCCAAACTTAGCCTGTGGGGATTTGTTCCTTTAAAAAGTAGTCTAGGCTCTTAATGATTGTTCATAAATATAAGAGAACAAATTCAATGACCAATGCCAAAAATTTTAATCCCATATGGGTCCCAAACATTTTTAATAAGCTTAGCCTATAAATCTAACCTTACTGCCTATACCATTTGTTTGAAGTTAGCCTTTACTAGCTTCTGAAGGGGATGATGGGAGAGATAAAGATATGTCTGCAACAATTGAACTCCAAAATTATTCCAATTCTTGTTGTTGACTTGTATAATACCAAATTACACCTTGAAACTATTTCACTTTACCATGACTCCAACATGTTTGTACAACTTCCTCTAACTCTTCAAAGTAGCATTGAACTCTAATAAAACTGACTTTATCTGATAATTTGACAAGTTTGGAAGTTGAGTAACTAAGCCAAGATATTTTTAAGGTGTTTTTTTATGAATTTTACACATAGGGAGATTTTTCACATATAAATGTTAGCCAAAAATCACATTTGTATGCATTTTCAACACCTTCAAGTTAGCCAGTGAGCTTCAAACCTTCCAAAACTTCATGAAATGTTGTGAAAAAGTTTTTAACACATTAAATGAATTTAATCAACCCCTAATAACATATGATGCAGCTTGACCATGACTTATTTCGTCATGACACCCCTAGATCACTATGTGACAAAAATATGCCCTTACCTTAAACTTTCCAAATTTACCTTAATAAATGCTAATAAGGTATTTAGACTCAACTAGGATCTACTAAATCACCTAAGGTCCAATAATTTGACTAAAATGAATCCTATTTTTACCTAGGGGGTCAAAATTAGATAACAAGTGTTTAGTGATTTGTGCATTATTGCTAGAAATCATTCTAATTGTAATTTCAATACAAAAGTGAAGAGAATTGAGTGTCTACATTTTACTCATGTTTGATAAGGCATTGTAAGACACTAGATGAAGTAACATATTTTTAAATGATGAAAAATTAATTAAAATGATTTATTAAAGATTAAATAATGATGTGTTCATGTTTTGTTGATTATTTTTTAATTTACTAAAAATGAATTCACACCAATGCTCCAAACAATGTTTGGATGCCCATAATGCCCCCTCAAGGGAGTGTCTAAAAAATAATATTGATGGACGGGTCCTTGAAATGAATAAAATGGACAAAGGAACCATAAATAGGCCTCCCAAGAAGAAGGATCGATGATTAACCCATGAGTGAGATAAGGCTTTTATGTTTGGATTTCTAATTATTGATAGAGTAAAAAATGAGTTACCCCAAAAGGGAGGGGAAATTGATCAATTGATAAATGGAGTTGCCCTAGTAGGGTGTATTTGATTATGGAGGAACTGATCAATTGGTTGATGTGACTGATTAATAAGCATAATTCAAGGATTTAACCTATTTATATGGTGGATAATGTGTATGACTCTCTTTTACATGTTGAGTATGAGATGCACGTCTTGATTAACATATATGTAGCCAAAATGTTTAAGTGTTTGAATTGGAATAATGGTAAAGGTGATGATATTTTCCTACAAGGGGAGATGTTGCTACACATGACATTGTAGATAAGCCTCTAGTGATTTATTTTTAATGTAGCACACAACAATATGCACCATGATATAAAACACCATGATGAGATGGTCGTAATGTGCATAAGGATTGACCCTTAGTCCAATAGATAAATGATACAAATGCATCATGATATGGTGAAATTGATATAAGTTCAGGGAATCACCCCATGAATGCATATGTATCAATTTAGGGTACAAGAATTAAAGCAAACAAATAAGTAGATAATCAAACATAGAGACACAAACTTAAAAATTAATAAATAATAAAATAATCATCATGTTGTCTGTGTGATAATAAAAAATTATGCTTGGTGTTTTTCCCCTAAGTTTAGGGAGCACAAAATAGGATAATGTGAACATTTTGAATTTGAGTGGGGATATAAGTATAAAGAAGGGGTGGATAAACTAACTCCATATGCACCATGTAACTAAACATTGCCTACATAGTCCATGTGGACCTTCAGGCCAAATGTAATTCTCCCATGAATGGGAAAGAATAAAAATGATGCCAATTATTAGAATGAAAATGATTAAAGAGGAAAATAAGATTTGATTTAAAAATGATGAGAGTGTAAATGGGCTCTCAAAATGGTGAGAGTGTGAGAGATAAAGAGGGGGAAATGAAAATGGGAATGATAATGGTCGAGTTGTCTTAAGCCACCTCATTTAGCCAAGTGATTCCTACATAGTCCGTATGGACCTCAAGCTAATGTAGTTCTCCCTAAAATGGTATTTGAATGAAGCAATGACAATGGTAATTAGAAATGAGGATGAGAGGATAAAATACTTTCACCCATAAAGATGTTTATATGCAAAGGGAGGATTATCCACATCATACATAAATAGTGCCACCTAGAATAGGACCAAGAGGCAAATCCACTGGTGAACATGATGACAAATTGTACAAATATTTTATGGATTTATATCTCTTTTGGAGAGGTTAGACCTTTTTTTAATGTTTTAATTTTTAGCATTTTTGAATTTGTCAATGTTCTGGGATTTATAGAATAAGATATGTAGGAATGCTTTGTAAAAAGGATACACAAAGGGAATATGAACAAATTTAAAAAGAACCACCTAGCAAAGGAAAAAAACCTATTGGGGATCAACCAACAATGTTGATTACAATATGAAAGCAATAAATGCTTAATTAACCAGAATGATAAGTAACTAGAATGATAAATAGCAAAGAACAAGAGATCCAAGAAACCATCCTTGAAAACTTGTATTAAACTCTTTACAAAAGGAATACAATTGAAGAAACTTCTTTTCTTCCACACCTCTCTCAGATGTATAGATCTCTCTCTAGATCTCTTTCCCTCAAGAGCTCTCTCTCTCAATTACAATCAACTCCAACAACCTGGAATGATTCACATATACAATTATGTATTGTTCAACATTAATCATGCACTACAATAAGCTAAGAAGATCTATCCTATTATATAATAATTAGGAAACATGAGCATACAACTATAGCCATCAAATGCACCTCTTAATCAAGGGCTCTAAATAGTCTTACTAATAATAGAGATGCGGACTTAAGACTATCACTTAATCCTAGCATGCAAACACTTTGTTCTATCCATGAAAATAGCTTTCTGGATGCACAAGTAACTGATGTTAGTTCCTGCCTGTTTGCCTGTGACCGACGTCGGCCGATTCCTGCCAATGCTGGCATCTGTTGAATTGCTCCTGACCGATGTCGATCGCTCTTGATCGACGCCGGTGACTGTGTAAACCTGCAACTTCTGCAATCCGCTCCTTTGGTGAAGCTTTTGACTCCACACCTTAACAAAACCTTGGGTAGGGGCTCAAAAAAAAGTTAAATTGGATATAGTGGTACTCCAAGGCACAAAGGGACTACCTTTCAATAGGAAACTTATTATGAAAAGGAAGTGATGTGGAAAGAGGAATAGAACTGGAAGGAGCAAAAAAGGAGCTCTTAAATAACTACCAAGCTAGGAAACCATGCTAAAGTACTCTAATATTATTCATACAAAGATGTACCAATGATGACTAAATCTAAACTACATATTGAAATGTCTTCTCAATCCTTTTGTAATACATGTAGTCTATAATTAAGATCAGAAAGTAAATAAGATAGGGGAAAGGATAGTAATTGACTCAAGGATGGAAAATGTAATGAATGAGAGAGTGAGAGGTAATGAATGGGGTGCTCATAGACAATGTTCAATAAATTAAGCATCAAAAGTTCTTTAATTAAACCACCATGTTGATGGAAATAAATAAAAAAACATGCATATAATTCCCATGTGAGTCAATATCACCTTATTTAAGGTAGCAGTCTTAGCAAGGATCACTTCTGTAGTGTGAGCCCCATAAATCTCTTCATGCATGCCTTTAAGCATTAAATGAGATTCACCCAATTATAAACATCATAGCCTCTATGATAGAACGTACCATCGAGTAAAGTGTAATTAAATTCGGTAGGGATGAAGGATTTTTTCTATCACAAGATAATGCAATAATAAGGGTATGGTTTTTGGAGGCAAATGTATTTATCTAGGTATCAAGGGGAATGTGGACCAGTAATAACACATACCAAGTCTAATTCAGAATGACAGTATACTAATAGAATAAAGTGTAATATAATCAATTACAAGATATGTACATCCATGAAAATATGGTTTTCACAATGTTAGATGATATTTTAATGGCTCGTGGTATTTACTCAAAGTGGATCAAATTTATTTTTAAGACTATCAAACATGCCTTTATGGTAGGGCACAAGATTTTCATCTCTTGGGTGATGCAAACTTATAACCTGATTGATAATTAAGTGAGCATCACCATGAATGGTTAAGTGATAAATAGTCTATTATAATGCTTCTTTTTGTATGAGAATAATGCTAGAGATCCATTTTGAATAGTCAATGGGTCAATGGAATCCTGCCCCTATAAATTTCTCTAATCCTTGATTTACCTTTTAAGGATCATATATATTTTTAATTCCAATGGTGCCTTTTATAAGTGGTGTGGAAGCATCCTTTAATATAATAGGAATTAATGAGAATTGCCCTTCTTTACCTGATTAATGCTCAACTAGTTTATCAAGATCACTGATGTAGGAAGAATCTGAATACAACCTATGGAATAATAATCCAACCTAAAAATGTTTGTGGAAAAAATTATGGACCAATTCTTCACATGCTTTTTCCTCAAAGAGAGTGGTACCTATACTAAAATTAAATCATGGACTCTAAGGGATCTGTGTTTCTTGTTGAAGAGAGTGAATTTCCACATCGATTGACACCTCAAAGAGGATTTCACCAAAGGATGCATATTTGTCTTTACTTTTACCCAGGTCTAAAAGTGCCTCAAGGAGGTTTTCACTAGTAGACCTCAATTTTTTATTATCTTATTGACTAAGGAAGTTTGTCTGCTTCTCAAAGTAAGTCACAACATCTGATGTGATTCTAAGTTCTTACTTGTGATCACACAATGGAAGACTATCTCTGAGTCCCATGACTTTAGAAATTACTTCATCACTTAGAAATTCATTCGATGGTATAATATGATTTTGTAGGTCTTCGTCAAGTAATTGGGGGGTAATGAAGGGTAATATGGGAATTGGACATAAAGGGTATAATGGTATTGGTAGAAGTGTTAATGAATAATTTATATTGGTTATCTCCTTGTAAATACAATAATGGGACTCTAATTTTTTATTGGGATCATCTTTATTAGTTATCAAATATGTGTCACTCTCAAGATTTGAGGGGTCACCCCCAAGGGTGTCTAGCCAATTCCTTGAGTTCCTTTATGTTTGGTTATATAATAGGTTCAATAGTACCTTGTTGCTTTGGCCCCAAACCTTTCCCTTTGTAATTTTGATGACTCATGATTTTTTTAGGAATGGATACTAAATTTTTTATAACCAAGAGGAAAAATCATTATTATGCACTAGGAATCCTTTGAAATGTTGATTTTATCTTGATGTAGCAAACTATATTTAACAAAAGTAATGGGTCCCTTGAGATGAGAATCAAGATTTTTTTCACCACTCCATATTGGGACTATTAGGGGAGCATTGGGTCTACCATGGGATTTGGGAGACTTGTGTAATTTAATAATATGGAAAATATCATGGATGTTATATGCATCAATACCCTTATCTTCAATGGTAAAATGAGATAAAATTTGAGGAGGAAGGGAATGAGATGTGGAGACTAAGGTATCTAGATCAATGTGTTCAAGAACTACATTCTTGTCATTTTTGGGTATATGCTTTAAGATAGGATAATAATTATAGTTCCCATATTTAGCTTCTAGATGTTTATAATATTGGTATTGATGCAAATCACAAGGAATAGTAACCTCCATTCCATAATGGGGGAGCTTTATGCACTGATGTACATTAGAAGGGACAACATTGAATTCTTGGATCCAAGGTCTCCAAAGGAATAGATTATATGATAGCTCAGGATCAAGGACATGACAAAGTGTATTATGGGTGATAGGCCCAACAATGAGATGAAAATAAATGGTACCTTCATATTCTCACTCTTTGTTGTCATATGCTTTGATAGTAATTGTGTCTAGCTGAAAATCTATTGATGTATACCCCAACTATTTAATTAATTTCAATGAAGTAATATTCAAACATGAACCATTTTATATAATCATTCACTTTATTTTATGATGGGAAATGCTTGTTTTAATATAAAGAGGGTTATTATGCAATGGACCAAGGGATGGAATATCAATTTAATTAAATGGAAGCTTCAGCCCTGGGGACAAATTCCCCATAAGCGCTTTGATGTATGGAATTAAGTATGATTAATTTTGTTAGAAACCTTGGAGATTATACAATATTTCCTTATGAACTTTAGGCATATGTAAGAGGTCTAGAATATAAATATACATTGGTGTTTTTTTTAATTGTTCCACAAGGTCATATTATTTGTTAGTGGAAGGAGATAGTTTGGCTTTATCAAGTTAATGTGTCTTGAACTAGAATATTTTTGGAAGGTGATGGAGGACCTTGGAGGATAACCCATGTACTTTGACTTTTGATAGCACAATCTTGAACCTAAATAGGGTTACTAAAATTAGAAGGACTAAATATAGGGCTAAAAAAAATAATCTATGGAAAACAAGTCACATCAATGCAACCTCATGTCAGAAGAGGGTTATTAGGATGTGAATTGATTATAATTATGGCCACATTATTTCTTGTAACATGACCTATAACATTTTTATAGTTGTGTGGGACATGATGATAACCAATCTGGTTGAAACAATAATCCTGACCTTGATTATGATTAATGTGTTGTTGATTCTAGTTTCAATTATGATTATGATCCTAATTTTTAATTTGATGTTTATTTCTATTATATTTATTATTTGAGTTATGTTTTGGAAATGGGTCTTTGTATATACTCATATTCTTATTGGAAGTAAAATCACCAATAGCTAACTCAATTTCATCTCACTCAAATAAATATTGAATAAAGTATCTAGGCTGCATACATCAATAGACTTCATGGTCTTTGACTCAATGTAAATCATAATATTAATAGTATTTATACAAATAAGGATTTGGTTAATCTTCTAGAAAATGATTTGAAATTAGCCAAATAACCATGTTTACCATAACTAGTTTTAAAAATACCACCTCAATAGGCTCACCAAGGTCAGTGAAGAATCTTCATTGATACGAATTCTTTGGTGAAGGTGGTATTCATAATGTAAGTGATTGGGTAGGTGGTGTATTAAAGATAATAATTAGTTTCACCATTTGCACGTGTCTAGATTTAATGACTCCATCACCTACATAATGCTTATTTTTATTGAATATTTATGGATTCTCGAATGTATTGGCTTGTGTTTAGACCAGATTTAGAGCTAGATTATGAGAATATATCTTAATCACACCATTCTTAATGTAGACACTCATTTTTAGCCACTTTTGTGTCTAAACAAACATCAGAGTGACTTCTTACAAATAATGCAAGTTAAGCCTAGAAATCACTGGAACGCTCTGATTCATCATCACATATGACATGCATCTTCTAAACCATGTTAATATATCCCTAACTAGGGCAATGCACTATATTCAATCATAATCTTCCTCTAATTCATCTTTGATCAATTTATAACCTATCAAATTGACCTTTTCAACCATGTGTGAGTGATAACTTGTCAAAATTCATAAATAGCAATTGAATTGAGTAGGATTGCTTAATTAGTTAAACCCAATTAAATGCATAAGTAAAACACCCATGGATGATTAATTGTTGAATTTATATTTTTAGAAATTCATAAATCTAGATTGATGACATCATCATGACATCACATAAATATCTAAAATAATATCACCATCATGACATCATCTTTTGTAAGTTGTCAAGCACTCACAAAATATTAAACAAATATCTAAATTTGTGAGCCATGCTTATTAATTGAAAATATTAATGACTTGTCCCTTCCCAAACCTAACCATGGTTGAACTAAACCTAACAACACTTGAGTTAGAGTTAGTTTGGAAGGTTATAAATACAAGTATTCACCCATTATTCAACATGATTTTCTTTTGAAAGGTTATTATGCAAAAATACCTTCAAGTAATCTTTTTGTGTAAGGTTATTATGCTAAAATACCTTAAAGAAGCTCTTTTGTTGTAATGTTATGATGCTCATTTGTTGAGAGAGTCAAGCCAAGCCCAACATTACCAAGGTGACAAGGAGAGATGGTGCAAGGAACACTATTTCCAAATATTATTTGATCACACAACTAAGCACATCCATCTATGGCCAACATATAACTCTTGCTCTCAAGGAATGTAAAACAATTGATAATTACTTGTATTGTTCTCTTGCTCCTTGAGTGTCTAGGCTAGAGTTGTTAGTCTTATGAGTGTGTTTCTACTTGATTTTGATCATACTAACATGATACTAATATCTCTCCTCATAGATTCCTATTTATCACATAATGCCATGCCCAGTGGGACATGCACCTTATAAATCTCTTCTAGACACCTTTTAGGACATTTTACTATTCATTTTCATGCCAAGTTTTTGAATTAATCACCAAAAAGGTGAAGGAGTTTGACTCTAGATTGAGTTACAGGGATCTACAATGATTAGAATAAATTAGTGTTAATCATCAAGATAGACATTGATTGGCTAGAATCAGAAATGATTCTCTATGTCAAAAACACAATCGAACCAAAAACCAAAAATAGTAAAATTTAAGTTTTTCTTACTTTTTTTGGTACTTAACAACCTATTTACCGCATGTTTAATATTATTCTTATAGTGTAGTGAAAATTTTTGGATTTAAAACATTATATTTCAATAATTTTATATCAAAACACATTTTTTTTGGTGTGGTTGTAATAATTAGCATTGATCAAGATAAAATCAACGTCGATCATAGGAATTGGCCACAATCCCTATTGATTGTTAATGATTCTATGTGTTTTTATTTTTAAGAAGACCCAAGAGCTAAAATTTGTGTTTTTCTTGAGCTAATTAATAGGAATATAATATTATCTCAAACACAAACTAATCTCCTAACTTATTTGTAGTAAAATAAGACAAGGAAGAAGTTTGAATGCTTTTTGAATCAATTTTTCATTTTGTAAAAGTTAAAATTTACAAAGGTTGAAAAACTCATTCATATTTGGTTTAAGGGGCTTTAAAATTAACTTAAACAATATTTTTTTAGCATTTTACAAGTGCAAGCATGGCCAAGGGGCCAAAAATGTCAAGAACATTTCAAATTTGATGTTAGTAAAAAGAAGTTACGTCTTTAGTTAGAGCTCCTAAGATATTTTATATTATTGTTTTTTATTTAGACTAATTTCAAATTACTTAGAGTATATTCTTTGATTGTGGCAAAATACAAACTTTAATATGTATACTCTCACCCCATCCCCTTTAGGGAACTCAAGTGACCAAAAGCGATTAGTTTATTACCTTTATTTGTAAAAAAGTGTGTCAGAAAGAATGTCGTGTGTGCTCTCCATAAGCTCTAAGTGGCTTGGGTGAATAAAAAGCAACCTCCAAAGTCTTTCCCTTTTTATTTATTTATTTTTAAGCACTTAGATTGTGTGTGGGAGTTTGTCGCCTCCCCACAAGTTATTTAGGGGTGCATTGACCTAGGGTTTTAGCTCTCAACATGAAACCAACCCCATTCCATGATAGGGTATATAAATTAGGCAAACTATTAGATGGGATAGTGTTGAGCGGTTAGCCTAACCATCCTAATAGGTACCTAGGCCATGCAATAGCCATATATTAGACTCCATTAAGAAGTACATGGTTGGAGTTTTTATGCAAAGGAATAGACCCTTGCATAGTAATCTAGGTGGTTTGGATTCAATTGACATGTTTGTTCCCTTGTATTAACCATACTTGGGACCATCTAGTATGTGTAAAACTTATAGATTTTAGTCAAAACCCACTTTTTGTGGAATTTCATGCCAAATGTTGAGTTTTCCTCATTCTAAGTTCATACCATGTACCAATTCTTGTGAGATAGGGGGCATCAAAAATTTACTTACACTTGTACTTTAATTTTTGGATTAACACTTAATTCCTCATAAGCATTGGTATATTGGTGGAAATTTTGGCTAAAGTTATGCACACTTGTGTCAGTTATAGGGAATAAGATGATCCATTTGTGTTGTTTCTATTTTTATTTGATTTACATGCATGTTTTAAAGGACTAAAAATTATTTATTTGTTCAAAAATGAGTCCAAAACTATCATATATTTTACACTACTTTAGCCTAATAGGTGTTATCCTATCCATTTAATGTCACACTTTTGCCTTAAATATTATCAAAATAATTATGTGTATGTGTGTCACTTATTTAAATGGGGAATCATTATGCTACCCATTTTATCCCAAGTATTTGCATTGGAGTTTTGAAACAAAAACCATTGTCATACCTTTTGAGAAAAGTAACATAGTTACATTGATTGTGTTGTTTCAAAAACATTGTCTTGTGTCAAACTGAGCTCAAAAACATGTATGCCTTTGGTCTACAATTGGTGTCATTATGCCATCCATTTAGGTTTAAGATGTTATCCATTTGAAAAATCCAAGTTTATTAAAACAAGTTTAAAATTTTTCTTGTGAAGTTCATATTTAAAATTGATAAATTTACACATATGTCTTGCTTAATTTTGGTTTGGGTGTTTACCTTTTACCTTTGAATTGTGCAACTTGGACTAATTCCTTGCATGATTTGAAGACTTATTTTTGCCTAGACCTCAGAAGTGGTCTATTTTTGGTGTGCCTTATGTCTATTTATTGCCTTGAACAAAAGTTGAAACACAATTTTTAAGTATAACCTTAAGAATGGTTAGTTTACATTGGAGTCATGTTCATCACTCGGGCTTGAATGCTTTACTCATCATTCTTATTTTTGCTTACTTGAGATTTAATTTCCCAATTAGTTTTAGGTATGTGCCTAGAGTGAATGTCTTATACCAAGGTCAAGTTTTTTTTTGAATCCATGTGTCGATATTGAGTCAAAGTGTTTTGAATTGCTTTAGAGTTAGATTAGTTGCCTTACAAAGTTTTTACCTTAAACCTAGTTTGTTTTAAAGTCTAGCTTTGTGCCTTGTTTCTAAAGACCTAGCATTTGCCTTTCAATTTTTAGACTTAGTCATTTTAAAGCCTAGATTTATTCCTTGTGTATAAATACCTATATTTTTTCCTTTTAGTTTTCAGACCTAGTTTATTTTAAATCTTATCGTTGTGCCTTGTTTTTAAAGACCTAGCATTTGCCTTTCAGTTTTTAAAAATATTTGTTTTAATGTCTAGTTTTGTGCCTTATTTCTAAAGACCTCATTGCCTTGACATTGTTAGGTTTCATTCCTACCTTTTGATTCTCAATTTTGCCTTGTTTCCAAATATATATTGTAAATTTGGCCTATTAAGGCTAAATTCTAACCCCTGTAATTTGAAACTTTCCAGGACCTTGGTAATAGCCTCTGTAGGTGGTCTAAATTGTGCATTGTGACCTAAAAGGGTTAAGTATTGATGATTTAATGATTAAATTAATCTTAAAAGGTAATTAAATTATTAAAAACACCTTCAAAAATATTCAAATATATGTATTAGCCTTAGTTTTAAAGTTTCATACAAAGAAATGGTGATTTCAATGTGTTTTTAAGCCTAAAAAGGATCCAATTAGACTCCCACATGCCAATATTGGCTAAATAAAGTGTGTAAAAGGTTAATATTGGTGTTAATACATTAAATAGACTCAAGAAACTTCTATCACATTCTTATATTGGTGGTGGAATACTAAGATGTAAATAAAAGGCAAAGAAAGACCCTTTTTAATGCAATTTTCATTAAATAGTATGGATCCATATGGCCAAAAATAGAGTTGAGGTCTAAAATATGAGGAATAAGACATGAAAAACCTTCCATAATAGTTTCCTATCAATTATATGAATTAAAATCCCAAAACTAGTCATCTCTAGATAATTGGCTAGTTTGCACATAGAGACTATCTTGTAGGTTTGTTGATGGTACAGATTGGAGAGGGAAGGTACATGTCTAAATTTATGGGAAAATAAAGTAGACTTAGAGGGATTCATAATGGATTAATTTTTTATGGAATTAGTATATTCTCCATCATGATTCATCCATTTGAAATCAAGCTAATTTTTTCAATCTTTAATCCATGAAGGCAAACGATTTCCTTCAATTTCTCCTCACCAGGGCAGCATTTCAAGAAAATTCAAGTTTTTAGAAATTATTACGATCCTAATCCACCCTTACATGGCCTCATTAAGTCATTATCCACACATATCAAGGTCAAAAAAATATCACAAAGATAAGCAGTGCAATCTGTAGTTGAGCATGCTTTCAAAGAGAAATTGTATGATTTTGGAGAGAGAGAGAGTGTTCAAGATTCCTTGGTTTTCTCCATAGCATGGATTTCCTTCATGTTATCAGGGTTTTTAAGAAATTTTTCTCAATAAGTCTCCAAATATTCATGTATTATCTCATCATTATGCTCTCAAAGCATCTCAAAAGGCATGTTTACCATTATTTAAGGAAATTTAGCATATTTTGAGGTTTTTATAAAAACCTATGTTTCATTTTCACCTCCTTCTCCTCATCAAATGGCCTTGAAATTGATCTATGTGGTTAAGGATATGTCTATGCTTTCATATTACCCTTCAATTTGTCTTGACATACTCTCACAATGCTTCTTTCTCACCTCCATCTCACTCACCCCCATATCACTGTTATGGCTCTCTCTTTCCACTAAGTTTTGTGTCTTTTTACCCTCCATTCATGTGTTTCCATCATCTTCCATCCCCACCACCCTTTCACCCATATCCATTGCATGGTTTCATCATCAAGAGAGCCAAGGGTTGATCAGATACCATCATAATCATGAAAAAGAGAGTTTATATGCCAAGAAAACATCATATATAGTCAGGGAATGAGACCTATAGTAGACCACCATAGTCAAGTATTGGTCATGAAGGTAAAATGAGGATGGATCATGAGAGATACCTCCTTAAAGGCCTATGAATATCAAATAATCCATTGTCATAAGGTATTAATGGATGCAAGTTATCATAAGTTTGAAGAAAGATGATATATAAGACCAAGAAACCCTGCCTACAGTCTCAAGAAGGACCTATAGGCCTAAATAAAGATAATACTTATAGTGAATAAGGTCTTAGTAGTCATAGGTTTGTTTAGAGTTTTTAAGAGGGTGTTCATGACTAATGTAATAATTGGTATTACAGAGCCCAAGTTGAACACATTCAAAGTCTTAAGTGACTCAAAAGGCTCAAAGGAGACCTATATCCAACCCCTTAGGGCAAGCTATATCCAAGGTTGAAGAATATGCTCTTGAGGAGACTTTCAAGCATGAAGATCTTCATGAAGGGTATGGAGTTTAAATCATCATGATGAGATATAAAAGGAGAATTTATGCTTGTTTCACACTCTCAAGGCATAAAATACCCTAATCATAGTCTTTAAAACATGCTATAGTCATAGTACAATCATTCCATGAGAGAGAAAGTGCATGGGTTTTGATAGTTTTGGTTATGACATGAGGCTTGGGTAAAGATGAGAAGTCAAGGGAGGTTTATAATCCAAGTGAGATCTCATTTCAGGTCATAAACACTCAAAGACACTCATATGATTTCAATCAAGGTTCCTACAGACACCTATAGGCCTATTTTTGAGGCTACATTAGTCAAGTTCTATATGCCTTCAAACTTATGGAGATTGACCATCAAAATGCATGGATAAACACTATAATGAGTGACCTCAACTCAAAGCTCAAAAGGGACATATTTAATCCTTAAAGAGGGATAAATAATACTAAAAATACCTATAGTCCTTATCTTTAGGTCACTACCTATAGTTATTAAGGCTTTTAAATGCCAAAGAGACCTATAAAGGTGATGAGAACAAAAAACACTTCCAAGCCACTTCAAGGAACTATAAGGACTTTTTAACCTAGATCATGACCTTAGGATTTGTAAATATAATTCAAGCAACATCAATAATGAGCTAAAACCAACCTATAGGCCTACTTTGGGAATAGTGACCTAGAGCAGTCTTGCACTAGTCAAGTCCTTTATCTCTTTTAAGGCTCAAGAAGGTTAGTTTGGTCATCAAAATTCATGAATATCATTGAGATTATCAATATCATAAAGGGTGAAATATGAAAAGTAATTCAGTTTAATAAGGGTTTAGGAAGGATAATAATGACATAAAGCAAGCATTGAGGCAAGCTACAGCCATAGTGACAAAAGATGATTAAAAGATGCAACCCTAAGCTAAGGAATCAAGTAAAGGGAGAGTTTGAACATGTTATAGGCTTTCAATAAGAATGAAGATAATATAGTATCCTTGGAGGTTTTTAAGTGCAAGACCAAACATTATATATAGTAATAAACTTACACCTATAACCAACTAAGCACTACCTACAGTCAGCAAGCTAGACAGTACTATGGAGGAGTCTTCAAGGTTTAAGACCTTTTCAAAAGGTTATTGATGTTTGTAAAGTGATCATCATAGAATAGTGATAGTAATGATATATTATGTTTTTTCACACTCTCCAATCACATAAGGACCTATTTGATATTTATACATTAACACAAACCTACAGTAAGAAGTACAATCAAGCACCATAAAGGCAAGCTGTTTGATCAAAAGAAGTGATAGCAATGTATGGAAGAGAAGATGTTTCAAGAGAAAAAATAGTGAGCTCATCAATTTTACATGTGTGAGGGTTATAAACACAAGCTACATTTATTATTATACCTCACAATGCATACCTACAACCACATATACTTAGCCACTAAGCACGTAAGGAGTATCCTTAGGTATAATGGTCTAGTAGAAGGTTTCATGAAGTATTGAGGGGTCATAAGGTCAAATCATGGTTTGAGGTAGATATAAATAAGAATAAAAGTGTTCCAAGAACATGTTCCTATGGTCATGCATCAAAACTTGCACTTACAGCCATAGGAGCATATAAGGACTTTAGAGCATATAGTCATGTTCTCAAGAATGAAGGAAGATAAAAAAACATAGTGGTCTCTAATGAAATAACCTGCTCAAGAGAATACTTCATGGGAACCAAGATGAATTATGAGTCTATAATATCATGATAAAGGGTTATTCAAGTAAGAGTATAGTCATTGAACTCTGTCAAACCCTATACTCATGAGAATACAACCATCCTTCAAGACTAGTTTATGTGATTTAAGGGTTAGTAGTTTATATAAAGAATATCTAATGCAAATAATATGTCAAGGTAGTGATGATACTAACATTAATATGTCATAGATATCCAATTACTATCTACAGTCAAAGTCAACTATCATCACTTACAGCCAATAGTAGCATAACCCTCATAGTCATCTACTAGCAATCCTAACTCAAGGCACTTCTAAGTCAAGAGGTGGTTTCATGTGAGATGTTATATGAAATTAAATGAAATATGGAAATTCTAAAAATATTCATAAATATACTAATAATCATTCCCAAGCTCATAAGGACATAATACGGGCCTGTCACACAGAAGGTGACTATGTAGAGGACTAAAATCTTGTATTGAGGAGACATGAAGGTTGAAGAAGCCAATAAAATAATATGAAATAAATAAAAAGGGACTTCCATGATATTTTAAAAACATATTCATCATATTAAGGTTCAATATAAGGTGAAAATAAGAGAAACACAATCAAGTATACACTTAGTCAGTGCATAAGAGGCATTTTTGAGAGAGTTTTGAGGTTTTTTGGCATTTATATGTGGAATAAAGACCTAAAAGTTGGTACACATGGTCATCATGACTTGGGTAATATTGTATATCATTATTAAGACCATTTAAAAAGTGGAATTTCCCACTATTTTGACAAAATCTCCTACTTGTCTGAAAATAGTCACCATTAGAGCAAGAGAAACTTCTAGTGGGTTTCAAGGTGTAAAAGAGGATTGTAAGCTCATTAAAAGCATGGGATTATGTTAATACATATTATTAAGACATTTAAAGAGTTCCAAACCTTAAATTATATGCAAACCATGCCCTTGAGAGCTAAATCAAGCAAGAAGGCCTACAAGCCAAAGGGCATTTTTTGACTTATTAAGAAAGATAACACCTAAAAAATGATTTCATGAAATTCTAAAATTCCAATTAGGATGATTTAAACTATTTATAATCAATGGAGGAGTCATATTCATCCATGAGGATAAATTTGAATTTTTCAATTCTAAACACCCATTCAAACCACCTGATCAAATGCTTGTATCTTTCACCACGTGAAGAGTTTGGAAAAATTATCTTAAAATTATTTAAGGACCCATATGAAATTATAATTCATGAAAAATTGATGTTGTTTGAGGATATTTTCTTTATAAACAATTGCTAAGGGCGTAAGCATGTCCAAAATACTTGCAAACCCTACATGCAAATTTACTTCATGTGGTACCTTTTCATACCTTTTATATGGGAACCCAATTTTTTAAAGGATGTTGAGGGGGTTTGTATAATACACATTTATGGAAAGAAGTTTTGATTTAGATTACTGTACCTTTGAATCATTATTATGAAGATTCAGCTCCAAAATCCTCGTAGTGATTAGTTTTGGGAAAAGTTGATTTTATTACCATTAAAACCCCATGGATCAATCTAAAACCTCTTAAAACATCAAGTAAACTCATATATGATCCCATAAATGCTAATTTTTTGTATAGAACTATACTGATTAGGGTAGAAATCCAGTTTTTTTGAGAAAAGAGCATGAAAAATGAGCTATAAGGTAGTTTACATGAAATAAATTTCATGGATGTTGAATCCTGATACTTTTTCTCCATCCTCATATCATAATTTGGTCATAAACCTTCTTGTAAGTGCCCTTACTAGCTCCTTAAAAATAGCCACTCTACAGGAAAATGAGGTAGAATTGACCTAGTCAACCATGGTGACTGAGTGAATAGAGTTTCTTCATCAAGAACACCTATCTCATGGTGTGAAGAGTTGTTACAGGTCTAATATTCATTTTATTTTTAATTCTCATGGTTTTATTTTAGGTTCTAATGTATTTCAAATGCAAAGAGTATGCTACTAGGCCTAATTGGCCTAATAAGCTTATTTGAATAATCAATCAAAGTGAAATTAGCATTAAAGGATTAATCAAAGAGTTTAAATGGAGTTTCCATACCACTTATTCATTTTTAAATTGAATATATCATGCACTTTCAAGTCCACAAATTACAATTCATGCAAGAAAAGAGTTCACGTGGAGTTAACTAATCCTGAACTGCGAGTCATTCTAGTTGACTAGTTGACCAATTTCATGCATATTTTAAGGTTTTCATTAAAAGGAGGACTTATATTCAACTTAAACTCACTTCAAGTTGATATAATCACCAAGGATTGGCATAGCATTCATTCAAGGATTTTTACAAGTCAAAGAAGAGCCCACCATCTTCATTTTAATGCCAAAGGGAGCTTTATGCAAAGATTTCCAAGATAAAGAGAGATATTAAAGACTTTTGATAAATATTGTAATTTAAATTGACTTTATTTTATGTGTATTTGACCTCCTTTTCTTTCCTATATACCACATTGGCTAGATATTTTGGATATTTGGCTATTTTATCTAGGCTTAGAATCCAATTTTGAGGATCCCTTTTTGGGCATGACTAGACTCTACCAAGATTAAGCTTTATAACCTTGTGAGCTAATAAAATGATTATTTTTAGATTTATATATTTTGGTATAGTGTGTTTATGTTAGTTTATCTAAACATGTGGTAGTATTTTATCCCTTGTTAGGTCCTAATTTCACCTAGCTACTAGAATGCTAACTTATGTAGGTCATGTTTAGTGTTTGATGTCATTTGACTGAGCTAAATTTGGATATAATTGATTATTTAGTTCCTTGAATCAAGCCTATTTCATCATTTCCCTTAATTTTTAATCACTTGATGAAACTTCTATATAAAATATTGATGCATAAGAGTCATTTGGAGTTGTAGATTTAGTTATTTGTTTATTTTATCAATGTTTTAGGAGCTCAAATAGAGTGGATGAACCAATAATATAGGTGTATCACCATCATTATATTATATTTCCCTTTTATCTATCCTTCTAACCCTTTTCAATCTAACATATTTAGTAGGTTTTAGTAGCAGTGAGCAAATTGATACATCAGAGGAGCTAGCCTCATCAAAACTCAAGGTCTGGTCTGAGTTTAGGTGTCCACACCTTAGATCATTCCAATGTTAGTCTAAGAGTGAAGGAGTTTCAAATCAATCTATCAACCTTTAAATAGGGTGTTATCTAGGTTGTTAATAGTTTTGGCATGCTCGTTAAGACATAGGTTCAACCATTGGAGTATAAATTTGTGGCATATTCATCTTTAGATCTAGTTTCAAGTACTCCTATGGTCCTTACCTCAAGGTAAAAGGCATATTTTTGTTTGAAATTTTAGTTATCTTCATGATTTTCTAGACCATGGCAGCCTAGAGAGAATAATTCCATCATTATTCTCTTTATTATCAATTCCAATATGATCTTCATCACCCATATCATCCCTACTATGATTCATGATGAGCCTCACCCATATTCAAAGCCTTATCAGTAGTATGAAATCTCATACCAGTCCTATAACAACTCTCATGAATTTTTTCATCTTCTTGACCATCCCAGTCAAGTCCTAAAACAATCGATTTCTATCTTCAAGCAAAAATTGTTTGGCTATGAAAAACTGATGATAAGCATAGACACTAAAATGAACTATGGACAAGAGATCTCTAAGCATGAAATTTAGAACATGAGAGATAATTTGTAGTAGGCTAAAGAGGTATGTGCATATTTTATAGGGCAAGGCCATTAAAATTTTAGTGTTGATATTTTAAACATAAGTGGGCTAATTGTGGGTATTGAAGAGAGGTTCTTGGTCCATAAGAAACACCAAAGTCATCATAATCATTAATATGTTCCCATTGAGCTCCCTTTTTCCCTTCATGAATATCAAACCAATGTATATCATAGACCTTAAGATTCAATCCAAGCCTTGCCTAGATTTTCTACTTGGAAGTATATTGAAGAGAGACCTAAAAAGGCTAAAGAAATATGTTTTGAAGAGCCTAAATTTCAGATTTCACAATAGATCATATAAGAGCCTTCATCTTCAGTTTTGTAGGGAGACATCTCTAACCAGTTGGTCCATAATTTTGAGGCTCACCTAGCCAAGCAGATTGAGCTTACAAATCAACATTTTCAATATTCAATGGCAGTTGTAAAGGCAACATAGAAAAAAATTCCTTCTTTCTCATCCATAGCAAGAACAAGTATAGAATTAGAAATTTCTAAACCCAAGTTCATGATATGAAATCAGGTACAACAGTCCATGAAGAAAGAAGAACATTTAAGCATAACTCAAGACACTAAAGTCAAGAGCAAGTAGGAAGTTAATCATCTACCACTCCTTCCTCCTCAAAATATCAAGACATTTCTTTCATGAAAAACCATTTAAGAAATAGTGCAGCAAAGAGAGGTGGTGAAGGTGATCCAAGAGGAGTAGTTCTATGAGCAAAATCAGGCATCTATAGTAACTTGTTTGGACTTTTATCATCTTATTGAACACTTTTAGGGATCTACCATTCCACTCTATTGATGATGAAAATTATACCATTAAAAAATCAACCCTTTCACCTATCGTGAAGGTCAAGGTGGAATCATATCAGTCTAATCTGGGGTTCTAAAGTTTCAACTACAATCCTAAAGATGTGAGGGTTTTTAAATATTCTTAGAAATAATAAATATGTCATCAAATATAACATATTATATTATAACATCATAAATCCACTTTATCAAATCATGAATTAGTTTAGATATAAATTTGTAATCTATCCTATCTGATAGAGAAAACTTATGAATTAGATAATCTCTTGAAGAAAAGAAATATGATTCAATACAATAATATGTTTCAAGTAATATATTGCCTCTACTACAATGTTTTCAAGTAATTATAAAGATAAACCAACAATATAAAGTAGAACAAACTTGAGAAAAGAAAAAAAACAATTAAATAACTAATTAACAAAGAAAAGCAAACAACAACCACTAATTTAAAAAAAGATAACAAACTACTTAAATCAAAAGATCTAATGACGAAGAAAAGAATTAATGATTAACCAAAAGACAAGCTAAGATCTAAAAACTAATAACTAATAAGATAATAAAACTAAAAAATGTTAAGAATAAAGAAACAAGATAAATAAATAATCTAAGTCTAAAACCAAATTATGAACTATTAGAATACTTAATCTAAACTTGTCTAACTCTAATTTATAATTTAAACTAAAACAAAAAAATTATAATCTAAAAATAAATGCATATATAAACTAAACTAAGATTAACCTATAAAGCAACTACAAAGAAATCTAATAAAGAACCTTGAAACTATATCTAAATTATAATAAACAAACTAGTCAGAGAAAATGATCTATCTAAACTTAGTCTAAAAAAAATAAACAAAGCAAATAATCTAAGAACTAACTAAAGAGAACAAAAATAATGTAGTAAACTAAAATAGATAAAAGATAAATATATAAACTAAGATACAAAAATAAGAACTTGATGAAAGATAAACCATATCAAATCAAAAATATTATAAAATACAATAAAATCTACGAGTCTCAGAAGAGAGTCATCTTAGCAAATAAGATAGACTTTATTGAGAAAACCAACATCCTTATTTACAATAACTTGAGAGACAACTTTTAAAATTGAAATAGATCAATGAAATTCACAAAATAGCAAAGTGTTCATCATTATTCCGGTTCAATACTTGGAATCTACATATAGGACTGCAAATAGAAATCATCAAAAGATGTTAAACTTGACAATTTTTATATAATATATCATTAATGATAATAAAAACTAGATATACATGTGTTTCCATAAATTACTCAACCATTAGATAAAGTACCATTAGGTATATCTACAAAAATCATGCAATCTCAGAGAAGTTGCATAGAAAGAAGAGAGATCAATGATTGGCTTCACAAATGTATGAATCTTCAATACCTATGTTATTCTTCTCCCTTAAAATAAATCTTTTATCTCCTTTTATGTCTTCAATTTGATTTGAAAGAAGTTACAACTAACCTTTAGTTAGTTATTGGTTTAAGTAATTAACTTTTTAAAGTCAATTAATTAAAAGAGTTATTGGTTAAAGATAGGTTTAATTAAGACTTAAATAGTCTTCATAGATCAAGTATTTAATTGTAGACTGGGTACTAATTCTATTTATATTAAACCATAATGCATGTCTCAAAAATAACTTAGACTTTATATATATATATATATATATATATATATATATATATATATATATATATATATATATATATATATATATATATATATATATATAAAGTTTGTTTTACTTCCTAAAAAATATCAAAAATCTAAAAGTTTATGCATCAATATTATAAGCCAAAATATCAAGTCTGAAAGTAAACTATTCTTCCAAAAACTTCAACTAAAATATATCAATCATTAAACAGATAAGTCAAAGATTAATAAATTCTATTTATATTAAACCAATTTGCATGTCTCAAAAATAACTTAGACTTTATATATATATTGTGTTTGTTTTAATTCCTAAAAAATATCAAAAATCTAAAAGTTTATGCATCAAGATTATAAGCCAAAATATCAAGTCTGAAAGTAAACTGTTCTTCCAAAAAATTCAACTGAAATATAAAAGTCTAACCAGATGACATTCAATAGACATCAAAATCTGAAAGAACCTCAATAATAAGCTTCATTTTTGCATTAACACCTTCATTATACTCCATTTCTATAGCTGGAAGGTGAACTGTATTAGTCCCTAAATTAGAAAAGGGATCATCAATTTCCAATTTTATGTGTTTAAGCACTCTAATCTCAACAGGAGTATCAGGCTTAGTCTAATTGTCTACTCTTTTCTCTGAAGTAGAAAGGTGAGCATCCATTGAATTTATTTTGTATCTAATCAACTTATGAACTTTCTAAATAAAAAAACAAAAACTGTCTCTATAGAAACATAAGCTTGGGTTTCTTGAAAACAACCAAGACTTCATGACATCAAAATCCCTAAAGCCCTTCTAGGATAATTATGGCATACAATATCAATAACTTATGCATAAATACCTAGATAAAAAACCAATTTATGTTAAATAAAAATCATGTTACACCTCAATTTCCATTTATATAAACTTTCCTTTGAAACTAAAATTGAAATGCATACACCATAGTCTAAGAATATACACAAATAGATAACAAGTCTATTCACAACAATGAAATTTGAACAAAACCTTTAACCATAGATGTTTCAAAATACCCATTTCTAAATATCTTGATAGAATATTCATATTAAATGAATTAGAGATGTAAATCCTTAAACTTTCAAGAAAATATGACTATAATTCTCTAAATCAGGGTTGAGGATAAATATTTGATAACTTCAATACATCCCTTAGAATACACAAATAAAAAACCCTTTAAATCAACATGAAGAGCTATTTTCAAAAACCCATAATCTCAAAGAAACCTTTAGCTCTAATAACATGTAGTATTTTATTCACAAATTGAAGTTCTCAATGAAAATCCACTTGAAACTGTGTATATCTTAAATACACAGAAAATTAACACTATATATTTGAGAAGATAAAATTTCAAACTTGTTCAAAAAACCATATTAATAATAACTTAATTTATTATTTTACTTTTTGATAAGAATAGATCAGACAGAAATTATTTGCATGCATTTAAGTAATAATTAAAAACTAAAACTTTCTTTTCTTCCATCACATATGTTAAACATACATATATTTGACAACACTTCTTATCATGCAAGTAACAGTTACTAAAAGATACTCAAATATCAATAGAAAAATCCTCAAAACCATTAACATGCAGATAGATTTTAAAAATCATTTTATCTAGATCTCATCTTTTCACCATGAAACAAAGCAAACCATTCAATAATAACTCAAACCTTTGATGAATATCCATGCAAACTAAAACTTATTCTTTTTGTGCAACTAAGAAATGATTTCTTTCATGTTACTATAAGCTCCTCTAAATCATCATAAATATTTTTTAAACTCATTCAAACTGTATGAATCATACTTGGTAATGTACCCTTGAAATCATTTTGCCTAGAATACTCAAAAATCCTCTTTGTAACTCAGAAATCTAACTAGCTAGAGCTTCGCTTCCATGGCTAATCTTTCCAAAATGACCAAAAACTAAGAAAAATCAACCTACTTATATTCACGACCCTCCACTGTAACTAACTCAACTAGGTGCTCTTTTCTTATTAGTTTGTTAAAGTTAAGAGTGTACTTATTAGATCTACTATCTTAATTATCGCCATGATTAAATTTAATCATTACTAACTCTTCCTACTAAACCTTTACTGACTTCCACCATTAGAGGTAGACATGATTTGCATTAACTCTTCATTACTGACAAATCCCAACCAGATCTTGATGCTTTAGGATTGTGCTTTGAATTAAATTCCTATACCATTTGGTGCCATTTTGTATGGCCATTCAAATGACATCTTAATGCCAACTAGATGATTTCTATCAACTAAACCAAGTCAAATCCAACTCATCATGCCCATAAAATACCAACTTGTCATCAAATATGCTTTGAAACACATCCAATACTTGCCTATTAAAACAAATACGTCTTAAGACTTAAATTTATAAATTTAAATTTTACCTTACAATGAACAGTTATACCCTTAAAGATGCTAAGACCTTAAGACTTAGATTTCATCATGATTTGAAGAGCTTAACAATGCCATTCAAGACTTAATATTATTGAGCCTAAAGTAGATGTTTCAAAAACAAGTTATCACCTTAGATCTTAGGCTTAGAAAAATTTATAAATTAAGAAATTATCAAAATAGGATATGAATTTTAGAAACTTAGAATCTAAGACCTTCTTTATATCTTCACAACTAACTGAATCAAACAACAAATCAACTTTAGTATGCCAATAATTTTAAAAATTGAATATATGAGAAATGAAAGTGAGCCTTCAAAATAATTCATGAAACAATCATAACTGGTGAAATAAATTATTTCAAATGATCTTCTTTATGACTGAAATCTAACCAAGTGAGATTCATTTTCCAACTAAGAAACATATGATTTGTAAAATAATTGAAATGATATACTTGACCATAAATAAATTGTTTTCCATAATAGTTATGATTGATTGTCTATATACTCACAATATCTATTTCAACCAAGAGTCATATTGTCCATGTATGCCAAATAATCACCATAGGCTGCCTAATGTATCAAACTAAAAGTATAACCCAAAAAATTTCATGACAATGCAATATCTAATGAGATCAAACATAGGTTCTTTCAAATTTGAAATCATTCTAAACTGAAATACTACCTCATGACTTATTCATGAATGAAAAATAAGATAATTGATGACACATTCACAATGATATATATACGCATTTTATTCATCCATCCACTTATGTTTTTTGAAACCAATCATAATATAAACATGATATGTGTGTGTGTGTGTGTGTGTGTGTGTGTGTGTGTGTGTGTGTGTGTGTGTGTGTGCATACAATTTATTCATTCATTCACTTATATTTTTTGAAACCACTCATAATATAAACATGAATCTATCAACTAATCGTCATCAATTCATAATAAAAAAATATGCATTCAAATATACTATTAATTGACTAGGTCCTAGACACATTTTTAAATTTCATGAATGAGTCATCTATATGGTAGAAAAAATATTAATTTTAAAAAAATTGAGGGGGTGTGAAAAATAGGCATAACACTAGTGACTTTGCTAGTCAATTTTGTGTAATAGAATTAAGTAGCAAAAAACTACCTATTGATAAAGACAATCTTGAGAGTGTGATCCAGGTAAAGCATTTCTCAAGTAGCTAAACATAAACCCTTAAAATAATGAATTTTAACAAGGGATGGACTGTTCGACTAGCATGACACAAAGAAAAGGAATGATATAACAAAGAAGTTTGGGTTAGATGCACAATATAATATAAATACCTTAAGTATAAATCTAAAAATTTAATAATACTTTAACAACTAGATACAACTCGTCATATTATTCATTTATTACAAAAATTAAATTTATAAGAGTAATTTCTATAAATAATTGATATTTACAGTATATTTGCATCCTCCTTATACTTTTCCTCATAATGTGACACTTCTCCATTTATAACTTTCATTGATATTTTTAAAATTAAAGTATAACAAGACAAAACAATAAATCGAAACAAAAATAGTAAACCAAAAAGCAAAGAAATAAATAGCAAACCAAAAAGAAAGCAAAAAATAATTGTATTTAAATCAAGAATTTTAGGATGAAAAATTTTAGCATAAGAGAAGCCTGTAGTAGGTTTAGTCTCACTTAAAGTTAGATTAAAGGTAAAAATAGCAAACTTTTCAAGTAATGACCTCACTTTTTGTATGAACTGGTGTAGATGAGTTTTATTAGTTTTATAAATTTTATGAACTTTTCTAACAATCAATTCAGAATCTCCAAAATCTTTTAAATGCTTAATATTAAGTTCTATAGATTTTTCTAATCTTGAACATAATGCTTCAAATTATACTATATTATTAATATTTTCAAAAGATAATTTGAAGGCATAATAGAAAATTTTACCAATAGGAAAATTAGATAAATTCTAGCACTGTTACCTTGTAGAGAACAAGCTCCATCAAAGTAAAGTGACCATAGATTATTATTTTCAAATAATTGTTCATGTTCATTTTCTAATTCATCTAAATTTAGCAATTTATAAGTCCTAATTCCAATCTTAACATAAGAAATAGTTGAATAAGTAGATGATTCAATATGTGTACCAAACCAATCTTCTCTTCTAATGAAATCAATTTCATTACTAACAGGAACCCATGTGATATCTTTCTCAATAAAGCATCGGTTTCTTTAGACCAATCTCTTCCCAATAACATAGAGTAATTACTAATAATATCTAACACTTGAACATTAGTCATACATCTTATTCTTTAATCTTGTGCAATTTTAATGACTATGTCATAAAACTTACCACAACTCTTAGTTTGCCTTGAATCAAAACCGGTAAGTTTTTTATTAGCCATTTCATAAGATATGCCTAATTGATCTGTTGTATATTTAGACATAATATTTTTTGAATCATCTATATCTAAAATACAATTATGAATTATCTCATAAGTAATTTTAACCATAACATAAAAAGGAGGAATGTAATCAATAGGTGGATTGTAATTTTGTGCAAAAATTTGAGTGTTCATTACTAATTTTTTATTGTAAACCTACATCAGCTTTAGGATTCTTAACTTCATTGATCTTATCAAGTTCCCCTAAAAGACTAGTTGTCTACAATAAAGAGAATCTAACTTTAAAAATTGACAAATCATCAATTTTGTTATAAATATTAATATCAATGTTTATAACTTTTAGGCTTATAATGCTAATATTAACTATTGTTATAACCAGTTGATAGAGGAATATTTTGAGCAGCATTATCAGTTGAAATATTAGCATTATATTTAACTATTTTTATTTTATCATTAGAAAAAAATTATTATTTATTGTTTTATTATTTTGAGAAAAACCTTAATCTTTATTTCTAGTTTCACAATGTAAGCATTCTCATTTTCTGATGGATCATCAAGAGTTTTTATATTATCTACTAGATCTTCAGATATAAGATCTTTCTCTTGAAGAAATTTTTTGAATTTATGAACAGCAACACATGAATTTGGATCATGATCCATTTCATACACATTATAGTAAAAGTAATGTCTGACTTTTTATTTTCATTATTATTTTTATTTGATGAAGAAGGTTTATCATTAAGCTATCTTTTAATAGTGACCAGCTCATTTCTTAGACTTTAAATAGCCTTTAAAATTTTTGAATTATCCAAATTTAAACTTATATAAGACCTTTTCTTAAACCCAATGCATTTAAACTTCTTTTCATATTCAATATAGAATGTTATAGTTTTATTATATTTTGTAATATCTCTATTTTGTAGAGTCATTTTATATTTTAAAGGTAAAGCATTAAAAATTTAAAGTCTAGATAACTTCTTAGAAGGTCTACGATCACATGAGATTTTTGACACAGCTTAGTGAACCTAGCAATGAAATGATAAATGGTCTCACTTGGATCAAGAGAAAAATTTACAAGGTCATTGACTAGATCAAAATCTTTTTTAACTTTTCCATAGGATAACTCTAGTCAATCTTCAATATCCTTCTATGTATTAATAACTTTGGCAAGTAGATTAATAAATGCTTGGTAAGCTTTTCCTTCAAGTGTTTGAACAAAAACACTTTAAAAAAAATTCACTTGTCATTTTAAGAATAATACAAACTAATTTAAAAGCTTCTAAATGATCTTTCCAAGATTCTTTGGGAGCACTAGAAAACTTTGGTATATTCAATCCTTTAAGAGAAGGCAACTTACCAGGATAGTTTCCAATATTAATTGGATTTACAGAAATTCATGGAGTGACAACTATCTATTATTCTACTTGAAATTTTTTGTATTCACTTTCAGTGAGATCATCTTATTCTCTATTATTTTGCAATCTATGAATCAGATTTTATCTTCTCTGCTCTACTTTTGGTTGTTCTTTCATTGAAAGTTTTAATAGTTTTTACCTAAATAAATTGATTATTTTGAACCTAATCTACTTGATTTAATTACAGATTTGTAACAGCAAGTTCAGAAGGCAAAATAAAATCATCAAAATAAAAAGAATCAGAAAGAAAATGAGTTTTAAACCTAGGATTAGTAATGAAAACTCTATCTCTATCTTCCTAAAATCTTCTATTAGAAGTAAGAATGTCTCATTGAGTCTCACGTGTGATATTAGCATACCAATCAATCTTAAATTCTGCAATCTTTTCTTCTTAGTTTATGACCTAAATGACTTGATGAAGATTTTTAAGATGATTATACATTGCATAACATCTTAGATTAAAAGTAACATCAACTTGATCATCCTCAATATCTATTCTAGGTTGGATAATAAGAGGTTGTTGTCCTCCAAGTACCATGAGCAAGAAGAAAATAAAACTTAAAATAAATCAGATTTATAAATGATCCTTAGTGGAGTCATCAACTTTGTTGATGATAAAAATTATACCATCAATGAATCAACTCTTTCACCTATCATGAAAGTTAAGGTGGAATTGTACTAGTCTAATCATGGGTTTCTAAAAGTCTAATTACGATCATAAAGACATGAAGGGTTTTTTAATGTTTTGAAAAATAATAAATAAGTTATAAAATGTAACATATTCCATTATAAAATCAAAAATCTACTTTATCAAATCATGAATCATTTTAGATATAAATCTGTAATCTATCTTATCTGACAAAGAAAACCTATGAATTAGATAATCTCTTAAAAGAAAGAAATCTAATTAAATACAATAATATGTTTCAAGTAATATCTTGCCTCTACTACAATGTTTGAAAGCAATTCCAAAGATAAACCAACAATAGAAAATAGAAAAAACTTGAGAAAATAAAAGAAAACAGTCAAATAGAAAGACACAAAAAATAGAAAATAACTAATTAACTAAGAAAAGCAAACAACAAACCACTAATTTAAGAAAAGATAACAAACTACTTAAATCAAAAGATCTATTGACTGAAAAAAGAGTTAATGATTAACCAAAAGACAAGTTAAGATCTAAGAACTAATAAGATGATAAAACTAAAGAATGTTAAGAATAAAGAAACAAGATAAATAAATAATCTAAGTCTAAAACCAAATTATAAACCATTAGAATAATTAATCTAAACCTAAGTCTAATTTCTAATCTAAATGAAAACAAAAATAAAATTATAATCTGGAAATAAATTTATATATAAATTAAACTAAGATTAACCTATAAAGAAACTACAAAGAAATATAATAAAGAACCTTGAAACTATACCTAAATTATAAGAAACAAACTAGTCAAAGAAAATGATCTATCTAAACTATCTTATCTAAAAAAAATAAACAAAGCAAATAATCTAAGAACTAACTAAAGAGAATAGAAATAAGATAGTAAACTAAAATAGATAAAAGATAAAGATATAAAATAAGATACAAAAATAGGAACTTGATGAAAGATAAATTATATTAAATCAAAAATATTATAAAATATAATAAAGTCCATGAGTCTCAGAAGAGAATTATCTTAGTAAACAAGATATATTTTATTGAAAAAAACATCTTTTTTGACAATAATTTGATATACAACTTTTATAATTGAATTAGATCAATGAAATCTCATAAAATAGCAAAGTGTTCATCATTACTCAGGTTGAATACTTAGAATTTCTGCATAGGACTACACATATAAATCATTTAAAGATGTTAAACTTGACAAACTTTAAATAATCTATCATAAATTATAATAAAAACTAGATATACATGTGTTGCCTAAGCAATTACTCAATCATCAGATAAAATACCATTGAGTCTATCTATAAAAGTCATGTCATCTCAGAGAAGTTGCATAGAAAGAAGAGAGATGAATGATTGACTTTATAAATGTATGAGTCTTCAATACTTATGTTGTTATTCTCCCTTCAAAAGAATCTTATCTCCTTTTATGCCTTCAATTTGGTTTGAAAGAAGTTACAACTAACATTTATCTAGTTATTGATTTAAGTTAACTAATTGACTTTTTAAAGTCAATTAATTAAAAATAATTATTAGTTAAGGATAGGTTTAATTAAGACTTAAAAAGTCTTAATAGATCAAATATTTAATTATATACTGGGTACTAATCTATATGGGTGGAGACCCTCACCAATTAATAATAAATAGAATACATATATCAATCATTAAATAGATAAGTCAAAGATTAATAAAATCTATTTATATTAAACCATAATGCATATCCCAAAAATAATTTAGGTATATATATATATATATATATATATATATAAAGTCTATTATACTTTTCAAAATTTATCAAAAATGTGAAAGTTTATGCATCAAAACTGCAAACCAAAATATCAAGTCTAAAAGTAAATTATTCTATCAAAATTTTCAACTAAAATATAAAAGTCTAACCAGATGACATCCATTAGTCATCAAATTTTGAAAGAACCTCAATAATAGGCTTCCCTTGTTCATTAACACTTTCATTATACTCCATTGTTATAGCTGGAAGGCAAATTGTATTAGTCCCTGAATCAAAAAAATGATCATCAATTTCTAGCTTTATTCATTTAAGCACTCTAATCTCAATAGGACTATCAGGCTCAATCTGACCATCTGCTCTTTTCTCTGAAGTAGAAGGGTAAGCATCCATTGAATCTTTTTTGTATATAATCAACTTATGAACTTTATAAATAAACAAACAAAAACTGTCACTATAGAAACCAGAATTTAGGTTTCTCAAAAACAACCAAGACTTCATGACATCAAAATCCTTAAACCAATTTATGTTACATCAAAATCTTGTAACAGCTCAATTTCCATGCATGTAAACTTTCCTTTGAAACTAAAACTAAAATGCATGCACCATAGTCTAATAATATACACAAATAGATGAACAAGTCAATTCACAACATTGAAATCTGAACAAAACCTTTGACCATAGATGTTTCAAAATACTCATTTCCAAATATCTTGACAAAATATTCATATTAAATGAATTAGAGATGTAAATCCTCAAACTTTCAATAAGATACGTCTATAATTCTCTAAATAAAGGTTGAGGACAAATATTTGAAAACTTCACACATCCCAAAGAATACACAAATAAGAAACCCTTTAAATCAACATGCAAATCTATTTTCAAAAACCCAAAATCTAAAACAAACCTCTAACTATAATGGCATGTAATATCTTATTCACAAATTGAAATTTTTAACAAAAATCCACTTGAGACTGTGTATATCTTAAATACACATCAAAAAATATAGAGATTCAACACTATATATTTGATAAGATAAAATTTCAAACTTGTTCAAAAGACCATCTTAATAATAACTTCATTCATTATTTCACTTTATGATAAGGATATATCAAATAATAATTATTTGCATGCATGAAATTAATAATTAAAAACAAAAACTTTTCTTTCTTCCATCACACATGCTAAACATATGCAAAGTCAATACCACTTTTTATCATGCAAGTAACAGTTACTAAAATATACACGAATATCAACAAAAAACTCTTCAAAATTATTACCATGCAAATGGATTTAAAAAATCATTTTATCTATATCTCATCTTTTCACCATGAAATAAAGGAAACCATTCAATAATAAGTCAAACCTTCGATGAATATCCATGTAGACCAAAACTTATTCTTTTCATGCAACTACAAAATGATTTCTTTCATGTAATTTCAAGTTCCTCTAAATCACCATAAATATTTTCTAAACTCATTCAAACTACATGAATCATTCCTTATAATGCACCCTTAAAATCTTTCTACCTAGAATCCTCAAAAATCCTTTCTCTACAACTCAAAAATCCAACTATACAGATCTTTGATTTCAAGGCCAAGCTTTCCAAAATGACCAAAAACCAAGAAAAATGAACCTACTTGTATTCGCCACCCTTTACTGTCACTGACTCAGCTAGGTGCTCTTTTCTTATTGGCTTATCAAAGTTAAGAGTGTACTTAGCAGATCTGCTATCTTAGATATTGTCATGATTAAATTTAGTCATTAATAACTCTTCCTACTAAACCTTTACCAACTTCTACCATTTGAGATAGACATAATCCACATTAACGTTTCATTATCGCCAAATCATAACTACATCTTTATGCTTTGGGATTATGCTTTGTATTAAATGCCTATGCCAATTGGTGTCATATTGTATGGCCATTTGAATGACATCTTAGTGCCACTAGGCAATGTCTATCAACTAAACCTAGTCAAATCCAACTCACCATGCCCATGAAATGCCAACTTGTCATCAAATATGCTTCATAATGCATCCAATACTTGCCTATTGAAACAAATACATCTTAAGACTTAGACTTAGAAATTCAAATTTTACCTTCCAACAAACCTTTATACCCTCAAAGATGCCAAGGCCTTAAGACTTATATTTCATCATGATTCAAAGAGCTTAACAATGACATTCAAGTCTTAGGATTATTGAGCCTAAAGTAGATGTTTCGAAAGCAAGTTATCACCTTAGATCTTAGGCTTAGGAAAATTTATAAATTAGGAACTTAGTAAAATATGATATGACTTTAGACAGTTAGAATCTAAGACCTTCTTTATTCTTCACAACTAACTAAATCAAGCAACAAATCAACTTTAGTATGCCAATAATTTCAAAACTTGAATATATGAGAAATGAAAGTGAGCCTTCAAAATAGTTCATGAAACAATCATAACCAGTGAAATAGAATATTTCAAATAATCTTCTTTATGACTAAAATTTGTCCAAGTCAGATTCATTTTCCAACTTAAAAATATATGATTTGCAAAATAAGTGAAATGATGCATTTGACCATGAATAAAGTTTTTTCCATAATAGTTATGATTGATTGTCTATATAATCACAATATTTGTTTCAACCAAGAATCATATTATCCATGTATGCCAAATGATCATCATAGACTACCTAATGTATCAAATTGAAAGTATAACCCATAATTTTTTATGACAATACAATATCCAATGAGATCAAACATATGTTCTTTCAAATTTGAAATCATTCCAAACTGAAATACTACCTCGTGACCTATTCATGACTGAAAAACAAGATAACTGATCACAAACATTCATAATGTGTGTGTGTGTGTGTGTGTGTGTGTGTGTGTGTGTGTGTGTGTGTGTGTGTGTGTGTGTGTGTGTGTGTGTGTGCACATTTTATTCATTCATCCACTTATGATTTTTGAAACCACTCATAATATAAACATGAATCTATCAACCAATCATCATCAATTCATAATCAAAAACATGCATTCAAATATACTATTAATTGATTGGGTCTCTGACACAATTTTAAATTTCATGACTGAGTCATCTCTTTAGTAGAAAAAGTATTAATTTTGGAAAAAAATAAGGGGGTGTGAAAAATAGGCATAACACACTCTTGGAGCAAGAACCTCTTCTTTGTGAGGCAAGTGAAGAAGATGCAGCTAAAGAGATAGAAAATGAAGGTAACTTGAGTGACCAAGAAGAAGAAATCATTATTGGCACATCACTTGGAAAGGACAAGCATGATTCAATCTTTTATGATGCCAAAGAAGATGGTTTGTAAGAGGTTTCTCAATAACTTGTAATAGTTGATAAGAATGAGGTACAGATAAATTTTCCTCTAGAAGGCATCTATGAAGACAACTCACATAAAGTCATTATTGAGATGGAGAATATTCGTAAAGTTGATGATCATTGGTAGTAACTATATCATGAGTTATTGAGTGAGATTGAAGAGCTTAAGATGGTAGATTCGAATGATGAGATAGGATATTAGGTTGGAGTTTCATCTGAAGATTCCACCAATGATTTGGCGCTTGAACAATGCAATGTTATTCAAGAGATGCCAAGGTAAGATGAGCTAGAGCTTGACTAGATGGATGAGATGCCATTCTTTACTGAAGATGAAGATGAAACATTTGTATCAAATCAAAAACTTTCATAGGATTTCATAAAAAGGTTTGAAATGTGTGATCAACATATTTCAAATGGTAAGGATACTAATGAACTCCATGTATTTTCAATTGATCATGAAGAGATGGTATTTTGGCATGATTTGGAGGGATTTTGTTTAGAATTTGATAGTTCATCTCCATCCCATATGGAGATTGAGGAATGTATTATAAATAATACCATTGAATTTTTTCATCAAGAAGAGATTAATGACATATTTCAGCCATGTTTGGATACCTATCTAGAAGTTGAAGACTTTGACAAAGCACTACCTCAAATGTAACATAATGAAGACACTAATCCAAGAATACCATCTTAATTACCAATACAATCATTGAATGAGAATGAGAGAAATCATCATCAGCCCATGAGATAATTATAATTATCATTATTTATGTAAGAAATAATAATATGGAAAGAGTATGATTGGATCTTGGATTCATATCTTCAATCCATGCACCTGAGAATGGAGGTTGGAGGCCCAGCTACATCACCAAGAAGACATGAACATACAAGAGATATTATTTGTAAGAAGAGGATATCAAGAGATGGAAAACACATTTCAAAGTTCCATGCTGCACAAAATAGCTTTCCATTTGACCCTAGAGGAAAACTTTTCACTTCAAGATAGTAGTTTTAGGTTTTTCATGTTTCAATAAGTGAATAGCATAAGTAGCAGTATGTTTCCCTTTTGTTGTGTTTATATTTTTTCTCCATATTCCTTAGGTTAGTTTTCACTTATTCTCAATTTAGTTGTTTTTTTCTTTTAGTTTTTTTCTTGTCATAATCAAAATAAGTGTTTCAAAGCCCAAAAGAGTTTATTTGCCAGTTAAGAGAGTCATCAAGTTAAAGTTGTAATGTTTCAATTTGTCATTATCACATGAAATATGGTGAGTTATTTTGACCATCAAACTATCAATACCTGTTAATTTCCATAAATGTTGTCAATTTGGCCTATCGAGGCCAAATTCCAACCCTTGTAATTCAAAACCTTTCAGGACCATGTTAATAGCCTATGCAGGTAGTCTAAATTATGTATTTTGGCCTAAAAGGATTAAGTCTTGGTCATTTAACATTTAAATTTATATAAAAAGGTCATTAAATTAGTAAAAACACCTTAAAATAAATTCAAATATATGCAATAGCCTTAGTTTTTAATTTTCATACAAAGAAAAGGTGATTTCAATGTGTTTTTAAGCCTAAAAAGGGTCTAATTAGACTCCCATGTGTTAATATTGACTAAATAAAGCATTAAAAAGGTTAATTTTAGTGTTAATACATGAAAGAGACTCATGGACCTTCTATCACATTCTTATCTTGGTGATGGAATACTAAGATGTAAATAAAAGGCAAAGAAAGACCCTTTTTTCAACAATTTTCATTGAATAGTACAAATTCAGACAACCAACCATATAATTGAGATATGAAAAATGAGAAAGAGGACATGAAAAATATTTTTGAAGATTTTCATGTAACTTTTATGCAATACAAGCCCAAAACTGGTCATCTCTACATAATTGGCTAGTTTGCACATAGAGATAACCTTACAGGTTTGATGATGGTAACGGTTGGAAAGGGAAGGTATAGGTCTAAATTTTTAGGCAAAGAAAATAGACATAGAGGGATTCTTGATGGATCAAGTAGATATGGAATTATTATCTTCTCCCTCATGAATCATCCATTTGAATTTAGGCTATTTCTTGCAGTATTTCATCCATGAAGGCAACCGATTTCCTTTAATTTCTTTTCACTAGGGCAACATTTCAAGAAAATTCAAGTTTTTAGAGATTCTTGGGAACCTAATCCACCCTTCCATGGCCTCCTTATGTCCTTATCCATGCATATAAATTTCAAACAAATCTCATAAAGACACGCAGTGTAATCTCTAGCTGAGCATGCTTTCAAAGAGAAATTGTATAGTTTTGGAGAGAGAGAAAGTGTTTAAGATTCCTTGGTTTCCTCCATGGCATGGATTTGCTTCATGTTATCAAAATTTTCAAATAATTTTTCTCAATAATTATCCAAGGATTCATGTCTTAGCCCATCATTATGCTCTTAAAGCATCTCAAAAGGCTTATTTAGCATTGTTTAAGGAAATTTAGCATATTCTGAGGTTTTTACAGAAACCTATGTTTCATTTTCACCTACTTATCCTCTTCCAATGGCCTCCAAAGTGATGTATGTGGTTAATTATATGTCTATGCTTGCATATTACCCTTTAATTTGTCTTGACATGCTCTCACAGTGCTTCTTTCTTACCTCCATCTAACTCACCCCCATATCACTGTCATGGCATTGTCTTTCCACTATGTTTTGTGCTTTTTCACCATCTATTCATGTGTTTCTATCATCTTTCATCCCTATGACCCTTTCACCCAACTCCATTCCATGGTTTCATCATCAAGAGAGACAAGGGATGATCAGAGACCATCATAAGCATGAAAAAGAGAGTTTATGGGCCAAGAAAACATCGTATATAGTCAGGGGCTGAGACCTATAGCAAACCATCATAGTCACGTTTTGGTCATGAAGGTACAATGAGGAGAAAACATGAGATATACCTCCTTGAAATCTTATGCATATCAAAGAATCCATTATCATAAGGTATTAATGGATGGAAGTTATCATAATTTTGAAGAAAGACAATATATAAGACCAAGAGACCCTATCTACAGTCTCAAGAAGGACATATAGGCTTAAATGAAGACAATACCTATAGTGGCTTAGGTCTTAGTCATCATAGGTTTGTTTAGAGTTTTAAAGAGGGTGTTCATGACTAGTGTAATAATTGTTATTATAGATCCCAATTTGAACACATTCAAAGCCTTAAGTGACTCAAAAGGCTCAAAGGAGACCTACAACCAACCCCTTAGGGCAAGCTATAGCCAAGGTTGAAGAATATGCTCTTGAGGAGACTTTCAAGCATGAAGATATTCATGAAGGGTATGGAGTTTAGATCATCATTACAAGATATAAAAGGAGACTTTATGCTTGTTTCACACTCTCAAGGCATAAGAGACCCTGATCATAGTCCATACAACATGTTATGATCATAGTACAATCTTTTTATGAGAGAGAAAGTGCATGGTTTTTTATAGTTTTGGTTATGACATGAGGGTTGGGTAAAGATGAGAAATCAAGGGAGGTTTATAATCCAAATGATATCTCATTTCAAGTCATAAACACTCATATGCTCTCAATCAAGGTTCCTACAGACATCTACAGGGCTATTTTTGAGGCTACATCAGTCAAGTTATATATGCCTTCAAGACTTATGGAGATTGACCATCAAAATGCATGGATAAATATTATAATGAGTGACCTCAACTCAAATCTCAAAAGTAACATATTTAATACTTGAAGAGGGCTAACAAATACTAAAAATCCCTATAGGCTTGCTCTTTAGGTCACTGCCTATAGTGATAAAGGTTTTTGAATGTCAAAGAGACCTATAAAGGTGATAAGATCCTAAAACACTACCAAGTCACTTCAAGGAACTATGAGGACTTTTTAACCTAGATTAGGATCTTATGATATGTAAATATAATTCAAGAAACATTAGGAATGAGCTAAAACCAACCTACAAGCCTACTTTAGGAATAGTGGCCTATAGTAGTCTTGCACCAGTTAAGTCCTTTATCTCTTTTAAGGCTCAAGGAGGTTAGTTTGGTCATAAAAAGTCATGAATAGCATTGAGATTATCAATATCATGAAGGGTGAAATATGAAAAGACATAAATTTTAATAAGGGTTTAAGAAGGAGAATAATAAACTACAATAAGCATTGAGGCAAGCTATAGCCATAATGACAAAAGATGATTAAAAGATGCAACCCTAGGCCAGGAATCAAGTGAAGGGAGAGTTTGAACTTGTTAGAGGCTCTCAATAAGTATGAAGATCATATAGTGGCCTTGGAAGTTTATAATTACAAGACCAAACATGATATATAGTCAAAAATGTGCACCTATAGCCAACTAAGCACTACCTACAATCAACAAGGTAGATAGTATTATGGAGGAGTCTTCAAAGTTTAATACCTTTTCAAAAGGCTATTAATGTTTGTATAGTGATAATCATAGCATAGTGACAGTTAATGATGTATTATTTTTTTCACACTCTCCAAGTACATAAGGACCTATTTGACAGTCTGTATATTGAAACAGACCTACAGTAGGAAGTATAATCAAGCACCATAAAGGCAAGGTTTATGATAAAAAGAAGTGATAATGGTGTATGGAAGAGAAGATGTTTCAAGAGAAAAAATATGTAGCTCATCAATTTCACATGTTTGAGGGTTCTCAACATAAGCTACATTTAGTAGTATACCTCACAATGCATACCTACAGCCACATATACTCAGCCACCAAGCACATAATGCATATCCTTAGGGTTAATGGTCTAGTAGAAGGTTTCATGAAGTATTGAGGGGTCATAAGGGAAAATCATGTTGTGAGGTGGATCTAACTTAGAATAAAAGCATTCTAAGCACATGGTCCTAGATTCATGCATCAAAACTTGCACTTACTACCATGGGAGCATATAAGGGATTTAGAACATACAGTCATGTTCTCAAGCATGAAGGAAGATAAAAAAACATAGTAGTCTCTAATAAAATATCTTGATCAAGATGAAGTATGAGTCTAGAAGATCATGGTAAAGGGTTATTCAAGGAAGAGTATAGTCATTGAACTCTATCAAACCCTACAATCATGAGAATATAGCCATCCTTCAAGACCAGATCATGTGATTTGAAGGTTAGTGGTCTCTATAAGGAATATCTAATTCAAAGAAGATGGAAAAGTAGTGATAATACTAATATTAAGAGGTCATGCAGCTCCAAGCACTACTTGCAGTCAAAGTCAACTATCATTACCTATAGCCAATAATAGCAATACCCTCACAATCATCTACTAGCAAGCTGAATTCAAGGCACTTCTAGGTTAGGAGGTGGTTTAATGTGAGATATTATATAAGATTAAATGACATATGGATATTCCTAACATCTTCATCAAGCTACTAAGAAACATTGCCAAGCTCATAATAACATAGTACAGGTGTATTGCACAGATGGTGATTGTGTAGAGGCTTAAAATATTGTACTAAGGAGACATGAAGGTCGAAAAAGCTGGTGAAATAATATGAAATCACTACAATGGGACTTCCATGAGCTTCTAAAAACATATTCATCATATTGATGTTCAATCTAAGGTGAAAATAAGAGAACATAATCAAGTATACACTCAATCAATGCATAAGAGGCATTTTTTAGAGAGTTTTGAGGTTTTTTGGCATCTATATATGGAATCAAGACCTAAAATTTGGTACACATGATCATCATAACTTGGGTAATATTATATATCATTCTAAATACCATTTCACAAGTGGAACTACCCACTATTTTGACACAGTCCCCTACTTATCTGAAAATAGTCACCATTGGAGCAAGAGAAGGTACTAGTGCATTTCAAGGTGTAACATGTTCCCAAAATTTGTCACTTGTTTTTGGGGACAACATATCAACTATTTTGGTCCTGCAGGTTAAAATTATCTCTTCCCTTCTCAAAAAATGTTTTGAGTGCTCAAGTTCTTCAATTATTCAAGCATTTTCAGTCAAAAGACTCGCAAGTTCAATGGGTTCAACAACTTCAATAGGTGGGCTCTCATAAAGGAACAACTTCCAAACACTTAGGTAATTTCAAGGTTGGTTTAACATCGAGGTTCAACCAAAAGGTCCATCAGCAGGATTCAAACAAATGGAATGAACCATTGAACCATTAAACCCTGCTTCAGCAAAGTTCAAAGGTTCAACGAGTTTAAAGGTTCAAAAAGAGTTAAGCACTGAACGAGTTCAAAGAAGTTCAACCGCTTTGAAGAGTTCAACAATCTTGAAGAATTTGGCAAGTTCAAAGTTCAACCACTTTGAAAAGCTTCAAATGAATTTAAAGGACTTAAATGAAAGAAGACTTTGAAGAAGAAAGATTAAACCGTTGAACCTTGAACCAAAAGAGTTCAAAGTTCAAAGGTTCAACAAGTTCAATAAATTTTGAGAGACTTAGAAGAATAAAGGATTTGAAGAGCAAAGAATTAACCATTGAACCTTGAACTAAAAGAGTTCAAAGTTTAAAAGTTCAACGAGATCAACAGAAAATAAAAGGATCCAAAAAGTTTGAAAGACCAAAAGATTCAAAGAAATAGAATGAACTATTGAACCTTGAACCAAAATGGTTCAAAGGTTCAAGGATTTTCAAATTTTGAAAGGAAGCTTTGAGCGAAGGAAGGAAGTGGAAGATTCTAGAGATAAGTTTGATGAGATGGTTCAACCGATTGAACCAATGAGCTAATTGAACCAAGGAACCGATTGAAACAAGGAGCCAATTAAACCAAAGAGCTAATAGGACCTCCTGAACTATTGAACCATTGAACCGATGCACTCCAAAGGTTTAAGGTTCAAAGTGGTTCAAGTGACCAAGTGACCAATGACTTCTCCACAAATGTCAAATTCAAGGTAATAAAATGTCCATTTATTTTCAAATATGGCAAGGAACCTGAAGAACAAACTCAGTGACCAGCTGAAGAAAAGTCAAAAGAGCCAGCAGAAAGGGAAGAGATAGCCTGAGAGCTTAGATCATGAGGAAGAGACAAAATACAACAAGGAAATAGGAAACAATATAGAAAGACTAGAAATATTTGCAAGAAAGTTATTCTAGTAGGTGAAACAATCCACTAGGTGGACATTAGAGAGCGTGAGCACTCAAGGAGGCGGCCTATTTTTCTCCATCAAGTAAAGGTGAAATGGATAGTTTCACACATATCAAGAAGAGGACTAGGTGGCCCATACTTCAAAAAGAGACATTTGAGATGAATTGACATGCCACAGTTAAGGTTGATCCCCTGTTCCAGCATGGCCCCTTGACAGAACTGAAAATGCATTCAAGGCATCAAATGCAGCATGGACCATTCCATGAAACAAAGTGCCCAAGTCTTTCTTGGAGAGCTATATATTGTAATCTCTTATTTTATGCAAAAGAGATCTCTCTATTATAGAAGCAAAACTCTACCCAAATTGAAAGGCATTTCTTGAGACTTTGAGCTCAGATTGTTAATCATATTTCTTTATTTGAATGAGAAAACAAGTGACCTTTCAGACTTTGTGCTGGAATAGCTTATGTTATTTAGAAAATTGTTCTTATGTTTGTTTCCTAGAAGCATTCTTGTCCATTTAATTTAACAAGAAGAACTAGTGTAAGTAATCAAGAAGGTAACCTGAAGCCAACAATGGGAGACTTTGTGCTGCTATAATTGTCTTTAGTGTGTGTTTTCTATTTCTATGTAAAGGATCTTAGGATGACTTTGTGCTCCCGTTGTCCTTCGTATATTTCACTCTTTGGTAGTTGAGGTGGAGAATTTGTGCTACACTTCATTTTTTTTGTGTTACTATGCCCTGTTTCAGTGAGAGAAGCAACGAAAGACTTTGTGCTTTCGTGGATTTCTCATAGTTACAATTACTACCAAGAAGGAATCCAGTTGTTGACTAAATATTACTTCTAAAAGAATAGAAGTACCTTCAGTAATTACCTATAATTTCTCCTTTGATTTGTGAACATCATCTCTGAAAAAAGAGAGATGGATGGTGTTATCCTACCTTGAGTGTTATTTTTAGCTTATTTATAGTATATAGTAACTCATAGTTATAGGGAACCTCCCCTTGATGAGATGAGAGATTTGTCCCATCCTAATGTGGTAGACCCACACGTTTTTGTTGATAAATCTCCTTATGTTGTGGTTGAAACACTTATTTTGCCTATCAATTAGCTGGTGACAAAATATTCACCCAACAATTTTTGGTGACTCCACTGAGGACACAATAATTTTGCACAATTTGAAGCCTCAAGATTCAGATTGAAGCATCACATGTGTCTTATCCATTATCATTATAGCCTTATCCATTTCCATTATATACTCTGATCTGTGAAACTAGAGATTCTGGGGATCAAATGTTTCATTGCTATTGTCTACTCTGGCATCTCCACGCCAACTAGAAAGAATGTGCAGTTTGAATCCTCAAGCTTCAAGCTGAAGCAGTGCCAATTCTTTTCCATTTTTACTTTACAATCTGGCAGCTCCATAGTATACAAGAAGCCAGAGATCTAAAGGTATTATTGACCCAGTATTCAAGTTGGTACAGCAAAGTAATTTTGATCTATTTCCTTCACCATCTCGCCTCCAATGAATTAGGAGTCTTCCTCCTACCAACATCAGGTCACCAATACAAGGACAAAATTCTTTTTTTTCTAATAGCATAACTTTGCCTATACATACTCCACCCAGATTTGTTATCCCCCCTTTCCATAGTCATACAATGGTAGCTCAAGGCCCCTGGGGTAACTCTTTTGGCCCACTCAATTTAACTCCACCTCTACATGAGCTACCACACAGTTCAAAGAATAATTTCCTTAAATTATTTAGTGATGGGAGAGTTCATCCTAATGAACATATTATAGCCTTCAGCATAGCCTATGGCATGATAGGTGTGGAGTATCAGGATGTAGTAGTTAGGTTATTTGTAGAAACATTACAAGGCACTGTTATAGACTGGTTTTATCATCTGCAAGCTCATACTGTGATTGACTGGAACATCCTCAAAGCTAAATTTGAAGTCAGGCTCAAACCTGTAGAATTTGTGCATGCCCTATTGGCTCAGCTCACATAAATGAAGGAGCCTCATGAACTAATGAGAGATTTCATAGCCAAGTTCAACAAGCTGAGAAATAGGATTCCTAAAATTTCTCAGCCAACAGCTAAGAATCTCAAATGCTTCTTCATCAACTCTTAGCTACCTAAAGTGAGTTTTTTGTTGAGACATGATGGCCACATAGACCTTATTATAGTGTAATATTTGGCTACTGAGGTGGAAGATGATCTCATCTTAGTGGAGAAGATAAGGAGAGATCTTAACAGAGGTAAATCTTCTTCATCCTCAGAATATCCATCTATAAGCACCACTAATCCAATGGTGTAAAAGCTGACAAATGAGTTACTAGCTCTCAAAAAGCAAATGGTGCAAGGGATGTCTGCTCCTCCTTCATACTGAGATATACCAAGGAGGACATTCCCCAATTATTCATACCAAGGCAATGCTATTAGGAATCAAGGGCAGCCAAATTGCCTTCCTCCCCCTCAGGGGAAACTTGCTATTGAAGTAGCTCTAGCCAACTCAGTAGTTGGATACCTTGAAATAGAATCAAATTTTTCTTTTCAATCTGAGTTAAACCAAGAAGATGGCATTGATCTCTTTGTGAAAGACTAAGATGAATCAGCTACTGACTCCAACATTGATTTTTTGAATTACTAGGATGAATCTAGAAGTAAAGGTGAAGCATTTGATGGATCATATGTTGTATTCACCTAGTCCCAGAACCAATCAACCCAACAAGCTGATAAGAAAAAAATAGAAGAGCAATCTCAACCAGCAATTTCAATTGCTAAATGGGGAACCACTCTGCCTTTTCAATCAAAGGACCTGGTGATCGCTAAAAAAATAAGTACCCCAAATGTTCTTACACCTTTTGCTTCAAATTCTCAGACCAGTACCGTCTCCCCTAAAAATTAGAAGGATGAACTACCTTCCCCTATTCCTAATTCATTTTAGACATTTGATATAATTGACCATGTTGAGAAAACTAAAATTTAAATGTCTAAATTTGAATTCCTACAATCTAACCCTGAACAATTGGATAGGTTAGTGGAATGTGTGAAGGATAAAGCCATCCCTGTAGGACAAGAAATTCTAAAATTAACTCTTAGTCCCCCCAAGAACACATCCACCTAGAATAACCTTGTCATTAATCCTCCAACTGCCCCTGGAAAGATAGAATCATTTTATATCTCCCTATCGATAAATGGACATCAGTTGAACAATTGCATCATAGACTCAGGTACATCTAACAATGTCATGCCTACCAAAGTGGCTGAATCTCTTGCCCTATGTTGACTAAGACTTTTGGGAGATGTTTCTCTGTAAAAAACAAACAAGTACCTTTGTCGAGATAAATCAAGAATGCCCAGTTTACATTTGCCACATTTCCAAAAAAGAGAATCAAGATGACAGTCCTAGTGGCCGAAGTCCCAGCCTCCTATGGCATCCTTCTTGATCAAAATTTTTACAAGGATGTTGGTAGAGAAATAAGCATGGACCTATCTAAAGTGAGGATCCTGGTCAAAGTCATCATGCAGATATTGCTTCCTGAGAAGGAGGCAAAATATATTGTCACCAAAACATCAGCCCCTAAAGCTCAAATTCTGTTTGAGTCTTCCTGAATGGGTAACTTTTTTCTATCTACAAAGTGTTGGGTGAATATTTTGTTACCAGCTAACTGATGGGCAAAATAGGTTGTTTCAACAACAACATAGGGAGATTGATTGGCCAAATGTGCAGGTTTACTACATCAAAAGGGGATAAATCTCTCATCTCATCAAGGGGAGGTTCCTTATAAATATGAGGTGCTATATACTATATAAATAAGTAGAAAATAACACTTAGGGGTAGGATAACACCATTCATCTCTCTTTTTTTAGAGATGATGTTCACAAACATAAGAGAATTTTGGTGAAAACACTAAAGGCACTTCTCTTCTTTTATAAGTGTTTTGTAGCAAATAGCAAGAATTCTTTCTGGAAAGTAACAATAACTAAACGTAGTAACAAGCAGAATGAGGTGTAGCACAAAGTATCCCCCTTAACTACCAAAGAGTTAAATATGAAGGATAATGGGGGCAAAAAGTCATCCCATGATCCTTTAAATAGAAACAGAAAATAAACACACTAAAGATAATTATGGCAGCACAAAGTCTCTCTACAGTCGGCTTCAAGACACCTTCCTAGTTACTTCTACTAGTTCTGCTTGTAAAATTAAATGGACAAGACTGCATCTAAGAGACAGACATAAGAACAATCTCCTAAATAACACAAGTTATTACAGCACAAAGTTTGAAAGTAACCTATTTTTTCATTCATATAACAAAATATGATTAACAATTTGAGCTCAAAGTCTCAGGAAATGCCTTTCAATTTGGGCAGAGTTTTGCTTCTAATAACAAAAAGATCTTCTGGGTATAAAATAAGAGATTAAAATATATAGCAGCCAAGAAAGACTTGGCACTTTATTTCATAAAATGGCCCATGCTGCATTTAATGCCTTGAATGTATTTTCAATTTTGTCAAGGGGCCATGTTGGAACAAAGCATTAGCCTTAACTGTGGCATGTCAATTCATCTCAAATGTCTCCTCCAAAGTATAGGCCACCTGATCCTCTTCTCAAATATGTATGCGGCTGTCCACTCACTTTTATTCAAAGAGAGAAAAATAGGCCACGCCTTTGAATGTTTGCACTTTGATGTCTACTTGGTGGACTATTCCACCTTCTAGAATAACTCCCCTATAGATATTTTAGTATGTCCTATAGCTTTTTGAGCTCTCGAGCTATTTTCTTACCTTCAATAGGCTCTTTCAGTGCTTTCTTCAGCTATTCACTAACTTTTCTCTTCAAGTTCTGTGCCATATTTGAAAATAAATGGGCATTTTATTACCTTAAATTTGATGTCCACGGGGATGTCATTGGTCACATGGTCACTTGAACCACGTTGAACCTTGAACCTTTGAACTTTGAAAGTTCATTGGTTCAATGGTTCAACAGTTTGAGCGGTCCCTTGGTTCAATCACTTTCATGGTTCAATCACTTTCTTTCCTCTTCGATTGAACCATCTCTTTGAACTTGAAAATTCCTTGAACCTTTGAACCTTTGAACTTTGAACCATTTTGGTTTAAGGTTCAACAATTCATTCTCTTTCTCAAAATCTTTTGTTCTTTCAAACTTTTTGGATCTTTTTTTTTTGTTGAACTAATTTCAATGGTTCAATGGTTCATTCTTTTCTCTTCAAATCCTTTTATTTTCTAAGTCTCTCAAACTTTATTGAACTCATTGAACTTTGAACCTTTGAACCATTTTGGTTCAAGGTTAAATGGTTCAATTTTTCTTCTCTGAAGTCTTCTTTTCTTTAAGTCCTTTGAAGCCGTTTGAACTTATTGAGGTAGTTGAACTTTGAACCTTTGAAGCACTTAACTCTTTAAGTTTGCCAATGTCGTTAAACTTTTAAACCCGTTGAACCTTTGAACCTTTGAGCTGGGGTTCAATGGTTTAATGGTTAAATCTTTTGTTTGAAGCCTGTTGATAAGTCTTTTGATTGAAATTCAACATTGAACTAGCCTTGAAGATGCCTAAGTGTTGGGAACTTATTTCTTTATGAGAAAGCCTGCCTGTTCAAGTTGTTTTATCCATTGAACCTGCGAGTGCCTTAGCTGAAAAAGCTTGAATAATGGAAGAACTTGGATGCTCAGAACATTTTTGAAAAAAAAAAGAAAGAATTTTGGCCTGTAAGACCAAAAAAGTTGATATGTTGTCCCAAAAATAAGTGACAAATTTTGGGAACAACAACTAATTCTAGTTGAAAAAATTCCATCAATTGTAAAAATAATCGAAGGGAGTAGAATCTAAAATCTTCAGTGCCTTTAAGTATGCCATTGGGATATGGATTCATGCTACCAAAAAATAAAGGCACCAAAAAGAAACAAAAATGAACAACACAAAACAAGTTAAAGACTATACAAAAATTACACATATGTACAACCAATCTTATCTGACACTTCAAAGATTGAAGTGCTTCAGATGCTACCCACTGTAAGGCAATGAAAATGGCATTTCATCTTTGATAAACTAGCAAGAAACCATTTTCTCCCCAAAATCGGTGATGGGTGAGCGGAACTCTCCACCAAAAATCATATTTTCTATGCACTCCTTTTGGTTCTCTCTTCTTGCCCCATGGCAAGACGTGGTCTCCAATCTAAAAACCATAAATTTTTGCTCTTTTGGTGAAGAGTTTCTTTTCCTAACTTTGGCATGCATTAGTATGGCCACTACCATAGCTTGTTGCTCTTTTGGTCTAGTGAAGCACATGATTTGATTTTCAGCATCAAACACCTACCAATGGTTAGCTTTATCAGGCACACTTGGTCGAAAGACTAGTTTGATAGTGTACCTATTATCTTTGAAATTGAGGTGAGGAACCATGAAGTTTGAAGGGATAGCCAATGAATTTTCATGATTATGAGGCTCTTTGGGCACTACAAAAATATTAAAAGCTTCAAAACTTTCACTTTGATCCCATACTAAATTGTGATAATGTCATAATCTTTGGTTCTTGGTTTGATGCAGGTTCCTCACCTGACAAACCATTAGCTCAGCATCTCCTTTGGCATGAAGGAGCTTGACACCTCTATCTTAAACTGCCTTCAATTTGAGTAACAGAGATTCATACTCGGTAGTGTTGTTGGTGTTGTTGAACTACAACTTGTATGAAGAAGGAAAAATATCTCCTTGAGGAGATATCAACACAATCCCAGCTCTAGCACTGGTAGAAGAATTGCTGCCATCAAATTTTAGGATCCAAACGTCATCAAAAACTGATCTTTTATTAGATTTTTCTTCATTAGAGAGGGAAGATATTTTTTTCATTTGTACTACACCCTACCAATTCTTCTGATGTCTTATTTGAATCAATTTTTGGATCACCACCTACAGGACTTTCATCAGCTGTAATAGGAGCATCTTTAGTAGATAAAAAATAATTACCCCTACCTAAAGACTCAAATAGAATTTGGGATTCAGGCACTGATATTTGAGTGACAACATATTTTTCCTCCTTTTCAAGGAGCAGTGTCTGCATGATGCCTTTGATAGGGATCCTCACCTTGGACAAGTTCATGCTTAATTCACCACCAACATCCTTACAAAAATTTTGCTCAAGAAGGATGCCATATGAGGCTGGAACGTCAGCCACTAGGACTATCATTTTGATCTTCTTATCTGAGAATGTCACAAATGCAAATTGGGTGTCCCTTATTTGTTCTAGCAGTGGCACTTATTTATTCTCCATGGAGAAACACCTCCTAAAATTTTTAGTCAAAGTGAAGCTGAGAGAGTCTACTACCTTAGCAAGCATGACATTGTCTGAAGCTCTAGAATTAATGACATAGTTGCTCAGCTTGTGACCATTTATCAATAGGGAAACATAGAAAGGCTCTATTTTCCAATGGGTAGCATGAAGAGTAATGACAAGATTGTTTGGGATGGACATGTTCCTTGGGGGATCATGAGTTACGTTCTTAACCTCTTATCCTATAGGGATGGTTTTATTCTTCACACATTGAACCAATTTATCCAACTACTCAGGGTTGGATTACAAATATTCAAACTCAATCATTTGAATTTTGGTCTTTTTGACATGGTCGACTATGTCAAATGACTAAAATGGACTAAGAATAGAGGAAGGAAGTTCATCCTTCTAGTTTGTTTTTTTTGGGAAGGGGGTACTGATCTGTGAATTTAGAGTTGGAGATGAAGGAATGTTTGGAGTGCTTACTTTTTTATTTCTCACCAAGTCCTTTGATTGAAAAGGCAGAGTGGTTCCCTGCTTAGCAATTTAAATTATTGGTTAAGAATGCTCCTCTATTTTTTTCTTATCAGCTTGTTGGGCTGATTGGTTCTAAGACTTGGTGAATATAGCATATGATCCATCAAGTGCTTCACCTTTACTTTAGGGTTTATTCTGGTAATTCAGAAAACCAATGTTGGAGTTGCCATTTGATTCTTCTTGGTCCTCCATGAAAATATCAGCATAATTTGTAAGGTTCAACTCAAGCTAAAATGAAAAATCAAATTCTGTTTCAAGATATCCAACTGTTGAATTGGTTGGAGGTTCTTCAATGGCAAGTTTTCCTTGTGGGGGAGAAAGATGATTTGGCTACCCTTGAGTCCTGGCAGCATTGTCTTGGTAGGACTGATTAGAAAAAGTTCACCTTGGTATATCTCTATATGAAGGAGCAAAAGACATCCCTTACACCATTTACTTCGTGAGAGCTAGTAGCTCATTTGCTAGCTTCTGCACCATTGGATCAGTGGTGTCTGTAGATGAATTCTCAAAAAATGAAGAAGATTTGCCTCTGTTAGGATCTCTTCTTATCTTTTCTACCAAGATGAGATCATCTTCCATCTCAGTGGCCAAACCCTGAGCAGCAGCAAGGTTTATTTGGCCAGCCTGTCTCAGTAGAAAATTCACTTTTAGAAGCTAAGAATTGATGAAAAAACATTTAAGGTTCTCAGCTGTTGGTTGAGCAATGGTAGGAATCCTATTCTTCAGCTTGTCGAACTTGGCTATGAAGTCCCTCATAGGTTCATGAGGCTCCTTCATTTGTGTGAGTTGGGCTAGCAAAGCATGCACATCTTTTGTAGGCTTGAATCTAGCTTCAAATTTAGCTTTGAAGGTGTTCTAGTCAGTTACAGTTTGGGCCTAAAAATGGTAGAACTATTTTGTAGCAGCACCTTGTAATGTCTCTATGAACAGCCTGACTGCCATGTCCTCATACTCCACACCTATTACACCACAGGGTATGTAGAAGGCTGCAATATGTTCATCAGAATGAACTCTCCCATCACCAAAGAACTTGAAGAAATTCTTCCTTGAACTACATGGTAGCTCATGTAGAGGTGGAGTTAAATTAAGCGGGCCAAAAGAGTTACCCTAGGGGCCTTGAACTGTTATTATATGATTATGGAAAGGGGGGATAACAAATCTGGGTGGAGTATGTATAGAAAAAGCTCTGCCTTATGTTGGTGACTTGGTGTTGGTAGGAGGAAGACTCCTATTTCATTGAAGGTGAGGTTGTGGAGGAAATAGATCAAAATTGCTCTGCTACACCAACTCAAAAATAGGGTCAACAACACCTTGAGCTTTCTAGCTTTTTATATAGTTTGGAGCTGCCATATTGTAGAATAAAAATGGAAAGGAACTGGCCCTACTTTAGCTTGGAGATTGAGGCTTCAAACTGTGCGTTCTTCCCCAATGGAGTCACCAAAAAATGTTGGCATGGAGCTCGCAGAGAATTGACTTTTGAAATGAAACGCTCGATCTCCAGTGTCTCTAGTTTTACAGCTCAGAGTATATAATGGAAATGGATAAGGCTATAATGATAATGGATAAGACACAAGTGATGCTTCAATTTAAAGCTTGAGGCTTCAAATTATGCAAAATTATTGTGTCCCCAACAGAGAAAATAGATAAAGAAAAGAACTAAAATTGCTCATTTTTCCCCAGTGAAGTCACCGAAAATTGTTAGATGAATATTTTGTCACCAGCTAATTGATGGAAAAAATAGGTTGTTTTAACCATAGCATAAGGAGATTGATCAGCCAAATGTGCAAGTTTACTAAATCAAAAGAGGACAAATCTCTCCTCTCATCAAGGGGAGGTTCCTTATAAATATAAAGTGTTATATACTATATAAATAAGTAGAAAATAACACTCAGGGGTAGGATAACACCATCCATCTCTCTTTTTTTAGAGATGATGTTCACAAACATAGGAGAATTCTAGTAAAAACATTGAAGGCACTTCTCTTCTTTCAGAAGTGGTCTGCAGTAAATAGCAAGAATTTTTTCTGAAAAGTAACAATAATTGGACACAATAACAAGCAGAATGAGGTGTAGCACAAAGTCTCCCCCTCAACTGCCAAAAAGTTAAATATGAAGGATAATGGGGGCATAAAGTCATCCCAAGATCTTTTAAATAGAAATAAAAAATAAACACACTAAAGACAATTGTGGCAGCATAAAGTCTCTCCACAGTCAACTTCAGAACACCTTCTTGGTTACTTCCACTAGTTCTGCTTGTTAAATTAAATAGACAAGACTGCATCTAAGAGATAGACATAAGAATAATCCCTTAAATAACACAAATTATTATAGCACAAATTCTGAAAGTAACCTACTTTCTCATTCATATAACAAAATATGATTAACAATCTGAGCTCAATGTCTCAGGAAATGCCTTTCACTTTTAGGCAGAGTTTTGCCTCTGATAACAAAAAGATCTTATGGGCATAAAATAAGAGATTACAATATATAGCAGCCAAGAAAGACTTGGCACTTTATTTCATGAAATGGCCCATGCTGCATTCAATGCCTTGAATACATTTTCAATTTTGTCAAGAGGCCATGATGAAACAAAGCATCAGCGTTAACTGTGGCATGTCAATTCATCTCAAATGTCTCCTCCAAAGTATAGGCCACCTGGTCCTCTCCTCAGATATGTATGCAGCTGTTCACTGACTTTTATTCAAAAGGAAAAAATAGGCTGCACCTTTGAATGTCTTATCTACTTGGTAGACTATTACACCTACTGAAATAACTATCCTATAGATATTTTAGTATCTCTTGTAGATTTTTAAGCTCTCAAGCTATCTTCTTACCTTCATCAAGCTCTTTCAGCTCTTTTTTCAGTTGTTCACTAAGTTTTGTCTTCAAGTTTCGTGCCATATTTGAAAATAAATAGGCATTTTATTACCTTAAATTTAACGTCCATGGGGACATCATTGGTCACTTGGTCACTTGAACCACGTTAAACCTTTGAACTTTGAAAGTTCATTGGTTCAATGGTTCAACAGTTTGGGTGGTCCCTTGGTTTAATTACTTTCTTTCCTCTTTGGTTGAACCATCTCTTCAAACTTGAAAATTCCTTGAACCTTTAAACCTTTGAACTTTGAACCATTTTGGTTCAAGGTTCAACAGTTCATTCTCTTTCTCAAAATATTTTGTTATTTTGAATTTTTTGGATCCTTTTCTTTTTTATTGAACTAGTTAAACCTTTGAACTTTGAACTATTTTGGTTAAAGGTTCAATGGTTCATTCTTTTCTCTTTGAATCCTTTTATTTTCTAAGTCTCTCAAACTTTATTGAACTCATTGAACTTTGAACCTTTGAACCATTTTGGTTCAAGGTTCAATGGTTCAATCTTTCTTCTTTGAAGTCTTCTTTTCTTTAAATCCTTTGAAGCCGTTCGAACTTTTCAGAGCGGTTGAACTTTTAACCTTTGAAGTGCTTAACTCTTTAAGTCTGCTGATGTCGTTGAACCTTTGAACCCATTGAACCTTTGAACCTTTGAGGTGGGGTTCAATGGTTTTATGGTTTAATCTTTTATTTGAAGCTCACCAATAAGTCTTTTGATTGAACTTTAGCATTGAACCAGCTTTGAAGATGCCTAAGTGTTAGGAACTTGTTTCTTTATGAGAAAGCTTGCCTATTGAAGTGATTAAACCCATTAAACCTGCGAGTCCCTTAGCTAAAAAAGCTTGAATAATGGAATAAATTGGATGCTCAGAATATTTTTTAAAAAGGAAAGGAAGAATTTTGGCCTATATAACCAAAATAGTTGATATGTTGTCCCAAAAATAAGTGACAGATTTTGAGAACAACACAGAGTATGTCCCTATTTCATCTGTTGAAATTCCTATAGATGATAATCCAAAAAGTTCAGATAGAATAGTAGAAGAATTAATAAAGCACATTACATGTGCAGAAGGACCCTCCCCTCCAAATGAAAAAAAATATGAGAAAGGAGTAGTTTCTAGTGGTGTATAGATTCTATAATTTGATGGCAGTTGCTCTTCTACCAGTTTTGGAGCTATAATTATTTTAATATCTTTGCAAGGAGATATTTTTCTTTCTTCATACAAGTTGTAGTTTAGCAACACCAACAACACTGCCGAGTATGAATCTTTGTTACTCAGGTTGAAGGTTACTCAAGATAAAGGTGTCAAACTCCTTCACACCAAAGGAGATGTTGAGCTAGTGGTTTGTCAAGTGAGAAACTTGTATCAAACTAAGAATGGAAGATTGCACCATTATCGTAATCTAGTATGGGACTGTATTGAAATTTTTAATGCTTTTAATATATCTATAGTGCCCAGAGAGCTTCATAGTCATGCATATTCATTGGCTATCTCTACAACCCTCATGGTTCCTCACAAAGACTTTGAAGAGCACAGCTACACTATCAAACTGGTCTTTCAATCAAGTGTGCTTGACAATGCCAATCATTGGTAGGTATTTGATGGAGACAATCAAATCATGTGTTAGATTGAACCAAAAAAACAACAAATTATGGTAATGGACCATACCGTTATATGTCAAAATCAAGTATAGAAATTCTTCTATAAGAGAACAAGGATTCGTGACTTTTAGACTGGAAATCAAGTCTTGTTGTTGGGCAAGAGGAGAGAACCAAAAGGAATGCATAGAAATTTTGATTCATGGTGGAGAAGTCCATTTGCTAATCGTCGCTTCTAGAAAGAAAATGGTTTCTTGTTGATATATCAAGACAGAATGCCATTTTCACTGTCTCACAGTGGGTAGCATTTGAAGCACTTTAATCCTTAAAGTATCAGATAAGATCAGCTTGTACATATATATAATTTTGTATAGTCTTTAGCTTGTTTTATGTTGTTCATTTTCATTTGTTTTTGGCACCTTTCTTTTTGGGTATCATGAATCTATAGCCCAATGGCATACATGAAGGCACTGGAGATTCTAAATTTTACTCCCTTCGATTATTTTTACAATCGATGGAGGTTCCCTAACTAAAGCCAGTTGTTGTTTCCAAAATCCATCACTTATTTTTAGGGAGAACATATCAACTATTTTGGTCTTGTAGGCCAAAATTCTCTCTTCCCTTCTCAAAAAATGTTATGAGCACTCAATTTATTTAATTATTCAAGCATTTTTAGTCAAGGGACTCACAGGTTCAATGGGTTCAACAACTTCAACAGGCAGGCTCTCATAAAAGAACAACTTCTAAACACTTAGGCAATTTCAAGGTTGGTTCAATGTCGAGGTTCAACCAAAAGGTCCATTAGTAGGCTTCAAAAAAATGGAATGAACCATTGAACCATTGAACCCCACTTCAGTAAGGTTCAAAGGTTCAACGAGTTCAAAGGTTCAAAAAGAGTTAAGCGCTCAACGAGTTCAAAGAAGCTGAACCGCTTCGAGGAGTTCAACGAGTTTGAAGACTTTGGAAAGTTCAAAGTTTAACTGCTTTGAAAAGCTTTAAATGGCTTTAAAGGATTTAAACGAAAGAAGACTTCAAAGAAGAAAAATTGAACTGTTGAACCTTGAACCAAAAGAGTTTAAAGGTTCAACAAGTTCAATAAAGTTTGAGAGACTTAGAAGAACAAAGGATTTGAAGAGCAAAGAATGAACCATTAAACCATTGAACTTTGAACCAAAAGAGTTTAAAATTTAAAGGTTCAACGAGTTCAACAAAAAAGAAAAGGATCCAGAAAGTTTGAAGGACTAAAAGATTCAAAGAAAGAGAATGAACCGTTGAACCTTGAACCAAAATGGTTTAAAGTTCAAAGGTTCAAAAGTTCAAAGAATTTCAAAATTTGAAAGGAAGCTTCGAGTGAAGGAAGGAAGTGAAATATTCTAGAGACAAGTTTGGTGCGATGGTTCAACCGATTGAACCAAGGAGCCGATTGAACCAAGGAACCAATTGAAACAAAGAGTTGATTGAACCAAAGAGCTGATAAGACCACCCAAACCATTGAACCATTGAACCGATACACTCCAAAGGTTCAAAGGTTCAAGGTTCAAAGTGGTTCAAGTGACCAAGTGACCAATGACATCCCCATAGACATCAAATTCAAGGTAATAAAATGTCCGTTTATTTTCAAATATGGTGTGAAACCTAAAGAACAAACTCAGTGACCAGCTGAAGAAGAAGTCAAAAGAGCCAGCGGAAAGGGAAGAGATAGCCCAAGATCTCAAATCACAAGGAAGAGATAAAATACAACAAGGAAAGAGGGAATGATGTAGAAAGACCAGAAATATCTATAGAAAAGTTATTCCAGTAAGTGAAACAGTCCACCAAGTGGACATCAGAGAGTGCGAGCACTCAAGGACGTGGCCTATTTTTCTCCATTGAGTAAAGGCAAAATGGATAGCTATGCACATATCAAGAAGAGGACTAGGTGGCCCATACTTTAAAATGAGACATTTGAGATGAATTGACATGCCATAGTTAAGACCGATTCCCTATTCCAGCATGGCCCCTTTACAAAACTAAAAATGCATTCAAGGCATTGAATGCAGCATGGGCCATTCAATGAAATGAAGCACCCAACTATTTCTTGGAGTGCTATATATTGAAATCTCTTATTTTATGCAAAGGAGATCTCTCTATTATAGAAGCAAAACTCTACCCAAATTGAAAGGTAATTTTGAAGACTTTGAGCTCAGATTGTTAATCATATTTCTTTATTTGAATGAGAAAATAAGTGACCTTTTAGACTTTGTGCTAAAATAGCTTGTGTTATTTAAGAAAATGTTCTTATGTCTGTTTCCTAGAAGCATTCTTATCTATTTAATTTAACAAGAAGAACTAGTGAAGTAATCAGGAAGGTGTCCTGAAGCCAACTATGGGAGACTTTGTATTGCTACAATTATCTTTAGTGTGTGTTTTCTATTTTTGTGTAAAGGATCTTGGGATGACTTTGTGCCCCCATTGTCCTTCATATATTTAACTCTTTGGTAGTTGAGGTTGAGACTTTGTGCTACACTTCATTCTGTTGTGTTACTATGCCATGTTTCAGTCAGGGAAGCAACGAAAGACTTTGTGCTTTTGTGGGTTTCTCGTGGTTATAGTTACTATTAGGAAGGAATCTGGCTAGTGACTGACTATTACTTCTGAAAGAAGAGAAGTACCTTTAGAAATTACTCTAGATTTCTCTTTTGATCTGTGAACATCATCTCTGAAAAAAGAGAGATGGATGGTGTTATCCTACCCTGAGTGTTATTTTTAGCTTATTTATAGTATATAATACCTCATAGTTATAGGGAACCTCCCCTTGATGAGAGGAGAGATTTGTCCCATCCTGATGTGGTAAACCCACACATTTTGGCCAATAAATCTCCTTATGCTGTGGTTGAAACACTTATTTTTCCCATTAGTTAGCTGGTGACAAAGTATTCACCCAACATAATAGAGGTTTGTAAGCTGATTTCTCTTTTGATCTATGAACATCATCTCTGAAAAAAGAGAGATGGATGGTGTTATCCTACTCTGAGTCTTATTTTTAGATTATTTATAGTATATAATACCTCATAGTTATAGGGAACTTCCTCTTGATGATAGGAGATATTTGTCCCATCCTGATGTTGTAGACCCGCACGTTTTCGCCGATAAATCTCCTTATGCTATGGTTGAAACAGCAATTTTGCCCATCAATTAGCTGGTGACAAAATATTCACCCAACATAACAGAGGCTTGTAAGCTCATTAAAGTGTTTTTAATTCATGGAAGGATGTCAATACATATTCATAAGACCTTTAAATAGTGTCCAAACTCCAAATTATATGCAAAGCATGCCCTTGAGGGCTAAATCAAGCAAGCAAGCCTATAGGCCAAAGGGCATTTTTTGACCTATTAAGAAAGATGACACCTACAAAATGATTTTATGACATGGTAAAAGTATCATGATGATTATTTAAAGTAGGTAGATGCAATGGAGAACTATGATTAATCTATGAGGAGAAATTCAAATTTTGTAGTTATAGACACCCATTCAAGCGACCTAATCAAATACTTGTAAATTTCACCATATAAAGAGTTTGTCTAAATGATATTAGAATTATTTGTGGTTCCCTTTGAAATTATAATTGATGAACAATTGAGGCTGTTTTAGGGAATGTGCTTTATGAACATTCACTAAGAGCATAAGCATGTCTAGAATGCTTACAAACCCTATAGATAAATTTCCTTCACATGGTATCTTTTCATACCTTTTGCATGGGAACCCAATATTTTCAAGGATGTTGAGGGGGTTTTTATAATACACATTAATGGAAATAATTTTTTATTTTGAGGATTTTACCTTATGAATCATCATTAGGAAGATTTAGCTTCAAAACCCTCCCAAACCCTCATAATGACTAGTTTTTAGAAAAGTTGATTTTATTGCCATCAAAGCCTCATGGATCAACCTTAAACCTATACAAAAATCAATTAAAATTAGATATTATCCCATAAATGGCATTTTTTTGTATGAAACATACAGATCAAGGTAGAAATTTTTGGGTGAATATTTTGTCACCAGCTGACTGAGGACAAAATAGGTGTTTCAACCATAGCGTAAGGAGATTTAATCAGCCAAATGTGTAGGTCTACCACATCATAAAGAGAGAAATCTCTCCACTTATCAAGAGGAGGTTCTCTATAGACTAATAAATGCTAATATAAATTGAAAATACACTCAAGGGTGAAATCATACCATCCATCTCTCTTTTTTTAGAGATGATGTTCATAGAATAGAGGAGGATTTTGGTGTAATTACTGAAAGGGAAATTCTCTTCTTTCAGAAGTGATATTCAGGAAATAGTAGGGCTCTCCCAGGGTAGAAATAGAAACCACAATAAACCAACTAAATCACAAATTATTAGTTGTCTCTCCTACTGATGGGGACAAAGGAGCACAGCATGATTAAATGTAGCTCAAAGTTTGCACCTAAAACTACACTGTAGTATAGAATTACGAAGGATAAAGAGAGCACAAAGTCTCTCTAGTATCCTTTACATAAAAAACATAGACTGAAAGCAATTATGGTAGCACAAAGTCTCCCATAGTTGGTTTTAAGACATCTTCCAGCTTATTTCCACTAATTCTACTTATTTGATTAAATGGACAAGACTGTATTTAGGAAAAAGACATAAGAAAAATTTCCTAAAAGACACAAGTTTATTCCAATATAAAGTCTAGAAAATCACTTGTTTTCTCATTCATTTAACAAAGTATGATTAACAGTCTGAGCTCAAAGTCTCAAGAATACCTTTCAATTTGGGTAGATCTTCACTTCTGATAACCAAGAGATCTCCCTTATACAAAATGGGAGTTTATAATATATAGCACTCCAAGGAAGACTTGGGTGCTTCTTTTCATGAAATCGGCCCATGCTGAATTGAATGCCTTTAATATCTGTGAGAGAGCCATGTTGGAATAGGGCATCGATCTTGACTTTAGTGTTATAAATTAATTCAAATGTCCCTTCCTCAGCATGGGTCTTTTGATTTTCTCAATGACACTTACATGGCTGTCCATTCACCTTTATTTCATGTAAAAAAATAGGCCACATCTTTAAACATTTATGTTCCCTGATGTCCACCTGGTGGACTATACCACCTACTAAAAATAACTTTCCTATAGATATTTTTGGTTTTCCTTGCTGTGTTTTGCCTTTAATTAGCAATCTGAGCTCTTGGGGCTATCTTCTCGCTTCTTCCATTCACTTATTCAGCTCCTTTTTTGGTTGGTCACTGAGTTTGTTCTCAAGGCTTTTAAAAATCAACAGTCATTCCATCACTTTAAAATTGATGTCCACGGGGACGTCACTGGTCCCTTTGAACCTCTTTGAACCTTGAACCTTGAACTCATTTGGTTCAAAGTTCAATGGTTCAAAGGTTCAACAATTTTGTGAAGGGCCGCATTTGCTCTCCTTTTCTTCTTCAGTTGAACCATCCCTTTGAACTTCTTTCTGGAATCTTTCATTTTCTTCATTCACTCAAAGCTTCCTTTCAAACTTTGAACTTTTTGAACCCGTTGAACCTTTGAACCCATTTAACCTTTTAAACCTTTCGGGTTTAAGGTTCAATGATTCATTCTCTTTCTTTGAAGTCTTTTATTCTTTAAGTCCATCAAACTTATTAAACTCATTAAACCTTTGAACCATTTTGGTTCAAAGTTCAATGGTTCAATGAATCAATCTTAATTCTTTGATTTCTTTTGAAACATTGAACTCTCTAGATTTTTCAAGTCTGTCTAAGTCATTAAACCTTTGAACTCGCTAAACCTTTGAACTCTTTTTAGTTCAAGGTTCAATGGTTCAATAGTTCAATCTTCATTCTTTAAATCCTTCTTTTCTTTAAGTCCTTTGGACTTATTGAACTCATTAAACCTTGAACCTTTGAACTCTTTTAAAGTTCAAGGTTCAATGGTTCAAAGTTCAATCTTAACTCTTCAAAGCCTTCTTTGCTTTTAAGTCCGCCAAAGTCGTTGAACCATTGAACTCGTTGAACCTTTAAACCTTGTGAAGGCGGGGTTCAATGGTTCAACAGTTCAAAGTGGTTCATTATATTTCTTTGAAGGCCGTTGTTAAGTATTTTGATTGAATCTAAGCATTGAACCATCCTCAAAACACTAAGAAAATGCTTTAAGTGTTTTGAACTTTCTTTGAAGAAGGCCTGCCTATTGAACCTACAGTTTTCTTAGCTGAAAAGGCTTAGATATTTAAAAAACTTAACTGCTTAGAACATTTTTGAGAAAAAAAGAGAGATTTTTAGTCTGTAGAACCAAACTAATTAGTAGGTTGTCCACAAAAACAAGTGACAGATTTTGGGAACAACAGCTGGCTCCATTTGGGAAACTTCCATTGATTGAAAATAGAAACAGTTGAAGGGAGTAGAAACCAAAATCTCAGTGCCTTCATCTATGCCATTGGTCTATGAAGTCATGCTCATCTAAAAAGAAAGGTGTTAAAAACCAAATGGTGTCAAAAATAAATGAAAAACACAAGACAAAGAAAGACTATATAAATGTACATGTATATGAGTGGACTTATATGATGCTTCAAGGATTGAAGTGTTTCAAATGCTGCCCACTGTGAGGCAGAGCAAATGTCGTTCCATCTTGGTATTCTATCAAGAAACTATTTTCACCGTTTAAATGATGAATGGTAAATGGGTCTCTCCACAAGGAATCAAATTTTCCATGCATTCATTTTGGTTCTCTCCTCTTTTCCCACAACAAGACTCGATCTCCAATCTGAAAATCATGGATCTTTGCCTTTTGGTCGAAGAGTCTCTTCACCAAACTTTGATGCGTAGCAATTTGGTCCACCACCATAGTTTTTTTCTCATTAAGTTTAGTCAAACACATGATCCTTTTATCGATGAAACTTTTAAATGTTGAATCTTCCACTGCCTTTGCTAATTTTAATGCTAGTAACTCCAGGGTGATTGGTATCTCTGCATTCAGACCATAAAAAATTTGGAAAGGGGACATACCAATTGCTATCTTGGGCATAATCATGTCTACCCATATAGTGTCACATAATGCTTTATGCTAGGTTCTTTAATTTTCATCTACTAGCTTCCTGATAATGGTCACCAAGTTCTTGTTGCTTGACTTTGCTAGACCATTTCCTTGCGGATAATAGTCAAAAGAATGGGAGAGAATAATCCCATAAAAGTAACATAATTGAGTAATCTCATGAGAAGAGAAATAGGGTACATTATCTATTACAATCTTAGTTGGGACTCCAAACTTGGAAATAATGTTTTCCTTGAAGAATTTACACACTACTTCTGAAGTAGCATGCTTGACTAAAATGGCTTCCACCCATTTGGTGAAGTAGTCTATGGTTGTAACGACATAATCATGTCCAACACTTGAGGAAGGATTTACATCACTAATAAAATAAATTTCCTATTGCTCAAATGGCTCTTCTATCACCACTGGCTTGAGAGGTAACGCAGCCAACTTGGGTTTGCCAATGAATTGTTAACATAGTTCACATCTATGCACTCTGGCATATGAATCTTAAAACAGAGTAAGCCAATAATACCTAGCTCGTAGAATCTTATGGGTAGTCATAGGGGGAAAAAAATGTCCTCCATAAGCCAAATTGTGGAAGGACTCTAAAAGTTTGTTCTGCTACGCTTTATCCACATAGCGAATGAACACTCCATCAAGGTTCCGCTTATACAGGCCATTATCCCATAAGACAAAATTGGCAGCTTTTAACTTAACATTCCTCTTTTCTTTATGAGACAGATGAGTAGGACACTCACCATAAGTAAAAAAATGAACAATATTTGAATACCACTCATTCGTAGCGGTGATAAAGAGAACTGTTGGTGTGTCTTCAACTGTTGTTTCTTCATTCCCTATTTCCTTTGGTGTGTTATCAACAATCAGTTGGTAGAGGCTTTTTCCCCTCACAAGCTTGACAGGTTTGATATACAGATCAAACACCTAAATCTTAGCAATCTAATTGCTCCTTTTAGTGCCAAACTCTTGCTAAGTTAAGATATATTTCACTGATATATCAGGCACCAGAATGACAGTATAAGAATTTAGGATATAAAATTTGAAATGCTTTACTACCTTGACCACAGCATAAGCGTGTTTTTCCATGTTTGAATACTTGAGCTCATGAGCTTTAAGAGGACAGCTCATCAAGGAGATAGGAGATTCCATACCTTCTTTATTCTGTTGAACCAAGACGGTTGAAAGTGTATGCTCAGAAGCATAGTTGTCTATTATAAAATCGTTGGTGTAATCAAGGCAAACCAAAATTGGGGCATGGGCAATAGCTTCCTTGATGTCTTTAAATGTTGATTTGCCTTCTTCAATCCAGCTAAAAGTGGCTTTGCCCTTCATCATATTGACAATGTGGTGAGTCTTCTCTGCAAATTTAGGAATGAAACTTCGTAGAAAATTCACCTTTCCAAAGAAAGAGTCAACTACAATCTTACTAGCAGAAAGAGCAAGCTCTTGAATGGATTTGACCCTTTTTAGGTCAATTTTTATGCCTTCTTGGAACACAGTGTGACTGAGAAGTTTACCTTTTGTAATCCCAAAAATAGATTTCTTAGGATTAAGAGAAATACCATTCTACCTACATCAATCCAGCACTTTTTATAGATACTGCACATGATCAAGATGATGCTTAGAAAAAACTGTCAAGTCGTCAAGGTACACCACAATGATCTTACCCATTTCATTTTTGAAAGCAAGATCCATTGCTCTTTGGAAAGTAGCACCAGCATTGATCAAGCCAAATGGCATTCTTTGATACGAAAAAGTGCCTCAAGGCATCATGAAGGTAGTCTTATGTTGGTCTACTTCACTAACTTCTACTTGATTATATCCTGAAAAGCCATCTAGTATTGATAACATTTTAGTGCCAGTCACTATCTGCAGCAGCTAATCCATGATGGGTAAGGGATAGTTGTCCTTTAAAGATGACTTATTCAGATTTCTAAAATCAACACATAGGAAAATTTCTCCATTTTTATTTCTTACAAGGACTATATTTGCAATCCAAGTGGAGTAATGGATTGGAAAAATAATCCTTAAATTTAGCATTTTTTATATTTTAGACAAAATCATGCCTAATATCCTGGGATTGTACTGCCGTTGCTTCTACTTATGAGGCAGTGACCCGATCTTGAGAGGAATTTTGTGCTTGATTTCTTCAGGTCTGAGAGGTTTTAGATCATCATATGAATATGCCAAAACATTAATGTAATGGCAAAGCAGAGTGATGAATTTGAGTTTTTCATCAGGGTTACAACAATTCTCGATGTTGACCATTTTTGGATTGTCCTCTGAACTCAAATTTATTTGATCAAAATCCTTGGAGGATTTTGAATCTATTTGTTGTTCCTTGACAAACCTATCATGCTTGTCAAAAAGTTTCTCAAAAGAAACTAATCCTTTGGGAATTTTATTCCCTATGAGCTGAAGGAACTCTTCATCAGCTGTTGAGTTTGTCTCAGGAGCTGATACTATGGTGGAGATTCACTGCCTTCGAATTGAAGCTTTTTAAAGCTATCTCTTTATTCCATAAAAGTAATGATTTAGTTATCACCATTGAACACCTGCTAATGTTCAGCATTATCAGGTACACTTGGTTGAAAGACTAATTTAATAGTGTACCTGTCTTCTTTGAAGTATTTGTGAGGGACTAAGAGAGTTGCAGAGATGGCCAATGCATTTGCATGATTGTTGAATTCTCTAGGCACAGTAGAAACACTAAAAGCATTAAAGCTTTTAATGCAGTCCCACACTAGATTATGATAATGTTGTAATCTCTCATTCTTGGTTTGATACAGGTTCCTCACCTGACAAATCACCAGCTCAGCGTCTCCTTTGGCATGAAGGATTTTAACACCTTTATCTTGAGTAGCCTTTAATCCAAGCATCAATGATTCATACTCAATAGTATTATTGGTGTTATTGAACTGCAACTTATATGCATATGGAAAAATATCTCCTTGAGGAGATAACAAAACAACTCCTACTCTAGAACTAGTTGAAACATTGCTGCCTTCAAATTCCAAAATCCAGACATCATCAGATTTTGATCCTCTCTCTAATTTTTCTCTGTTAGAAAGGAAAAATATTTTTTCATGTGTATTGCGACCTACCAATTCTTCTAATATTTTATCTCAATTTTTTGGATTTTCACTTAATAAGCCTTGGTCTGCTAAAATAGGAATGTCTTCAGTAGTCAAGAAGTAATTACCCATGCCTAAAGACTCAAATAGAATTTGAGCTTTAGGGGCTGAAGTTCGAGTGACAATGTACTTTGATTCCTTCTCAGAGAGCAGCTTTTGCATGATGACCTTAATAGGGATCCTCACCTCAAATAGGTCCATGCTTAATTCTCCACCAACATCCTTGCAAAAAATTTGCCCAAGAAGGATACCATAGGAGGCTGGGACATTGGCCACCAGAACTGTCATTTTGATTCTCTTATCTAGGAAGGACGTAAATGCAAATTGAGCATCTTTAATTTGTCTTAGTAGAGGCACCTATTTATTTTTCATGGAGAAACATCCCCCAAAGGTCTTAGTTAGCATGAGACCAAGACATTATACCACCTTGGTAGGCATGACATTGTCAGACGCACTCGAATCAATTATGCAATTATTTAGCTGATGACCGTTTATCAGTGAGAAGACATAAAATGGTTCTGTCTTCTTAGGATCAGCTTGAGGAGTAATCACAAGGTTATGTTTGGGTAGACATTTTCTCTAGGGGATCACAAGTTACTTTTGAAATTTCTCGTCCTGTAGGGATAGTTTTATTTTTTACACATTGAACTAACCTATCCAACTACTCAGGGTTGGATTGCAGGAATTCAAACTCAGACATTTAAATTTTGGCTTTCTTAACATGGTCAATTATATCAAATGACTGAAATGAATTTGAGATAGAGGAAGGCAGTCTATTGATTTGGGTTTTACTGGGCGTAGGACTAGTCTGCAAATTTGAAGCAGAAGGTGAAGGAAAATTTGAGGTACTTACTTTTTTGTTGCTCACCAGATCCTTTGATTGGAAAGGCAGCGAAGTTCCTCTTTTAGCAATTGAAATTATTGGGTGTGGCTCTTCCCCTATTTTTATTTTATCAACTTGTTGAGCTGACTGATTTTGGGACCAGGTAAATACTATATATGATCCATCAAATGCTTCACCTTTGGCTCTGGGTTCATCTTAATAATTTAGAAATCTAATGTTGGAGTCGCTAACTGATTCTTCTTGGCCTTCTGCAAATATATCAGCATCATCTTCTTGGTTCAACTCAGGTTGGAATGAAAAATCAGACTCAAGTTCAAGATAACCAACTGTTGAGTTAGCTGGTGCTACTTCAATGGCAAGCTTCCCTGGTGAGGGAGGAAGGTGATTTGGTTGCCCTTGATTTCTGGCAATGTTGCCTTGGTACGACTAATTGGGAAATATCTTCCTTGGTATATCCCAATATGAAGTAGGAGTAGACATCCCTTGTGCCATTTGTTTTTTGAGAGCTAGCAATTCATTTGCTAGCTTCTACACCATAGGATTAGTGGTGCTTGTAGAAGAAAATTTAGAAGATGAAGAAGATTTACCTCTGTTAGGATCTCTTCTTATCTTTCCTGCCAAGATAAGGCCATCTTCAACTTCAGTTTCCAAAATTTGAGCTGGAACAGGATCTATTTGGCTAGCTCATCTCAACAAGAAACTCACTTCAGGAAGTTGAGAACTGATGAAGAAGCATTTGAGATTCTCAGGCGTCAACTAAGCAATTATGGGAATCCTATTTCTTAGCTTGTCTAATTTGGAAATGAAGTCTCTCATAGGTTCATGAGGCTCCTTCTTCATTTGTGTAAGCTGAACTAGCAGGGCATATGCATCTTCTATAGGCTTGAACCTAGCCTCAAATTTGGCTTTGAGAGTGTTCTAGTCAATCATTGTTTGTGCCTGTAGATGATAAAATTAGTCTACAACTGCTACTTGTAGTGTCTCCATAAATAGTTTGACTATAATGTCTTCATATTCGACACTTATTACCCCACAAGCTATGCAAAAGGCTATAATATTTTCATCAAGATGAACCTTCCCATCACCATAGAACTTAGGAAAAAATTTCCTTGAGCTACGGGGTAGCTCATGTAGAGGTGGGGTCAGATTTAGGGGACCAAAATTATTACCTTAGGGGTCTTGGACTGCCATGATATGACTGTTGAAAGGAGGGATAGTAAATCTTTGTAGGATATATATGGATAAGGCTCTACTAGTAAAGGAAAAAGTAGCTTTTCTTATTATTGGGGACCTGATGTTAATAGGAGGAAAACTCTTGGTTCACTAAAGGTGAGTTTGTGGAGGGGAAAGATCAAAATTACTCTATTGCACAAGCTCAAATATAGGGTCAATAATACCTTGAGCTCTCTAGCTTCATTTGTACGGTGGGTCTGCCAGAGTGTAAAATGGATATGGGAAGGAACTGGAACTACTTCAATTTGGAGCTTGAGGCTTCAAGCTATTTGTTCTTCCCCAGTGGAGTCACCAAAAAATTGTTGGGTGAATATTTTCACTAGCTGACTAAGAACAAAATAGGTGTCTCAACTATAGCGTAAGGATATTTAATCAGCCAAATGTGTAGGTCTACCACATCATAAAGAGATAAATCTCTTCTGTCAGCAAGGGGAGGTTCCCTATAGACTAATAAATGCTAATATAAACTAAAAATACACTCAGGGGTGAAATCATACCATCCATCTCTCTTTTTTTAGAGATGATGTTCACAGAATAGAGGAGGATTCTAGTGTAATTACTGAAAGGGCACTTCTCTTCTTTTAGAAGTGATATTCAAGAAATAGTAGGGCTCTCCCAGGGTAGAAACAGAAACCACAAGAAACCAACTAAAGCACAAAGTTTTAGTTTTCTATCCTACTAATGGGGACAAAAGAACATAATAGGATTAAATGCAACTCAAAGTCTGCACCTAAAACTGCACTGTAGTAAAGAATTATGAAGGATAAAGAGAGCACAAAGTCTCTCTAGTATCCTTTACATAAAAAAACATAGACTGAAAGTAATTATGGCAGCACAAAGTCTCCTACAGTCAGTTTCAAGACATCTTCCAGCTTATTTCCACTAATTCTACTTATTTGATTAAATGGACAAGATTGTATTTAGGAAATAGACATAAGAACAATTTCCTAAAAGACACAAGCTTATTCCAACACAAAGTCTGAAAAATCACTTGTTTTCTCATTCATTTAACAAAGTATGATTAACAGTCTGAGCTCAAAGTCTCTAAAATGCCTTTCAATTTGGGCAGAGCTTCACTTCTGATAACTGAGAGATCTCCCTTATACAAAATGGGAGTTTACAATGTATAGCACTCCAAGGAAGACTTGGGCACTTTTTTTCATGAAATCAGCCCATGCTGAATTGAATGCCTTTAATATATGTGAGAGAGCCATGTTGGAACAAGGCATCGGTCTTGATTTTGGTGTTCTGAGTTAATTTAAATGTCCCTTCCTTAACATGGGTATTTTTGTTTTCTTAATGACGCTTACATGGTTGTCCATTCACCTTTACTTCATGTAGAAAAATAGGTCACGTCTTTAAATATTTATGTTCTCTGATGTCCACCTGGTGAACTATTCCACCTACTAGAAATAACTTTCCTAAAAATATTTCTAGTTTTCCTTGCCACGTTTTACTTTTAATTAGCCATATGAGCTCTTGGGGCTATCTTCTTGCTTCCTCCATTCGCTTATTTGGCTCCTTTCTTAGTTGGTCACTGAGCTTATTCTTAAGGCTTTTGAAAATCAACGGTCATTCCATCACTTTAAAATTGACGTTTGCGGGGATGTCACTGGTCCCTTTGAACCTCTTTGAACCTTGAACCTTGAACTCATTTGGTTCAAAGTTCAATGGTTCAATGGTTTTGTGAAGGGCCACATTCACTCTCCTTTTCTTCTTTAGTTGAACCATACCTTTGAACTTCTTTCTGGAATCTTTCACTTTTTTCATTCGCTCGAAGCTTCCTTTTGAACTTTGAACTTTTTGAACCCATTGAACCTTTGAACTTTTTGAACTTTTTGAACCTTTGAATCTTTTGAACCTTTCGAGTTCAAGGTTCAACGATTCATTCTCTTTCTTTGAAGTCTTTTATTCTTTAAGTCCATTGAACTTATTGAACTTTTTGAACCTTTGAACCATTTTGGTTCAAAGTTAAATGGTTCAATGAATCAATCTTAATTCTTTGATTTCTTTTGAAGCGTCAAACTCTCTGGATTTTCCAAGTCTGTCTAAGTCATTGAACCTTTGAACTCATTAAACCTTTGAACTCTTTTTGGTTCAAGGTTCAACGGTTCAATAGTTTAATATTCATTCTTTGAAGCCTTCTTTTCTTTAAGTCTTTCAGACTTATTGAACTCATTGAACCTTAAACCTTTGAACTCTTTTTAAGTTCGAGGTTCAATGTTTTAAAGTTCAATCTTAACTCTTCAGAGCCTTCTTTTCTTTTAAGTCTGCCGAAGTCATTGAACCGTTGAACTCATTGAACCTTTAAACCTTGCAAAGGTGGGGTTCAATGGTTCAACAGTTCAAAGTGGTTCGTTCTATTTCTTTGAATCCTGTTGTTAAGTCTTTTGATTGAACCTGAGCATTGAACCATCCTCAAAACACTAAGGAAATGCCTTAAGTGTTTTGAACTTCCTTTGAAGAAGGCTTGCCTGTTGAACTTACAGTTTCCTTAGCTGAAAACGCTTAGATATTTGAAAAACATAACTACTCAAAACATTTTTAAGAAAGAAAAGAGAGAGTTTTGGTCTACAGAACCAAATTGATTAGTAGGTTGTCCATAAAAATAAGTGACGGATTTTGGGAACAACAGAAATCATGTTTTTTTAAGAAAAGAGCATGAAAAATGAGGTACAATGTAGTTTACATGAAACAAAATTCATGGATGTTGAATCCTAAGACTTTTTATTCATACTAAAATCATTATTTGGTTAGAAAAATTATTGGAAGTGCCCCTACCAGCTCCTTCAAAATAGCCACTCTATAAGAAAATGAGGCAGAATTGACATAGTCAACCATAGTGACTGAGTGGAAAGAGTTTCTTCATCACGAACACCTATCTCATGTTGTGAGGAGTTTTTATAGGTCTAATATTAATTTTATTTTTAGGTTTCATGGTTTTCTTTTAGGTTATAATGGATTTCAAATGCAAAGAGTGGGCTACTAGACCTAATTGGCCTAATAACCTTATTTGAACAATCAATGAAAGTGAAATTGGTGTTGAAGGACTAATCAAAGAGTTCAAATGGATTTTCCATGAAAATTATTTCTTTTAAATTGAATATATCATGCACTTTCAAGTCCACATGTGTCAGTTCATGTAAGGAAAGGGTTCACATGGAGTTATCTAGTCCTAAATTGCCAATCATTCTAGTTGACTAGTTGACCAGTTTCATGCATCTTTTAAGGTTTTCATGCAAAGGAGGACTTATATTCAACTTCAAATCACTTTAAGTAGAGATAATCACCAAGTATTGGCATAGCATTCATGAAAGGATTTTGATAAGTCAAAAAAGGGCCCACCATCTTCATTTTAATGCCAAAGGGAGCTTCATGAAAGCATTTTCAAGATAAAGATAGATATTAAAGATTTTTGATAAATATTGTAATTGAAATTGACTTGAGTTCAGGTGGAATTGACCTCCTCTTCTTCCCTCTATGCCACATTGGCTAGATCTTTTGGATATTTGGCTATTTATTCGGGCTTGGAAGCCAATTTTGAGGATCCCTCTCTTGGGAATAACTAGACTCTGCCAAGATTGAGATTTGTAACCTTTTGAGATAATAAAATAACTATTTTTAGAGTTTTATATTCTGGTATAGTGTGTTTATGTTAGTTGATCAGAACATGTGGCAATATTTTCTCCCTTGTGAGGTCTTGATTTCACCTAGCTACTAGTATGCTAACTTATGTAGGTCATGTTCAGTGTTTGATGTCATTTGACTATGTTTGATGTTAGTGGTTAGTGCCTTGAATTAGGCCTATTCTATCATTTTCTTCATGCTTTAATCACCTGATGAAACCTCTATATGAAATATTGATGCATAGGAGTCATTTGGAGTTATAGATTTAGTTATTTACTTTTCTTATCATTGTTTTAGGTGCCCAAATAGAGTGGATGAACCAATAATATAGGTGTATCACCATCAGTAGATTAGATTTCCCTTTTATCTATCCTTCTAACCCTTTTCATTATAAAATATTTAGTAGGTTTTAGTAGCAGTGAGCAAAGTGATACATCAGAGGAAATAGCCTCATCAAAACTAGAGGTCTGGTCTGAGTTTAGGTGTCCCACACCTCGAATCATTCCAATGTTATTCTAGGTGTAAAGGAGTTTTAGATCAATCTGTCAGCCTTCAAGCAGGGTGGTATCTTGGTTGTTGACAAGACCTAAAACCATTTTTCATTTTTAGACCTAGATTATATTTGTTCAAAACACTTTGCCAAAACCAAGATTCAATTTTACCATTCATTTGAATATTTATGTACAATACCTTAGACTAAGCTTATCGTTGATGATTTTGGAGAAGAGCTCCATCATAAGCCAAGTTTAAACCATTTGCAGTAATAGATCAATTTTTTTATCTAGACCAAGTTTCAAGACTTTTACAAACATTGACAAAACTTTTTAGACCATGTTTCAAGTGTTGTGTGAATTTTATACCTTTGTTTTTTATGAGACCTAGTCACATATCCGAATGTGCCTAGATCAAGTTTGTTTTAAAGTGCCTAGCTCATATTTTCAAGACTAATTTTACTTTTCCTAGACTAATGCCTAGTTCCATGGAACATGTTCATGACCATTTTCATCAACCAAGACTTCCCTCTTTGGGCTAATTTCCAAACCCAACCATGTTGATTATCATCTATTGAGATCACCCTTCTTTGGGCCAATTAAATTACCAAGCTTTCCATTTAAATGATAATGCTACCCAATCCCATACCTATGTCAGTAACCCTCCTTCAGCCTATGTTAGCAACCAAGCTTTGTAACACCCATTAATTACCATTTTAGGCCCTCATCTTTTATCTTGCATTAGCAACCAAGCTTTGTAGCACCCATTCCTTACTATTCTAAGCCCTCATCCTTTAGCTTGCATTAGCAACTAAGCTTCACAGTGCCCATTCATTACCATTCCAATCCCTCTTCCTTTGGCCTAACTTAGTAACCAATCTTCACATTTCCCATTCATTACCATTCTAGGCCCTTCCAAATATAATATCTCACTATCCCAACAAAGTTGCACAAATACGACTAGATGAATCATAATTACTATCTTAGACCCATAGATAATCTTTATTGAGCCCATCATAGATGATCCTATTTGTAAAGAGCTCATTATTGAAACACATGTTATTTTTCATCCTTGTCCAACCTTTCCCCACTTTATAAAATCCAATCCAATCTTCAAGTCACAATAGAACCAATCATTACCTCTCCAAGAGCCAACTTTTGAAGACCAAAATGTGTCTAGATCTGATATTTTTATAACCAAGTATAAACCAATGCCAAGACAACCAACCAATCCATGGTGTTTTTGTTAAAACACCTATTTTTGAATAGTTAACCTATGTTGAATCACCTTTTGACCATTACCCTATTTTTGAGGAGCCTCACTTTGACAAGCCAGTCTTTATGGGTTGCATGTTGACCCTTTACCTTTGGTTAAGGAGTCTCACTCTAACAATCCAATCTTTATTGAGTCACCCTCTAATGATCATAACCATATTTAGTCAAATCATTATTTTGACCATTTCCCTATTTTTAAGGAGACTCATTTTGATGAGACAGTCTCTATAGAGTTGCCTATTGACCATTTTCCTTTTGTTGAGAAGCCTCACTTTGACAAGCCAATCTTTGTGGAGTTCATGTTAGTTGAACCTATTTTTTAAGAGCCCATTATTCAACCCCAGGCCATTACTCATCCAATACCAAGCATTTAACATAAAATCTTTGTTGCCACACTATATCAATAATCAACATTAAAGTTAGGTTATATTTTTAAATCAATATCAGATTTAGCATCAGAAGCATAATCAACGTCGGTCTCAACATTAGATTCAAATTCCCTTGATTTAGACTTAGCTTTGGAATCATAATACATTCTTGGTTGTTATAACATTGGTTACAAATGCCTTACAGATCAGTTTGAATACATTTGTGGCCATTCCATAATTTTTTAGGATGATTACTTTAAATATCGACATAGGGTCTCCTAGTATCTTCTATTAGGATTATACTACTTATTACCATTCCACATACCATTAACACCAACCGACATAGCCATTATATTGGCATTCCACCTCCCACAAGTGTAGATTACAACAAATAGAATAACAAATAGTTGAAATATATCCATGGAGACATATCAGTTGTAGAATATCAGGGGGACCAAGACCACATTCATGTAGAATAAGAATATTATCCTAGTAAAATCTTTTTGAAGGTGTTAGGGGGAAATCAAAGTCCAAACTCATCATCTTCTAGTGAAACCTCATTTGAGGCACTAGAAGATAATCAAATTCAAAAGTTAATATTCCTTAGTGAAACCTTCTTGGAGGTGCTATGGGATATTCAAGACAAATTTATTGGTGAAAAACTATTTGAGGCACCAATAGCTAAGCATGATAATTCTTCAATGCTTGATGAAGACATTATTAAAGATAACATGAGTATAGCTTCCAAACTACAGCATAATCAGATGGTGGCTACTCTCAAGACCAAACAACATAAAAATATGGTGGTTGTATCGAGATCATATTCAAAATTCTTTAGCCCCACCATAACCAAAATTATGTCAAATCTAGAACCAACAACATTATGTATGACTGAAAACCCCAATCTTTATTTATTGCCCAGCCATTATACATTCCATTATGATCCATATCTTCATTTCCAAATCATAACTTTTATCTAATGTTTATTTTTATTTACCATCATTGGCTACACTTTCCTTTATATATGCAAAAAATAAATCTTATCTCTAAATTTGGAGGAAACAAAATCAGCAACCAACAAAGATCATAACAACATTATTAGAGCCCAAATCAATAGCAGGTTCTTGATAGAGTAGCTATTCAGAAGGGGTGTGGGCTATAAATTTACATAACTAACTATTTTATTTATATTATATGTTGATCAGGATGAGCATCTCCACATCATAAAGAACAACATAACCATTTTCCTTATCTTACCATTCACCTTGTTATTATTTCAGAACCATTTGCCTTACCTTGCCATTTGCCTTGCCTTATCCTTTGCCTAACCTTAGCATCATTTCATAATTTACCATAATTTGAACTAAAATGACTTGAGGTCCATTTAGACTATTTAGGCAGAACTCAATTTATATTAAGGTCAGCTTAGGCACCCTTTTATAATGCTCTCGTCATTTCACAAGCAACCTAAGCCAATTCTCATTATTTTGTGAGCACCCCCAATTCCACACTCTTGCCATTTTTTGAGTGATATCTTGTCAATATATAATAATTTAAGATACCCCAAAAAATCCAAAAACATTCAAAAAATTTCAAAATCCTAAAAATTAGCTTACTATCTCCTAAAGAGATATAAAGCCCCAAAATCCAAAAACATTTATCCTGTCTAAACCTAGTCAGCCATCCTCAATCCACCCTAATGGGGAAAAAAACCATTGTTGGTTATAATCCCTTCCCTGCCATTAGGGGTGTTACCTTCTCTTTTCATGTATCCTTACTTAGGGACATCATCCAATTCACACTTTTAAGCCAAGCTTACAGCTTTCACCCTATTGAGGCAACACCAAAATGTTCAGCTTATACCAGGATATCTCATCCTTGTATGTCATTCCCTTATATATATTTTACTTTGGGGCACCATCCATTTATCATTTCATTAATGCTTCACACATGGGTATTGACTTGGTTGATGACATGATGCTTTCTGTTACTTTTACTTTCAAGCTTTCTATGTGTTTATTTGTTTAGTTGTTTGTTTGTTTATTTGATTTCATTTTTGTGCCTTGAATTAGTATATATGCATTCATTGGGTGATTCTTTATGCATTGATATTGAGTCCATCCATATTCATATTTCAACATTGTCATCATGGTTTTTATCATTAGTGCATTACTTTTAATTATTTATTGGATCAGGAGTCAGTATTTAAGCACATTATGACTAGGTTATCATGGTGTTTTATATCATGGTGCATACCATCATGTGCTACAATAAAATTAGTTTGGTAGATCTTACAAGTAATGGAGCCACAAAAACTTATCCTTGTTCACTTTATCAAATCCTCCCAGCTTCCTTGCTCAAATTGACCCATTAACCATTCTAGTTGTATCAACAGTAATAAGGATGAGCATCTCCGCATTGGCAGGTACAACCAAATCATTCACATTGATCAATTCTTATTCTTATATTCCATTTTATCTTGATTCTAGGTGAACTATAGTGGCTCGAGGTTTATTTATACTATATAGGAATTCTTAGATATATGACATATCTCAGGTCAGCTCGACCACCCCACCTTATTTCTTTTAAATCATCTCTTTTTTACACTTTGCACATCCTCATATGCCTGGTTGTTTATGGCTTTTTCAGCCATTAGACCATGATATTTATGTTTGTGCACATTTATCTTTAATATATGTAATAAGTTATCTCATTGAGTTATGCTTGCCAATCCTCCTTAATGGATCACAACCAATTTATCATGATCAAATATACCCTATTAGGGCAAAATCATTATTCAATCTAATTCAACTTAATGATTATAACCACTTTTAGGCAAATCATTATTTTGACCCATCCACCCTACTTGGGCACATTCGTGTGCCACTAATTATAATCACGTTTGGGTAAATTAGTGTCTCAACCTTTGTTATTGATTATAACCCCCTTAGGAAAAATCAGTATTTCTAAATCAATATGTGCAACCTTTATCTTGATTGGATTGATCTCACCCATATGTTAATTTCATTCTTCTTCTTGCTTCTTTTTGAGGGACCGTCCATAAATTGTATGTGTCATCCACTCTCTCAAGGGGGAATCATAGACTTCCCAAACTTTGTTTGGAGAATCATTTTTCAATCATTATCTTTTTTTCCTTCTTGACACCTTTTTCATTCTTTGAAAAGATATTACTATGCCTCTATCTTATAACACCTTCTCAAATAGGGGAAAACTATAGATAGTAATTTTTTACCACTTTCATGTCTAAATGGACATCACAGTGACTTCTTACAAACAATACAAATTAAGCCTTAAAATCATCAAAATGCTCTGGTTCTTCAACACACATCATGTACATATTCTAAAGCACGTTAATGTATTTCTAAATAGGGAAATGCACTATATGAAATCATCATCTTCTTTTAATTCATCTCTTATCAAGTTGAAACCTATCAAATTAACCCTTTCAACCATATGTGAGGGATAACTTGTCGAAATTCAAAAATGGCAATTAACTTGAGTAGGATTGCTTAATTGGTTAAACCCAATCAATTGCATAAGTTAAAATCCCATGGCTGATTAATTATTGAATTTATATTTTTATAAATTCATAAATATGGATTGATGAAATCATCATGACATCACACAAATATATGAAATGATGTAACCATCTGACATCATCTTTTGAACAAAATATCAAACAAATATCTAGATTTGTGAGCCATGCTTATTAATTAAAAATATAATGGCTTATCCCCTCCCAAACCTACCCATGGTTGAACTAAACCTAACCACACTTGAGTTAGAGTTAGTTTGGAAGGTTATAAATACAAGGCTTCACCCATTATTCAACAAGCTTTCATTATGTAAGGTTATTATGCTAAAATACCTTCAAAGAAGCTTTTTTTGTGTAAGGTTATTATGCTAAAATACCTTCAAAAAGATCTTTTGGTGTAAATTTATGATGTTCATTTATTGAGAAAGTCAAGCCAAGCCCAACACTGCTAAGGTGACAAGGAGAGATGGTGCAAGGAATACCATTTCCAAAGATTATTTGATCACACAACTGAGCACATCCATCAATGGCTAACATATAACTCTTACTCTCAAGGAAGGTAAATAATGGTTGTTTTATCCTATATTGATAGTTACTTGTATTGTTCTCTTACTCTTTAAGTGTTTAGGCTAGAGGTGTTAGTTTAATTAGTGTGTTTTAACTTTATTTTGATCATACTAACATGATACTAATCTCCCCTCTTGGATTCCTATTGATCAAAATTAATAAGAGACATCTCAATTTTCACACCTTTTTAAATATGGTAGCACATTGAAGTTGCAAATGATAAGCTATCTTTTCATTAAGATTAACATTAAATATGCTTATTAATTGCTTGTCTGGAAAGACAAGTGGAAATCGACTGGCCAAGGCTCTTCATCATTATAGAAACACATAAAAGCTTTCTCCACCCTTTTGTTTGGAATTACACAAATAAACCATGGTTATGTTCCATGTTATATAAAAAATGCTTGACAAATTATTATGGTAGGTCATCAAATGTTATGACTAGTCCTTTGTCAACTGAAGGAACCACTCTAAGGCTTATCTGCCCAAACTGCATGGAAATAAACAAAACAAGTAGATATTACTATAAACTACTTTATGGCATGAAAAAAAAATGCATGTAGATGCTCTCTTGGGTCACCTTTCCCTTTGTATTTATCAAATTTAGGCATCTCAAAATGAGATAAGAAAGGCAATTAAAGGAAACTCATGTCGAATGGATATGGGCATATCTCATCAAATTTGTACTTTTTACTTTGATTTCTTGGTTGGAGTTATACAATTGTGATTTTCACCTCTTACAAGTAATAAAGGCTAGGAACATTTTATTTGGTATTGAATGGTTGATTGACTTGGTTTAAGAAAACAAGTAGATTTTTATCAGAATGTGTTTGAATGGGTACCCTATTAGTTGTTCTACCAAGAATGTACACCCTTTAATTAGGATTATATTGTTGGTATAATACTTTCTGTTGATTCATATTTGGAGGAGGATTATGAATACATTATTGATTAAGAAGCAACTATTGTTAGTATGGAACTTCATATTGAAATATAAGAACCCACTGCAAAAGAGAATGAACTTGTTATAAATCAGATAATATTTATGAATTATCCACAAATTATTGTGGGGGTGAGATATCAACTTGATATTGTGAATGGTTTGGGATTTGTTTTCAAGTTGAAGGAATCAGTTGTGAATTAGAAATGACTTATTGATGGTTTAAAGCATGTGTTTTGGATTGTTTGTGGCTTGTTGTAATGGACCCATAGAAGGTGGTGACTCAAAATTAGCCAATTGGTATATATCAATTGTAGGATTAGATAAAATATCTTGAGGTTGTTCTAATAGTAGATTTTTTCCATGTATTGGGAATCGTTAAGTGAAGTTATAGCTAAAGAAGTAGTTAAATTATCTATGAGCTACTCAACAAAAAATTGACTATCTTGTTGCATCATGGAAGTAATGATTTGGCCATATTGGGATGGGTTTAAAATTTAACCTTTTCCTTTGCTAGATGATGCAAGGACCTAATTTGAACTTTATATATGGGCCTAGTTTTAAATAGAAGTTGATAGATTAATAAGAGCCTAATTTTTATTAGAGGTTGCTTTTAGAGGTATTTCCTCTCTCTAACAAGGATATGTAATAGGTCGATAGGAAATTTAGGTGGGATTTTTGCTTCAAACTCTAAAAATCTTAGAAAGTATTAGTATTTGCTTTCAATAAGCATGTTCTTATACTGTATTTGACTATATCCAACTCTAGGTGGCCCCTCTTTGTATATAATTTGGTATTCTTCCATGTCATCAATGTTTTTGTTACTTTGAAGATACCCAAGTAGATCATAATAGCATTTATCATCCAAAGAGGGATCATAAGACACCCCACTGTGATTTTATTTATACATGTTTGAGTTAAGGTTCTTTTATTTTGACTCAAGGTAATATTTTTGAATTAAATTGATGTGAATGCGTGTAAATCTTTACTTATCGATTCAAAGTTGTTTATGTATTTGAAAAGTGTTTGATGTGAATCATTTAACATAAGTGGACTTGATCTAAAACTAAATAATGCTTGACTTACAAAATGTTTAACTAATTTAGATTTAGTTTCTAATTTGATATGAATTTGAAATTGGAGTCAAAACTAGATTGAAATTAGAATAGACTTACAATTGGAATTGGAATGGAATCAGAATTGATTTAAATTTGTCTTGAAATGGAAATGGGACCCGAATGACTCGATGTGAATAATTAATTTCAAACTAGATTTAGGTTCAAAAGGCCCTGATTTGAATAATTTTTAATTAGATAGCATAATAATATAATATAGAATAAAATAACCCAACAATTGGGTAGTGTAACACTTAATCATGTAGTGTGAAATGAAAAATGTTTGGATTTGGTTTAAGGTATAAAGTATGCAACATGTAAAACATGGGTATAACAACAAACATTCAATAAAATATACACAAGACAACCCTATTTTTAATGGTAAGATGGGTGTGCAAGGTGATCATAGTCCATGTAACTACCTTATTTGAAGTGGTGACATAATGGTTTCACGGAATCCTCATTATCAAGTGGTACACTGTGAAATCTTGTGAAAGATTGGTTTCCATTGCACTACAAAATCATTTTCAACTAACGATCTTAAGCTAAAGTTTTACAAGGTTATCTAGATGGTCCTTGATATACCTTATAATATGTGGGGCTTAAATTTCATCATAGAGGAAAGACCAACAGGCAGCATGGTAGGGTTTAGTCCCTTCATAAACACTTCAGTCATAAAAGTCTCAATGAAGTGGTATCATAAAATCAGTACTCAATGGGTATGGTTTGAGGTTTGTGTTGGAGCATGAAAGCCCTTCCACTTCATAGATGTGCTTGAACACATAGTCACTCTACCAATAATGATTGAATATAGCCTTAATGTATATACCCTATAGAATGTACATGGTTGGTATGAACATTGGGTAACAAAGTCCTAATCACTGTGCCTTATGAAATCACAAGAAAGAGATGAAACACACCCTGCACAATCAGTATAAAAAGAAATAAATGTTTTTTTTTATTCTCAGGACCCCAAGAATGCACAAGAGAAGAGAATAATGTTCTTTTGGTAAAATATTCTAACTCCTAAGACCCCACTAATGAGCAAGATTAGAGCATACACAAATAGACCATCCATAAAACAAGTAACCTAAAACAAAAACTTAAGTGATGCAAACTTTAAATGATTCAAAAAAATTAAGTGCAAAAAAGTGTTTTAAGAGCACTAAATGAAGTGTTGGTTCCTTGATTAATCATTAAATGAAATGTGTGTTCATTAATTAAATACCAAATAAAATTATGAATCAAATGTGCTTCATTTGATAAGAAACCCACTTCTTTGACTGGTGAAACCTATAAGAAACAAGTTAGGAGTTTGAAATGTGGTATTTGATAAACATGGGAAGTTAAAAATCTGATTATTTTGCTTGTAATAAAATACACAGTGTGATCCCATCATTTAGCAGAGCGATCCTACCATTTAGTAAGGTGATCTCATTGATATGTAGAGAGATAAAATAATGAATATAAAACTTGTGATTCTACTAATCAACAGGGCGATATCATAATTTAGTAAGGTGATATCATCATTTTTAATAAATGATAGACACATATTTTTACCTTTCATGATACCTTTATTCTACAAGTCTATATCATTGATACATAAGTCATTATCGTTGTTTGGGTTTTCATTCCACTATTTTCAATTTGCATGGAGTCAAACACATTTTTTCCATTTCAATGTGTTATCACAGATGCACAGGGTATTGTCACCGATATGTAAAGCATTATTATCATTTTCTTGAAAAATAGGGAGACATATAAATAGTGGCAAATGTGATATCACCATTCCACAAGTTGATATCATCGACTATGAGTGTGAATCCACCATTACATGGGGAGATCCCACTAATATGCAAAAGATGAAAAACATGGGAAGTGTTTTAACCTTTTAGGGTTTAACTAGTGTAAATCCTAAGTAGTTAAAGGGATGAGTATGTTGAAAAAAGTGTGTAATAGAAAATAGGATTTATAATGGAAACCCTAATTTATAGTATTTGTATGTATAAGGACCTAGTATGTGGATCTAAGGTTTTGATTTAGGTTTGTGTTGCAAAAATTTAAATTACATTAAATAAATGAAACCCTAATGTAGGATTGATTAAATTGGTTAAGTTATGTCCAAAAATTAGAAAAATAGAATTTTATAACCCTAATTTAATGCACAAAATTTGGATAAGGCATTAAACCCTAAAAAAACTAGGGTTTTAAGCAATATTCGAAGTAAGTTAGGTTCACAAAATGTTTTTACCTTTTAGGGTTTAACTAGTGTAAATACTATGTAGTAAAAAGGATGAGTATGTTTCTAACCTAGGATAAAAACTATAAATTATTTATTTAATTAAACTTTTCCAAAATATCAAGTCAGAGGAGAAAATGAACTTATTTGGAGATAATTAGATTTTTATATGGATCAGGGTACTAGAAATAACTAAATAGAAATGCATGAACCTTTCATCTTCTGACTGTTATATAAATTTGGCTTAGGACAGTAGCACCCATGTTAGGATAGTAATGCCATGTGGTGCTTGTGTCCAATTCTAGTGTTAATGTCCTTCTTATAGAGACTGTTTGAAATTTTCAAGGAAGTTGTAGGAGGTTTTGAAGGTATTGTAGGTAGTTTTATGTGATTTAGGAGCTTACCTGTGTCACTATTTTGGCTAAATCTCCTCTAAAACCCTAAAGAATACCTAGACACATGAAATAATAAATGGATCAAATTCAAAAAGGGAAAAAATAGGGTTATGGGATGTTATTATCATGCAAAGTAGAATACACATTGTCCTAGCCACTAACTACATTAACCCAAATGTTAGGGGTCTCAAATCACATTGTAGTTCTCCCTAAGGGAAGATTCACCATCAACTTGCATAGTATGGTAGAATGATTTTTGCTTAGGCCCTTGTTTGATCAAGCATGTAAATGTCTAGGTGTGATGACTGAGTAGTATGCAGAGTATTGAGTTGTACCATTAATTGATTTTATGTAAATATGTGCCAAAATAGTAAGTGATAGATGTAAAATGCCTTGTGAGGCCCTTTATATAGAATAAACTTAGTTTTGAATATAAAACCTTATTCATTGGTTGACAAGTCATAAAAGAGGGATAAAAAACATAATATAAGGCTCATAGAGGGGTTAGGACTTAAACACAAAGAGAAAGGGCTCATCAGATACTAGAGCCATAAGTGGACATTAGTTTTATGTGGTGCTACTATCTTGAAAGTGGCACTAGTGTCTTATGGATTAAAATAGAGTTAAAATCAGGGAATATAGACTAGGGGCCCTTTTAATTAGGAAAAGGTGACCTGTGACTATTGGGAGTATCATAGATAAGGAAAATAAGACATAAGAAAGATCATAAGACTCAATATGACCATGTAAACAAAGACCATAATCATCAATAAGACCTTCATGTGAAATAACAACAAAAGACATATCACTTGTGGTTGCTTGACCAATTAGGGTGTTTATAGGAAAATGAGAAGAAAAAGAAGGAAATTTGCCTTAAAATTTGATCTAATTTCGTAATTAGAGGAATTAAGATGTTCCAAAGAGGAGTTATGGTGTGTGGGTCTCACCAGGCATGCCAGAAATTAGATCATGATTACAAGAGAGGTTAGTTCATTGTTAGTGATTCAAAACCAAAAAAATTAACAAACATTAAATTTCAAGCATAATCCCTCAGTTCGAGAAAGGTCTAGCAGAATATAAATAAATAAAAAGACATAAACAAAAGTTATACCTTCCCAATGGATTCATTCTCCAAGTTATATTAATGATGTATTGAGCTTAACATTGTAGCCATGGAATCTTTGTCAATGTTGCACCATTGTAGGAAACATCTCCCCAAGGTTACACATGATTTGGTCTAATTGATAAGAAGAAAATGGAATAATGATGAAGCTTTCCTTTAAATTTCTATAGAGTTTGTTTTCACTAAAAAGCTTGTTTACTATTTAAAGTAAGCCTTGTATTTATAGACTTCTTAGATTGATTATAATTGTTGGATCAATATCAATATGTGTGCCCAAAATTCAATCCAATTTAAGTAATAAATGTCATTAATATTTTGGGTTTCAGTCTATATTTATTACGCATGCATCTAAATCTTGATATTTGATTGTATTTATTACTAATGCTTGACAACTTTTTGTGTGATGTCATGATGATGTCATAATTCAAATATTTGTTGAATATTTGAATATTGCATAATTATAAATTAGCTAATTGCTATGGATTTTCTACTTATCCATTCAATTTGATTTGATGGGTTAATTAATCTTGATTAGTTTCTAGGTGATTTATGAAATATCAAAATTTAATATTTATTCTAGTTAATTATTCTAGAACATTAATTTCAAAATAATAACTTGATTTAGGGTGAGTTAAATGAAGTTAATAATTGCTATAGTATATTTACCTAATCAGGGATGCATTAATACATTTAAAATTATGCACATCAAATTTGTAGACTAATTTGTATGTTTTATTTATTTGTGCGTTATTATTATAAATCATTCTAATTGCAATTTTGACACAAAAGTGATGAGATATGAGTGTTTAGACTAGTTAGCTAGTGTTTCTACATCTATTTTCTTTCAAACATAGGGATTTCTAGTTTGATTTGTACCTTGTATGATGTTTAATCACCAAATGACCAATGAGAATGAGAGGTGTTGGAAGGAGTTTGTTTCTTGAAAAGTAGTGATAAATGATTAATGATAATTGCTCATTCACATGCCTGATTTTCTTACGAATCTCCATGTTTTCTTTGCAATGCATCTTCTATAATCTTCTAGAATATTTTTGAAGTAAGCATTGTCTAAGATTTATTTCCCATTTGAAGACATGAAGGTATAATTAAGGGTTTCAAGCTATAATGTCTTATAATCAAACCTCATATGAGTGGGCATGCAAACAAATATGAATTTTAGATATATCATGATACCACTCAAAAATGATACGAAGTGTGTATGTTCTTATACCATTGATCTGGGACCCAAGAGGAGACATGGTGGACAACCTAATTAAATAAATTTAAGAGGGTTATGAACATAATAAAATTATGAATGACAAAGGATATGAAGGTGCAATTTATTAAAGAATAAGGGAGGCAAATAATACAATGACACCCAATGTAGAATTGTAATAACAAAGTTTAATTATGCTAAGTTCTATATAGAATCTAAGAGATTAGATGTATGTCATCTATGTGCTCCCTCAATTCATTCTTATCTATGTAACTTACTACAAATAATGAAGAATATATATTAATATATAATGGAGAGACATGAAGCGTCAATTGAATTGCTACAAGAGTTAGTAAAAACTTATTCATAATGGGTGAATGTCATGACATCACTAATTGCATAACTGATGAATGTTATAACATTACAAAACCTCCAAAAACCTCCAAATGTATTGAATAAGATTTTTCCACTACAGTTTGAAGCATATGGCATTTGTTTTGAGTGAAGGTAATTGTAGCACCTCTAAGATAATAGATTTTTTTATGACACTCTTCGTCATTATGGATCAGTAAATAACCAAATTTGGTCCTTCCATATGAGGGAAGAGAGTCATCCCCTACTTCCACCTAATTAAATTTCATCATGTCTGATCTACCATTAAATTTGTTAAAATTACAACCTCATTTTCTTAACTGGCAACACTCCTTGAAGGTGGGGAAGGGGCTTTAGTAGTATTCATAATGGCTACCGTAAGTATTACACTTGCACAAGTCACCACTCTCTAGTGGTCACCTTTGCACCATATATTTTACCCTATTATAAATAATATAAGCTTAAAAAAAAATTATAGCCCAATGTTTTTAAGGAATTGTAAATAGTGAATGATAAAAATTCTCTGTAGGCACTATGTACATATCTAGAAGAAATAGATGCATATAAATTATTATGTTTTCCCAACATTGTTCTTTCCAGTATTCCTCTTGCATTTATGATAATTTAGCAAGCTAGGGCATTGATGTTCATTGTGTCATGAAAATGGGGGCTTGGTGGCTTACAAAATGAATGTAAAGCAATCAAGTGTTTGTTTGTGGCACCAACAAATGTCTCCATGAATGCACGTGGCCTTAGTGTGATTAAAAAAAACACAAGGCTTACGTCACATTTTTTGATATAGTATTCAATGAATGAAAATTTAAACAAAATTATAAATGCCTTGACATTGCCATTTATGTGATACAACTAAGAAACATTTTTGTTTTATAGTAATATTATTAGATTAATAATATATATTAAATATATTATCTAAATTTGTACACATGTTTATAGTAATTAATAATATATATATGTATGTATATATATATATATTATAATTTAAAATAATATTGATTAATATAATAAGATATAAGATATAAAATATAATTATAATAATTAATTATATATAATATATTGTAGACACCTAAAACTGGCCACTGATAACCTTCAATCAGGGTTTTGACCAATTTCCACTTAAAATACACAATTTGGCCTAAAAACACTAAAACACATTAAAATATGTGAAACTGACATATCCCTAAATGGGGCAATGTAATTTATGGGCTAGCTGACTTTGATCAGATCATTTTGAGTCAAAATGCCAATTTTGCATCTTGGTGCTCTGAATTGCTCTTTCCTATCAAATATCTTGCACAAGACATGTGTCTTTGTTATTTGTTGTTGATAACATCCTAAATGGGATAATGGATCCAATGCATCTAACACTAACTTCTAATTCTAATCCAGTCAAATTTTGGACCAATAACAAGGCATTCTGATCAATTTGAGTAATTTGTACACAAAGTGCTTAATCATGCTTAAAAGCTAATTAACCCAAATCAAGCTTAAAAGCTAATTAACCCAAATCAAGGCATAATTAAGAATTCCATGGAAACTTATTGAAAACTTATTTTTGAAAATGAATATTGAATATCTGCATCATCAAGTGACCAAATTTCTTGGGAAGACATCCCTAGACCATAAATACCACAAATATCAAGATTCATGCCTCCCATGCCTCATCAAAGCCCTCCATGCCTCTTGATTTCTCCTCTATCCCAAATATTGATAAGCCTATTTATCAATTTTAATTATAAAATTGGATTAATCCTTAGCCACACATCTCAATCATGAGATGGATGGTTTAGGTTGATTCTAGACATTCTCAAAAATTTATAAATAGGAGGCCTTACCACATGAATTTTAAGTCTTGATAATGCAAAGTTATAATGCACAAATAATTCCAAAAGCTAATGCAATTAGTATTACCATGCCAAATTTATTCCAAGCCAAGTGAAGCCACAAGCCAAAAGGTGCCATATGTGAATCTAGGAATTTGACTCAAGAGAGGATGGTTAGTATGGTGTTAGTTCCAAAATGAAAACAAAATAAAAGAAACACACTAACTAGCATAACATCTCTAGGCCTAGACACTAGGGAGATCTTAGTTAACAAACATGAATAAAACACATAACTAAAATGCAAAAGAAACCTTCTTTTACCTTCCTTGAATGCTCTAAAATGTTTGTTGTAGTGGTTTGCTCAGCTTTGATGAGGCATGGGAGGCATGAATCTTGATATTTGTGGCATTTATGGACTAGGGATGTCTTCCCAAGAAATGAGGTCACCTGATGATGTAGATATTCAATATTCATTTCTAAAAACAATTATTCAACAAGTTTCTATGGAATTATTAAGTATACCTTGATTTGGTTTAATTAGCTCTTAAGCATGATTAAGCACTTTGTGCACAAATTACTTAAATTGATCAGAATGCCTTGTTATTGGTCCAAATTTTGACTAGATTAAAATTAGAAGTTAATGTCAGATGTGTTAGATCCATTATCCCATTTAGGATGTTATCAATAGAAAATAACAAAGGTACATGTCTTGTGCAAGATTTGATAAGAAAGAGCAATTCAAAGCACCTAGGTACAAAATTAGCATTTTGACTTGAAATGATTTGACCAAAGTTAGCTGGCCCATAAATTATATTACCCCATTTAGGGATAGACTAGCCAAAATCGGCACTTTAATATGTCAGTTTCACATCTTTTAATATTTTTTAGTGTTTTTAGGCCAAATTGTGTATTTCAAGTGGAAATTGGTCAAAAGCCTGATTGGAGGTTATCAGTGGCTAGTTTTAGGTGTCTACAGTTTGCCCCTATTTGGGAAGATGTTGCAAACCATATGAAAATCAATGTCTTATCAAATAATGATAAAAGGCCTATATTCCAAAAAAAATATGATGGTTGAAGAACAAAGCTCAAATAGTGTTTGGAAAGCCAAGGATGATGCCCCCTTGAGGTAGTGGCCATCACATTTGTTGATGGATGGTCCCTTGAAAAAAAACAAGAAGAAAGGTGGAATTAATCCATGGTTGAGATTAATCCAAATGAGTAAATGCTTGCATGAATTGATGTAAAAAAGACACTGATTTACCCAAAGCTGGTTAAAATCAGGAATAAAAGTCAAAATAATGATTACCCAAATTTGAATCTAGGAATTTGACTCAAACTAACTTCGGTTAATCGATTACCCAAATTTGAAAACTATTGATGGTTTGTTTGTTTAATACCTATCCTTATCATTGTTTGTGCCTTTATTTGAGAAAACACAGTCTTTCTTCAAAGAGCATTTTGTCTTATGCCTTATGCCAATTGATTATGTTTATGTTTGATTCTATGTGATGGGTCTATGTCAAAGTTGTTTCCAAACTTGTTAGATTAAATCAAATCACATCAGCCTTTGTTTCAAGTCTAGCTTTTGACATTGTTTGGCCAAAAGTCCTAGCAATACCTATTTTTTTGAGCCTAGATTTTGACTGTGTTTGGATAAAATACTTAGTTACTCAACTTCTCCCTATCCTAGTTTAGACCTTGTTTGGAACACTTTGACCTAAACCTTTGACATGTTGGTTTTTATTTAGACACTTGACCTTTTATGCATATGACATTTGACATTAGACATTTGATGTTAGGATATTTTATGCCAAGTCTTAACACAAATCATTTTAGAGATACAGCTCCACTTTTAGACCACATTGGAGATACAGATTCATCTTTTGACCAAGTTAGACCAAGCTTGAACCATTTGTCCTTTGGACATAGTTTTTTAGAGTTTGTAGAACTCTAAGCCTTTGTGTTTCAGAGTTTTCATCATTTATGCAGATATGACTAGCTACACTTATGGTGAAGTCACGTATAATCCAACTTATGATAAAATGGTCACACAAAATCCCACTAGGAACCCCTATAGAGAAAAATTTTCTAAGGAGTTTTATTATTCTCCCTACAATACTCCATATGGGGAACATAGTCAAAATCCACAAAATCCAAATCAAGACCTTGATTGGCATGAAGAGGCTTATGAGGAGGAATTTGAAGATCCAACTACAGATAATGTTATTTGGGATATGGATCCATACCCTCTTTACAATAATCACTACATAGAACATAGTCAAGAACCAACTTATGAGCCAACTCATGACTGGGATGATATGGTTTATGAGGAAGACTTGGATGTTTTAGCTTGTACAAGAAGTCAAGCTCCATGACATCCTTTTGTTATCTAATCATCAGTTACCCCTAACCCTCCTTTGGATTATACAAGCTATCAAGCTCTAAAATATCCAAGGAATACCATTATCATTCCTAGACCTAGTCTTTTAACTTATGCAAGAAACCAAGCTCCACAATGCCTAACCATTTCTATACTAAGACCTCATCCTTTAGCTTGTGTGTTAAATCAAGCTCCACACTGCCCTATCATTACCATTCTAGGACCTAGTCCTTTGGCTTGTGTGGGCAATCAAGCCCCACAACACCTTATCATTACCATTTCAGGACTTCATCCTTTGGCTCATGTGAGAAATCATGATCCACAATGCCCCACCATTATCCAACCACAAGTCATTCCTCATCTAGAACCAATCCCATCTAAACCTCAACCGATCCAATCATTCAAAGACCAAATTATGTTTAAAACTGGTATCTTCCAACTCATTAGAAACCAAGGCCAAAATAACCAACCAATCCAAGATGTTTTTATTGAACCAAGCATTTGTGATAAGTCAACCTATGATGAATCACCTATTGATCCTATACCAGTTGTCGAGTAGTCTCACTCTAACGAGCTAGTCTTTACTGAGTCACTTCTTAATGATTATAACTGCCTTTGGGAAAATCATTACCTAAACCATGTGCCTACTTTTTAAGAGCCTCCTATTGAAAAGCCAGACTTTAAGGAGTTGTCTCTTGACCTTTTTCACATCGTATAGAAGTCTCACTTTGATAAACTAGTCTTAGTGGAGCCCATCATGCCATCACAGGTCATTACATGTCCAATACTAAACATTCAACAAGACATCATTATAACAGAGTACCCATCAAATGAAGAATCAAAGTTAGAGTCCAATTTTACTCTTGCATTGACATCAGATTTAGCATCAGAATTAGAGTCAATATTAATCTCAACATCAGATTCAGAGTCCCTTGAGTTAGAATTAGATTTAGAATAATAATATGTTCATGGTTATTACAACATTAGTTATGCATGCCTTGCAGATCAATTTGAATATATTTGTGACCCTTCTACAGTTTTTGAGGATGATTAATTCAGCTTTGACATAAGTTATCCTAGTATCTTCTATGAGGATTATGCAGCCTCTCCCCATTCCATTACCATTCCATAGGCCATTACCATCAACCAAAATAGCCATATCCTTGACATTCCATCTCCCACAAGTGTTGATTGGGATCAACAGAATCACACTTTATTGAACTGCATCCATGGTGACATAGCAATTGAAGAAGAGCAAGGAGGCCAAGACCACATTCATGTTACAAAAGAACACTCTCTTAGTGAAACTTTTTTAGAGGTGCTAGGGGACAATCCAAGTTAGAACTCAGCATCTTCTAGTGAAACTTTTTTAGAAACACTAGAAGACATTCAAATTCAAAAGCCAATGTTCATTAGTGAAACCTTCTCGAAGGCACTATGGGATAATCAAGACAACTTCATTAGTGAAAACCTCATTGAGACACCAATAGTTGAGCACAAAAGTTCTTCACTACTTGATGAATATCAAATCAAAATAGCTTCTTATCTATAGCCTAATTAGATGGTAGCTACTCTCAAGATGAAACAATAGAAAAATTTATTGGTCCTATCGAGAGAACAAGTCGTTGGCCCCACCACAACCAAAATTATGTCAAATCTGGCATCAACAACATTATATGTGACTAAACATCCTGATCTTCATTTGTTCCCCAACCATTCTACATTCCATTATCATATACTATTCCATTTCACAAACAAACATACCATCCATTAGTTTTCCTTATCTACCATCCATGGCCACACTTTTCTTTGTAGAGGTTACAAAGATACTTTGTCTCGACACTTAAAGGAATAAAAATCAATAACCAACAAAAATCACAAAAGCATTTTTGACATCAAAATATGTAGGCCATTTTTTATAGAGCAGTTATTCAAATGAGGTGTGGGATAGAAATTAACATGATCAAGTATTTTGTTTGTATCATTTGTTGATTAGAATGTGTATCTCCCCATCAATAGGAATAATAGAATCATATGCCATTTTACCATAACCAAGCTAACAACATGTACCATATCATTTCACATTACCATGCCATTTCCATTGTTACATATCCTTTTTCCATTGTCACATATCCTACCATTCACCCCATCACTTGGGGCAAACCCTCATACCATTGTATACCATCCTATCATTCCATTCCTATCTATACCAAACCCTATTTTTAGTCATCCTACCCAATACTATTTTGATCTTGGTTAATTTGGTTCTTCATATACCTTTTGTGAGGGGACTTTGATCAAGTTTCAATAATTAATCAAGTTCATGTTTAAATGATAGTCTATGAAAGTAGAGTGATAGTTGATCTGGGAAGATATCTTTCATCCTACACCAAGTTTGTTTAAGTGAGCCTAATTATAACCACCTATGTGCAAATCAATGTTTCACCAGTCTTGCTACTAATTATAACTACCTATGGGAAAATTAGTATCATTGACCTATGCCATTGTATCCTAGTTATAACCACCTATGGGAAAACTAGGGGTAACACTTATTTATCATGCATTATCGCATCACCTTGCCATTACTATTTTTATTTGACTGGTTATTTGTTGGATTTGAGAACTTGTTGGGACCTAGTTGGTTTTTCCTCACCTTTTGTGTGGATGAAATTACTATGACTTGTGGTTATTTTATGACTGTGTGGGTCATGCTCAATTCATGTTAAGGTCACCTCAGTCCCCCTTTCCATACACTCTCATCATTTTGTGAGCAATTTAAGCCAAACACTCTCATCGTTTTATGATTAGGTATCTTATCATTCTCTAATGAGTTAAGATACCTCAAAAATCTAAAAAACATTCATAACATTTCAAAAATCTAAAAATCATTCATAACATTTCAAAAATCCAAAAATATTTGTCTTATTTAAGCCTAGTCAGTTATCTTTGATCCGCCTTACTAGGGCATTGTCATTATTAGGATGCTTTCTTTTGATTTTATTTTTAGGCTTTCTATTTGTTTGTTTATTTTAGGTTGTTTATTTGTTTATTTATTTATTTTTCATTTATTTGATTATTTTCTTGTTTGTTTGATTTTTGCACTATTGCCTTAACTGAGTCTATATGTATGCATTGGGTGATTCCTTGCACACATTATTCATGAGTCTATCCATCTTCATATGTCAACATTGTCATCATGGTGTTTATCATCGGTGCATTGTTTTCACTTGAATATTAGATATCGAGAGTCATTCCTTATGCATATTTTGGCCAAGTCTTCATGGTGTTCTATCATGAAGACTACCATCACATGCTACAACAAAAATTAGCTTCAAAAAGGTCTACAATCAATGGAGTCATAGAAGTTTCTCCTTGACACCTTGACAAACCCTTTCATCCCACCCTTAATCAAATCAACCCATTAACCATTCTAGTTGTATCATTGTTAATTAAGATGAGCATCTCCTCATTGATAGGTACAATTGAATCATTTCTAATTATCAATCTTATTCATCTATTTCATCACTTTACACCTACTCATCTTTAGTCTATATTTCAGGTTATATCCTTGAGTTATGCTTGTTAATCATCCCTAACTGGGGCACCATCAATTTTAACCAATCTAGGTCCTCTTAATGATTATAACCGCCTATGGGCAAATCATTATTGTGACTTTTATTCTTGATTATAATTGCCTTTGGGCAAATCAGTATCCTTTTTACATCAATGCATGTAAGCATTTACTCATTTAGATTAATCTCAACCACGAATTAATTATGCCTTTCTTCTTGTTTCTTTTCAAGGGACCATCCATCAAAAAATGTGACAGCCACTCCCTCAAGGGAGCATCATCCTAGGCTTCCCAAAAACCATTTGGAGCTTTGTTCTTCAACCATCATCCTCTTTTTGGCATATAGGCCTTTTTTCATTATTTGAGAAGACATTGTGTTACCTATAGTTCGCAACATCTTCCCAAATAGGGGCAAATTGTAGACACCTAAAATTGGCCACCGATAACCTCCAATCAAGCTTTTGAGGAATTTTCACTTAAAATAAACAATTTGGCCTAAAAACACTAAAACACATTAAAAGATGTGAAATTGACATATTCAAGTGCCAATTTTGGCCAGGGTATCCCTAAATGGGGCAATATAATTTATGAGCTAGCTAACATTAATCAGATCATTTCGAGTCAAAATGTCAATCTTGCACCTAGGTGCTCTAAATTTCTCTTTCCTATCAAATCTCTTTCATGAGACATGTGCCTTTGTTATTTGTTGTTGATAACATCTTAATGGGATAATGGATCCAATGCATCTGACATTGACTTCCAATTCCAATCTAGTCAAATTTTGGACCAATAACAAGGCATTCTGATCAATTTGAGTAATTTGTGCACAAAGTGATTAATCATGCTTAAGAGATAATTAAGCCAAATCAAGGCATAATTAATAATTCCATGGAAACTTGTTGAAAAATTATTTTTGGAAATGAATATTGAATATCTGCATCATCAGGTGACCTCATTTCTTGGGAAGACATTCCTAGGCCATTAATGCCACAAATATTAGGATTCATGCCTTCCATGCCTCATCAAAGCCCTCCATGCCTCTTAATTGCTCCTCTATCACAAATTTTGATGAGATTATTTATCAATTTTAATTATAAAATTGGATTAATCCTTAGCCACACATCTCAATCCTGAGATGAACAGTTTAGGTTGATTCTAGACATTCTCAAAAATCTATAAATAGGAGGCCTTACCACATGAATTTTAAGTCTTGATAATGCAAATTTATAATGCACAAATGATTCCAAAAGCTATTTTAATTAGTGTTACCATGCCAAATTAATTCCAATATAATCCAAGCCACAATCCAAAGGTGCTAAGGAGAAGAGGAGATAGTCAAGCCTCCTTTGATGAAGACTTCATGAGCACAAGCCGAGCAAGCCACTACAACAAGCATTTTGGAGCATCCAAGGAAGGTAAAAGAAGGTTTATTTTACATTTTAGTTGTGTGTTTTATTCATGTTTGTTAACTAAGCTCTCCCTAATGTCTAGGCCTAGAGATGTTATGCTAGTTAGTGTGTTTCTTTCATTTTGTTTTCATTTTAGAACTAACACCATACTAAGCATCCTCTCTTGATTCAAATTCCTAGATTCACATATATTAATCAAAATTAATAATAATACATAATATTAAAATGTTTTATATATAAATACATGACCACCATGTGTACTCTAACTATAGATACAACCTATAGTTTTTTAACTATTAAGAGAATGATGTGTGTACATAGGGAAAGTAATTACCTTGAACACTTCTATGATCATGATTACTTATTTTCAAAACCTCTTAATGTGGGGATAATAAATTGAGGTCCTATAGTTTATCTTATAGCTTCCATTCATCCATGTTATAAATATGTTGACCTAGCGAAATCACATCAAGCTTAAGAACATTACAAAATGTCATACTCAAGCACCTTGAAGAAAGGGCAAGGCCATATAAAACATGTAAATAGTGAAATATTTAAAGGCAAGTTACATGTTAATGGTGAAGATCAATGACAAGCTATTTCAAGGGATATCTTACACTAACCCTAGATTCACTAGCCTTAGATTCAAGTTAGTTGTTGGATTTACATAACCAACACCTATTGCAAAGGGGTGTGCCATATTTCAAGGTGGCAATATATTTAATTGGATGTTTTCTATTATCAAGGGTGGATGATGATGTCATGAGTATTGATTTGATTGTAGCAAGCCTCCATGTCTCATTTTCAACTCAAACCAACAATAAAATGTTGTTGATGTTGGAAAAATACATTGAGTTCTCATAGTGTATATTATAGCTTCCATTCATCCATGATGTCAATATGTTAACACCTTACATTAAGGATATATTTAATGTATTTGTTTGCATTTACATGACATGCACCCATCAAAAGGAGTCTACATCTTATAGGGTGGTTGCATCTTTTATTGGCACAAATAAATAATTTCATTGGTAACATAGTCTTTGGTACCTAGCCTCTTACCCATCAATATTTCAAAAAATAAAATGCCAAATTTGTAGATATCAATTTTAGTATTAGCCCTATTCATCTTCTCAAGTATAGGAGCCCTATTTTCTTTATAAAAAATTCCCCAATTATTATATTATCACATGTACATTGGAAGTCACATGATTTAGGAAATCCGACTATCACAGGCCATAAAATCCACAGGTGATATGTTAAGTGCAAAAGTGATTAAAAAAATAATCATATATGAGTTGTTTGGTCGGTGATAGAGGTCATTCGAATGCCACTTATGTATTAATATACCTATACATTAAGCAAACGTCATAGCACATATATTACATAAACTCAAGATGAATATTGTGGATCAAAATAATTTACTGTATGCATATTTCTATTAATACGTACAATGCAATTGAACAAAGTATACAAGCAAGTAGAGAAAGGAGTAAATGAAAGAATGGTCTTATGACTAGGAATTGATGTTGAGAATCCATGAGTGGATAACCAATTTCTATTTATGTAAGCAAGTAGACCATGCCATGCACAAAGATACTATATTTTCCATAACTCAATAATCTAGATAAATGAAACCCTCTAGGAATGTCATTAAAGTAACATGGATCATACCTATTATGGGATACACACATGTTTCATTACACAATGGATGAATTGACCTCATATTTTCAAGATATGAAAATCAACAACTCCTATCCACTCAGTGGTCAATGAAAAAGTAAACAAGAAAAAAAATAAACCCACATGGAATGGATGCCATTAATGAAATTTTAATGCATGTTTTCCTCCTAATCATATGGTTTTTGTATTATGTAATTGGCCAAGATGTTAATATAAATTATGGGTGTGGATTTGATTTGGATTGCTTGTGGATATGTGTATTGAAGTATGACACCAACTGAAAGATTCACTTTGCTACATTTAATAGACCAATGTCGAGTTATAATCAATCATATCATCATTTAAGAAATAATAGCAAGCCCCCATTTACCCAACTCTTTTTGCTTATCTCTTCTTCAATTCACTTCCTAAGACTCCTATTCAAATGCAAAAGTCAAAAGCACCAATAGACCACCCATTTCGGGCTTCAAAACTCTCCAGCAGAACAATGCCAATATGAACTCAAATTTTCAACATCTAATTAAACCCAATAATCCATCATTAAGCCTTTCTATGAAGGTTCATAGTCCCCCCACTTCAACATATTTATGTAAAATTTTAAATAACAATAGGGTGTCAGGGTAATACATAAGTTTGAAACTAAAAATAATAATAAATAATAAATAGATTCAAACAAAACAAAAATTCCATCATATGTCTAAAAAAAGAAGATTTAGAGTAAGGAGCATGAAACAAAAAGAGATGGCTAAATAATTTGATTCAAACAACACCCACTCGTATAGAAAAGTTACAAGCATACCTGACTACCACCTATTTACCCTTCTACTATGAGTTATAAACCTCTATCAACTTGTTCCTATTTGTTCCAACTCTTAATTGCCTTATTTACCTTGCTTAGAAATTTTATTTATTTTATCCAAACATATCAAATCACATCTACCATTTGATTAAAATATCGATGCATAGGGATAGTCCTCAAATATTAAAATGTTATGTTTTTAAATTGTTAAGTTTTTGGATAAAAAACATGTGAGATTATTAATTTGTTGATATGTGAAATATAATATTAACTATTACATTTCCACTCCCATGTTTTAAGCAGCCCATTTACATTTTTATTATTAAAAAATATTAATATATACCATATTCTAATTTTATTTGTTTAATATAATATAATATTATAATTATAAACATGTATATTGTTATATAATATATGTTAATATTATATAATAGTGTAAATATACACAAAAACAAATTAGCAGATGTCCTAAAGGTATAAGTTTTCATAAGGGATACAATAAGCAATGATAATATGCCATTAATTTTAATAATCTTTTTTCTATTTTTAATGTATTATCACTTTTTTGACTTCACAATTATGTCTATGTAACACATCTTGGAATCATAAAACACATTTTTTAATCATCAAATACAATTGCTTCCTTCCCATCATACTTTGAATTTTATTATAAGCCATCAAAAACAACATTATAAAAATTTAAAAAATGACATTACAAAGAAACACATAACATGCATTTATAGCAACTACATACAAATAAACCAAATCAATATAGTGTACTTCTAAGATAGCCACAATTGAATATACAATCACATAGTAGAAACTATTTTTAAAAATGTACCATGTCATCACCCCCCCCACCATCACCACCCAGTTCACCTTGAAATATTTCATCATTTTCATGTTCTATATGGCCTTTCTATTCCCCAACACTTCACCATTATTCAAGCTCACCATGACAAGGAAATTAGTAGCTTATAATTAGCTTTCACGTGAGAGTTTAATTGCAGGTTAAAATCAAGTAATCCCTTCTCACTAGTGAAGTGATAAAGTTAAAGTCTATCATAAGCTTAATTAGGCCCTTCAAAACTAATAAAGCAACAAGGGGCCATAATAACATATAAGTTGTTTGTAAATGAGATTTGTTAGGGGTCATCATATTTAATCTATTCCCTGAAGATGATTGTAACAAACTAAAATTTGTAACAAAAAATACAAAGTGGGGCATATTAGATTTGGGGTAGTAAGATATATACAATTAAAACTAATCGATTATTATGTTTGTAGGAGGGATTATGGTCTATTGGGTGTATAGGTTGTGGCAGACCAAGTTTGCCAACCTGTGTGGGATTGGGTTTTTTAATAAATGAGAATTTTAAATTTTTAGAGGCATTTCTGAGATGCACTAAAGAAACATATTTGACTTGGGGTAGAAAATAATGCATTTAGAGGCATTTGAACAATATTTTTTTCAATTATGAATCCACATAAGAGGAAAGAGGCAAGTTTAACACATAAATATCCTCATCATACAACCAATTATCCATTATATTAGGAGGAGGGTTAATTCTATTGTGACATCATTGCCATTGAATAAGGATCATAGTCTATTTGGTTTATTGGTATCTTCATTTTCATATCTTTCCTACCCTTCCCTATAATACATGTCAATCTAAGAAGTGTAACATGTGTAATCTAAGTAACCCAAGAGGTGTTATCTATGCAGCCCAATAGGTGTTTATGGTGTGGTGATTAGAATTTGCCTATTTATATATAATTGACTTATTTTTGCATGACTATTATGATTACCATGGTATCCTTCACTTCATCACTGAATGTTCCCTTTGATAGGGGGAAGGTCATGCCTATGATAGTGGTGGCATGTGTGGTGTAGACCTTGATGTTGTCTTTTAGATTGACATTTTAAAGTGTCATTTGAATGTTATTTATGATAGGAACAAGGTATGATATGTATTGTGCAAATATTTGCATTCTTAAAACCTCATTGTCGATAATAATGTATTTGATATTGGTGGTAGGATATAAGGGTTTAATGTTGTTATTCCCACCTATTTTTGAAACTGAGTTGGAGATTATGGAATGAAATTCATTGTTATCAGCTCCTATAAGTATGTTGATTCTAGAATTACTAAAGGAATGTAGGGCATTGCATCTTTTTGGTAAAATTATCTTTTTTTTATTTTGTTCTTTATCAAAGTTATCATGTCGTTTGAGCTTGGTAGATTTTACATATTGCATTAACATATGTGACATGTCAATTTATTTGAGTTCATCACATGAAATAACCTTATCATTAACCCTCGCCATCATCGTGTAACTAACCTTGAAATCTTTCACCACTCTCATGTTTTGTATGGCCTTTCCCTTCCCCATCAATTTTCCATTACTTAAGCTTGTCGTGGAATGGAATGTCTCCTCCCCACACAACTAAATGTCATGTCATAGAAAGAAACACCCCACCTTATTTTCCATTGTCACCTCCACTATAAATATCATAGTATTTTTGCTTAATGCTTCACGCACAAAGGGTTAGATAGAACCAAGGGTCATGGATTTTAGTTAAAATATAACTTTTGATTTACACTTTCACTTTATAAAGTCCTAATTATACCTATAGATATGTTGAAAAGTCAAGGACGGTATGGCTTTCCTCTTATGAGTAGGTTGATTGTTAGTGATAACCATGGCGTATGGTTTTCCCAGCTATGTCTATGATAATAGGATTGATATCAATCATCGATCAATTTTTTAGCATATTGTTTAGAGTCGGGGCAAAGCATATTAATATATAATATCATATATTTTATTTGATATAATAATATCATATATTTTATTTGATATAGTAATATCTAATATAATTATATATTATATATATAATAATTTAATAATAATATAAATTTTTAAAATATAATTATATTAAAATATTTTATATTTATAAATTAGTATTACATTATTATATAACATATATTACAATTATATATATAAGTATAATGTATATAAAATAAATATATTATAATATATAATATTTATATGCACTATATAATTAATATATAATAATAGAATTATATTATACATAGGAAAATATATAATATAAATATTTTAATATAATATATGCTATTATATATATACATATATATAATATAATTATTAAATTTAATATATAGTAATGATATAAAATATAAATAGAATTATATCTCTAACACTCACACACACACACACACACATATGTATGTATGTGTGTGTGTGTGTGTGTATGTATGTATGTATGTATATACATACATACATATAGACACGCGCGCGCGCGCACATATATATATATATATATATATATATATATATATATATATATATATTAATATGTATATTTTTATAATATAAATGATATTGTATGATATATAGTAATATATTATAATTATACATTTTTTTTTTAATTTATTATTGTAATAAATAATATATGTGTGTGTGTGTGTGTGTGTAATAAACTATTATATTATATATTATAGTGAAAAATAAATAGTTGCATTGATGACAAAGAATTTGTGTTGTTTAACATTAGAGACAAATATATAATATTTAATTTGGTACAAAACATCTCCTCCCCATACAACTCATTTCCATGTCATATGAAATAACACACAACCTCATTTTTCCACCATCATCTCCACTATAAATATAATATTATTGTTGCTTGGCACTTTGTGCATAAAAGGTTAGATGAGGTTAACGATCATGGGTTTCAAGTGAGGTACAATAGTCAATTTACACTATAATATAATATAATCATATAAGTTTTATTGTTGTAGACGGGGATGGATATAACTGATTTCATAATACACACTCACAATTAGATACAACCTCATACATGGATAAATACAAATTGTTATGTAATTTTGACTTGCTGGTTAATCAGGATTGAAATGGGGGAGACTATTTGAGAGTTGTAGTCCATCCATTTATCATGAATCATATATACAAACAAACAAAAACTTAGATAGCACTACTCCCAACCATTGATGCCAATTTGTGCACTCATATTGTAGTTATACTTGTGTCTAGGGACTAAATTTGATGGTCAACCATGTTTATCATGAATTTTTTTATGATAATTATATCCTCAACATTACCCTTAAAATGCTAATATAATTCATAGTAATTTTCATTATGTGAATATATATAATATAATATAATATAATTTATTATTAATATTACTTATATCATAGAATATAATATATTATTAATAATATAAATAGATTGACCCGATGGAGATAGCCTAGCAGTGTGTGAACTGAGTGCTAGAAGTGTCAAACACTAGAGTCTAATGGGTCACTTGTGAGGGTACCCGATGTGGTGGACTAGTCAGTTTGATGTTCAATGCGATGAGGGTTGGTATGTGGTTTGAAACTTGTGTTTAATATGACAAGGCAAGTTCATAGTCCATGGCTAGGGTTACTCTTCACAACCAATTTTGGATCTAGTTAAATAAATCCTATTACAATTTTTTTTTTTAATGAGATTTTCATGAGTTGGTTAAGTGGCTTGGTTGTTTTAAGCCCCACCCAAGTTCAAATATCTAGAAAGGCGTATGAGGCCAGTTGTGGTCGTTGGTTGTATTCTTGAGGTTGTTAATGGTTGGTGGTTATTCTCAAGGTTAGTGGTGGTTGTTGTTGGTAATTGTTGGTATACATGTGGTATTACATGGGGATTTGGGCCCTTGATTATGTCTCAAACTAGTTCACACTCTAGTAAAAAATTGTCACCTAGCCAAAAATAATAATATAAAGATATTGATATTATTATATTATATAATATTAATAATATATAATACTATTAATTTATTATTATATATTATATTAAATATTATACATGGATTCTCTAATAATGGAGTAGGCATAATTATAAGGGAGAATCTCAAACTCGTTGGAATCATCCTTAGGTTCATGTGATTCAGATGAAGTTTGATGAAGTTACAAAGGGTAATCTGGGTTAGGCTGAAGGTAGAGGCACCTTTAAGAAATCCAAAGGTTCCTTTCTCCTCAGTTTTGGTGAAGCTTTAGGTTGATGTACTAATAATCATGTTGAACCCAAGAACCTTTATTGGGTCTTTCAATTTATTTGTAAAAGAACTAGAGTGGTCTGGAAATTGAAGGTGATTCTCAGCTAATTGTGGAAGTAATGAAAATAGGAAACATGAATAATTGGAACCCATCCAACATTATAGAAGATTGTACGAACCTCTAAGAGATATTTTCTCATTTTAATCTTCTTAATTATCATCATGAAGGAAACCAAGTAGCTAGCCAATTTGCAAATCTTGGTGTCACGCTTAATTCCTAGGATCATTCATTGGCTCTCATTTATTTGCCAAACTTGGCTAATGAAGCCAAGATCTTGTTAAAAATGATTGTCATCATTGTTCTATTGTTGATTTCACTCATGACTAAGATTGGCATCTCAAGCCTCATCATTTCCTATAGTATTAAGCATCATTTTTGATAGATCAAGCACATCATGACTTAGCATGAAAATAACTTTGTGTGGTAGCAAGAATTGTGGGATCCTCTCATATCTCCCACCTCCCTCCTCACTTGGTCATTATTGCCAAATAATGGATCATGGAGTAGAATTAAAAGGACTTAAGTGTCATTGTTGATATGGTAGATCTTTGTGAATTTGGGCCCCTCCAAGCAAACCATGCATAATAAGGGCAAAGACATGACACTTAACATAATCAAGGAAATGAATTATAAAATGTTGCATAAGTACTAATTGGAAGATGTTCATAACTCCTTTTTGGGACTAGTGAATGATCTCAATTTGAGGCACTTGCTAAACTTAGGGACTTTATTGGACAAAAGTACCAAGATCACGATCAAGGATGCACTAATTTTTTGGTGATCTACACTCATTGAGGGTGTCAAAGACGAGAAACTACTCAAGTGGATGGCTACTAACCTTCTACATGTTCAGCTCTTTATGAGGCTTGGTGGTGGTGTCTTAGTGGATTCGGTTATTCAAGTCATGGAGGATCTTGGGTAATCCACTCCAAGGATTGACACCCTCAAAGTTCTGATAGGGATCTAGACCATTTTATTTGGTGCCAGTAACTTATTGGTGGTTCATGAGTATGTGGAGCAGTTTAGGAATGAGATAGGCACTAAGATAGACCAATTTTGGGAACTCCTAAAAGCCACTATAGTGGATAATATCTCTTAGAGACGTAAGCTAAAAGGTATTTATAATAAATTGGGCATCCCTATTTCAAGAAATGATGACTCAAAGTTGGTCGAATCCCTAACAGCCTGATAATTGAAGAAGAAGCACATAAAGATGTTCCTATTGTGGTGGTTTCCAACTCTTCTGAGGAGTTTCATTTATCTTTTGTTATGTATAGTTGTAAGTTTTCCATAAGGATGAATGATAATAGTAGTCTAGTTAAAATCACTACTATTGTAAGTGACTTTTTGTTCTATATCTCTGATTTTATTAGGGTTTTTGGTAATTTGTTTACTAGATGGACTTAGTCCCATTTTTTGATCTCAATATCAATATATATACTATACAAATATATAATATTTTATAATTTACTACATAAAAAATATAAAATAGTTATATTATATATTTTTTAATTTATAATATATATAATTTACTATATTTTATGTATAATTGTACTCTTTCCATAAGGGCGAAGGATAATAATAGTCTAGTTGAAAGTTTTACTGCTATAAGTGACTTTTTGTTATATATCCATGATTTTATCAAGGTTTTTGGTAATTTTATAACTAGATGGGTTGAATCCCTTTTTCAATCTATCAATATATATATATATATATATATATATATATAATTGATTTAACCTTTTAAAGATTAACTATGTAAAACCTATGTTTAAATTAAAGGGCTCATATGTTTAAATTAGTTAAATAATATGCAATAATTAACCATTGATTTGTTATGATTTTGACCTTCTTTGACTTAATAAAAATAGAAATAAACATGCATAAATATAGACTTATCTAAAAAGTGATTGTCACAAATGATCTGGGTTCTAAAAATTGAGTTTTGGATAGTTATAAGTATCATCAATAGGATTTTGGTAATCATCTACTGACTAGACTATAACATCATGCTTGTGTAGTGTCTTCAGTGTGGTGTTAATGTCCCATTTATGGGATTTTTATTATTTTTTGGGATCACCTACACCTGTGTTTTAGGTCTTTTTATTGCATGCATGAAACTTGGAGCTCTGTGTTGTGTCTGGGAAACTTGATTTAGTGTGTAAACCCTAATGCTCCTTACAAGTATGACATAAGTAATAATTGTGTGTTCATTCATAGGATGGAATGGATATCCTCAACACCCTACTGTGAAGAGAGTTGCCTACGTACCAATACTCTGAAGAGGGATCAATCCTGATGTAGTTCTCTAACCTAGTGTTTGATGCAAGTGCAAGTGAATGCTAGAATGAGAGTGGACTTGGATGCCTTGAATGTGTTTGAGCTTTAAAATCTTTGAATCTGGGTCTAGGGTTATTGTAGATGGTAGTATGTAAAATTAAGGTAGAATAGGGATCAAATACCTTAATTTTGATCAACTTATCTTTTGGTTTGAATATTTTTTGCATCTATTTTCCATCCAATGAATAGAGGTCAATTAGACTTGTATTTATAGAGTTTGTAGCTTATGCAAATAATAAAATATGATTAGGCCAACCTTAGGAGGGGCAGACATTTTAAAAAGTATTAGTTGGGAAGATTTAGGGCTAAGGACATTAGCACCAAATTGGGGACACTAACACCATGTGGTTGTAGTGTCCCAAATGTGGTGCTAATGTCCACTTGGTAGACTACTGAGCAAGTTGGGTTGTATTTGGGAAGACAGTTCTAGGACTATGTTTTGACTAACTGTGGGTGACTATGGTTTGCTCAATGATTGGAAAAGTATCTCTAAGGCTATAGGATAGGTCTAGGGCTATGTTAGGGATAGGTTAGCTCAAGTGACATGCTAAGCATCCAATTACCACTTTTAGGTGATTACATTTGGCCCCCCTTTATGTTAGTAATGTAGCAAAGTGAAATGACTAGTATAAAGGAAAAAGAAGCATACCTAGACTTATCTTAGAAGTGACGCCCATGTATACGAATTTGAGTATGCAAATCTATTTTTGTGTATATGAAACATGATCAAAAGCAATGTCCTACAATGAAACATGAAAAAATTAGTCCTTATTTAAGAGATGATCGAAAGTAAAAGACTGTGCTAAAACAAAGTGACTGAGTAAAGCTAAGTAAAGAAACAAGAAAAGAATGAATACACCTCATCAGGTATATGAACTAATGCATAAACCTGGTGAGAGCATGTGTGTGAGCGTATATAGTAATCTTATTATTGAATGGTTTGAACTAAGTTGATGTCTTGCCCAATCCTTATATGGGTGGCTCAAGAACTCAATCTAATTTTGACTCCATCATTACCCACCCCTACTCAATGGATCCTAATCTCTATGAATAGTTTTGATAAGACTGTAAGTGTGTCTAACCCTCTCATATGGGTGGCTCAATAACTCAAGTAAGGCATGACTCCAATATTGCCTACATGTGTGAGGTAGATGTATCTATAATTAAACTGCATAAAGTACTAAAAGTATTTAACTAAGTATAATCTAACTTTGTATTCAGCTATACAGCCACTCGGGTATATTAGGTGACTATGGGCCACTCAAGAATACCAACCACTATAGATGAAGTAAGGCATAAATCTAGTGATAACCTGGAGTGTGATAACAAGTGTATGTAGTGAAGAGAATGACATGGAATTTTCCATCCCATCTAATCAACATGCACATACCCCAATCTGGTATCTGAGAATACTAAATTTGAACTGAGTATGTAATAGCTAAATTTATGTAACTTAACTAAATGTGGGAGTGACCACATTGTGCATGATGCCCCCAAATCTGAGCTAGTATGAATATGAATTGAAATGAATGTATCTAAGTTAAATCTAAATATAACTATCAAACCTATGATTATATCTATGTAAATTTGTATTGTACCTAGGTATTGGTCTGGTCAATCTAGATTATCCTAAAATTGAGGCTACTGGGCAATAACACCTTGTGGTATTAGTGTCCCAATTTGGGTGCTAATGTCTACCTAGTCTAATTTTTTAGTGATTTAAACTATTATCTGAGTTTTTTTTATGTTTTGTGTTTGTTATGTGTTTGATGTCTAAAATTGAGCCTGAGTACTAAAATGTATATGTAAATAGTAATGTAGGACCCTGATCTCTGTGACAAACCCCTATGAATGCCCCCTCTTTTGAGGGTAGTTGTGAAATCTATGTAAGAAATGTTCTCTAAATAAGTAGTTCTACAAAATGTTTTAGTTGAAGCATGTGTATGATATTCTAATATAATGTACCAAGATAACATTGAAATATAAATAAATCTGAGTAAAAGTAAGTAATGTAAGATGTATGTTGTAATATAGCATTGCACAAGGGTGTCAAGATAGATGTAATCAATTTGTATAACATTAAATCTAAGTAACTACCTAGGGAGATGAGGCATGATGTCCATCATGGCACCCAAGTAGGAAGGGTAGATGCATGAGGTCCCATATGGCATCAAAAATTGGTGTGTGTGTGTAACAAGTAAATACAAGTGTCATGGTGTAAAATCATACATACAAACACATGAGGTATGCAAAAGGTAGGCCAATGGGCAACAATATAAGGAACATGGTCACATATCACTAAATCTGAGAATGAGGACATAGAAGGACATGTTCAAATGTCTACATATAGAAATAGGAAAGCACACACAAGTGACATGTGTTATATAATCTAAGTCTAAATCTACCTGTGTAATATTGATGTTATGATGTTCTATCACTGACTGTGAAGGCCTATGAACTGTAGGGGTCTTAGGGACCCATTTGGTAGAAGTAGAATTTGTAGGTGATGTAGGTGCCTTGTGCTGAGAACCCTTAGAACCCAATATAACTGATCTTGGTGTAAACTACATAGAGGAAGGTTCTATATAATTTGTGATGTATCTTTGATGTAATGGTTTCTTGAGTAAAGGTCTCTATGGGAGAGTATGTGTCCATGTAGATATTGTAAGAGTAGACCTGGCATGCTCTAATGACTTTGATAAACACTATGATATATGCATAGGATCTATACTCTCTATTGTAACTTATAACCATGAAATATCTGGTAGTGGTACTATAATTGTAACTGGTGTTGGTACTAGAACTATAGTTGGAAACTATGTTGGAATTATCTGTGGGATGGGAAGAGGATATTCATATGGGACACCCTCAATCTTAACCACCTCATTAACATTTATATACTTCAAGCATCAGTGCACTATATATGAAATTTTTCAAATCTACTATAACCATGGCCTACCAAATAATATATTGAATACACCTGCACTAGGTATTACTAGGAACCAAGTGGTTATGTGTGTTGGTCCAACTTGTAATGGAATTATAATCTCCCCAATGGATCTTTGAACATGGCCAATGAAACCACTAATGACTGTATCTGTAGGGAATATTTCTTGCTCAATGTAGCCCAAGTTTTGTAAAAGTGCCATGGTGCACATGCTTATGTTTGACCCATTGTCAACCATAACACTATGAATAGGATGGTGGTCTATGTATACTTGTATGAAGAATGCATGTAAATTTATGTCATCATCCACAATCTCTTGCTCTTAAAATGTGATAAGTGTTCTAGGTAGCATTATAGTATGATACATGCCAATAATGTTATGTAATTGATATGTCTCCTCTATAACTATGTGATAGGAATATGGTGGTGGATGTGCTTGGTATGTATAATGAACACTTGATATGTCCCCTACCTCATTAGCTATATGTTTTGGGAAAAGATATGAATATATATTTAGTGCCTTTGCCTCTATTTTCTATTATTTTGATGTATTTATGGGTGTGCCCACATCAATAATGTTATCCTCAATGAGCTCTTATATCTTGTGCTTTAGGCTAATGCATCTAATTGTCATGTGGCCTGGTGCCCTGTGATACTCATAAAATACATTTGAATCATAACTCTTAATAAGAGGCCATGTCATATCAACCTCTTTAATGGGAGGGAGAGATATGACATTGTATTCCAATAGTTATTCTAGAACTCATGCCGATGACTCTAAAAGATTAGTGAAGACTTTGTGTTAAGGAATAGATAAAACCAATCTGGGATAAGGCTCAAAAGTTGCGTTGACTATGGCCTTTTGATCACTTTTGTTTTATGTGGTTTTGACCTTATATGGAGGTTTGTTTTTACTCTTAATAGCTGATTTTGAGCCATTTTTATACTTGAGTTTTCCCATTGATAAGAGCTTAACCTCTCTTTCCTTGATTGTGTGGCACATATTGATAAATTTGGGAAACTTGTTAAATAAGATAACTTCATGAAGTGCTGGTAATAGACTCTATTTAAATACATCTTGAAGTTCTTTTTCTAGCATGGGGATATTCAATTTCAATATAATTATGTTGTATCATAAGACATAATCTATGATAGGCTCATTTGACTTATGCTTTAATTATGCCATTTATGCATATGATATACTGTCACTAATGTTGATTGATAAGTGTGCTAGGAACATGTTAGATAAAGGATTGAATTCCATGATAGATTGATTTAGAAAATCATAGAACCATTGTAAGGCATAATCCTTGAGAATGCATGGAAATAGCTTCATAAGAAGCCAATCATTGGACACATAGTCCAATCATGTTATGTGAAAGGCTCTGAGGTGATGCTCTGGGTCACCCTAGCCATCATATAATGTGAGTTTGGGTGCCACAAAACTAGATGAAAAAGGAGTTACCTCTATGTGATGTGCCAAAGGTGTATGCAAGAGAATGTTAGAATCCAATGCATGTGATGGCCTAGTTGTTCCCTTCTTGAGATGTAACACCTTAGACTACAGAGTGATAACCTCATGCATAAAGGATTATACATCAAGAGTGGAAGAACTAGCCATAAATGGTGTAGTTTTCATTTATGGTCGAATAATTATGCTATCTGAGTTGGTTGAGTTGGCCCCATTACAGGTGTAACACATTATTAATTAAAGGAGTTGAATATTGACAATTATTTGTCTTTTGGATTTCTTTTTGAATAATGTTTATGAAGCCATCTTATATATCCTTATGTTTGGACACCAAGTCTTGTAACTGTTGCTTATCAATTTCATCAAATATGTTGTTAAATTCTACCATTGTAGGTTAAAAGGTAGGAAAATCACTTTTATATATTTTTTGGACATTTTAAAAATAGTAATCTATGGAAGATTGCAAAAATGAAATATTTTAAAAAATCTAATATATTTGTAATTAAAATTTGAGTACACATAAAAAAGGATACAAACACTAAGGGTGTCTAGGGTTAGGGTTTTTGGAATCTAGAGCTTGTATGTAATAATTTAAATTATGTGTAAAATAAATTGAAACCCTAATGTAAAATTTGATTTTAATTAGCTAGGTTGTCCAAAAATATTAGAAAATCAAAAGTATGCAACCCTACATTTATTGCACAACAATAAGAATTAATATAAGCTAGGATTTTGAGAAATATTTGAATATGTTGGGTTCACCAAATGATTTAACCTTTTAGGGATTAACTATGTAAAACCTATGTTTAGATTAAAGAGATGAAATGTCTAAATTAGTTAAATAATATGCAATAATTAACTATTGATTTGTTATGATTTTGATTTTCTAAAAATAGCAATAAATAGGCATAAATATAAACTTATCTGAAAAGTGACTATAGTGGATGATTTGGGTTCTAAAAATTGAGTTTTAGATAGTTTTGAGTATCATCAATAAGATTTTGGTGTTCATCTACTCACTAGATAGGAGCGTGCTAGATGGATAGTTATGCCATGCTTATTAGTGTCTTCAGTGTGACACTAATGTCCCCTTTGCAAGATTGTTATTATTTTCTAGGAGCACTTGCGCCTGTCTTTTTAGGTCCTATATTTGCATGCACAAAACTTGGAGCTCTATGTTATGACTAAAAAACTTGATTTAGTGTGTAAACCTTAATCCTCCTTGTAAGTATGGCATGAGTAATATTTGTGTGTTCATTAATAGGATGGACTGGACATCTTAAACACCCCACTATGAAGAGAGTTTCCTACATACCAATACTCCAAAGAGGAATCAAGCCTGATGTAGTTCTCCTACCTAGTGTTTGATGCAAGTGCAAGTGAATGCTAAAATGAGAGTGGACTTAGATGCCTAGAATGTGATTGAGCTTTGAAATATTTAAAATTTGGGTCTAGGGCTATTGTAGATGGTAGTATATAGAAGTAGGATAGAATAGAGATCAAATACCTTAATTTATCTAAACTTGTCTTTTGGTTTGAATAGTTTATGCATATGTTTTTCATATAGTGAATAGAGGTCAATTCGACTTGTATTTATAGAGTTTTGTAGTTTGTGCAGAAAATAAAATATGCTTATGCTAACATTAAGATGGGTACACATTTGAAAAAGTATCTGTTGAAAAGAGTTATGGCTAAGTGCAGTGGCATCGAATTGGGGATACTAGCACCATGTAGTTGTAGTGTCATACATGTGGTGTTAATGTCCACTTGGTAGACTATTGAGCAAGTTGGGTTGGGATTTGGGAAGATAGTTATGGACTATGTTTTGGCTAATTGTGGGTGATTGCGGTCTGCTCAATGATTGGAAAAGTGTCTCTAAGGCTCTAGGATAGGTATAGTTCTATGTTAAGGATAGTTTAGCTCAAGCAATACTCTTAGCATCTAATTACCACTTTTAGTTGATTCCAATAATACACAAATATATAATATTTTAAAATTTACTATATAAAAAATGTAAAATATTAATATGTTATATATTATATAAGTGACATGTTGCAAAGGTTTGTATGTGTATCTACTTAGGTTTCTTCGAGTCCATCCCCTATAATACATTGTCATTGTCCTTTCCCATCACTAGTTAGCGCAACTTGAAAGATTTAATCATTTTCATGATTTTGTATAACCTTGCCAATTCCCATCACTTTGCATTGTCATAGGTTTCAAATGAGGTAAAACTATTGATTTACATTCTTTCCCTTTACAAAACCCTACTTTGATAAAATAAAAAATTATGCCATTCATTCTAGCGCAACTTGCACTTTTTGGGGCAACTACTAGTAAATAAACATTTTAAAAATTATCCTTAATTTATATTGTTTAATTATTCTACCATTTAGTCATATTATCTATTTTTTATTTCCTAAAATTTTTTATCATGTGGCCTAGTTTGTTAGCTTTGGGGTGTGCTTTCATACCACCTATTTATTTTGTGAATAATTTTTAATATTTTTAAAAAACTAATATCTCTCCATTTCATCAGAAAAATGGTAGCTTGAGGTGTAAGTGCATTGTATAGCCTTCAAATATTTAGTTAGGTGGGTCCCATTTTAGGGGATACTACCCTATAATTTTACCTCATGTGATTCCATACAAATGCTAACGTATAAATTCTACTTAAACACAAATTTATCTCTAAATTTTTCAAGTAGTGGTTGATTGGCAAAGGGATCTTAAGCCCATGTAATCAGTTGGTAACAAACCCTTCACTACCCCCCAAAATTATTTTCTACCACATGGCATATCTATATGTGTTTTATCTATTTTAAGATTAATATGACCCTAAATATGATAAAACTAATTGAATAGTCAAATTGATTAACATATATAGTAATTAAATAAATATGATTGTAACTAACTAATAATAATAACTTACTATTTTTGGATATACACTAGAAGGTAAACTACTTAGCTTATTTATGATGCATGTAGGTTTGTGACAGTGATACAATCATCTAAAATGAACTAAAATGGGTTTGAGAATGTTCAGATCTAGAAATAGAAGCATTGCACCAATTAGGACTAGTCTGCACTTTCTTAGGTGTGTGTGCAGTGTAGAACCATCCAATGGAGTATGGAACCATCTGAGTTGACTATGATGATTTTGTAACAATTTTGGAAGATGCGCATGTATCTGATAATATTTTTTATGTATTTAGATTCCTTTGATTAAGTGTGCACAACTTTTTTAACCATCTCTTTACTTCAATCCCTAGATATGCACTATAAGACAAAAATAAAACTAGGACAAAGGATGAAAGTGAAAATTTGAGCTAACCTTAGCCACCCCATTGTGCAATTGAAGATGGAAATCATTTTGAATGTAGTTCTCCCACCTTGTTGAGTGTGTACGATCTTGTGTAATGCTAGTATGTAGTGTAATCCTATGTATGGATTTCAACACTTGAAAACCTATGACTTAACCTTGAAAATGCATTCAAACTTAGCTTAGGGATTTTTTCTTTGAGGGATTTTAGATTTGGGAGATTTAGGGCATTTCCTCTCAATGTGTAGAGTGATTTCTAGTGATAACTACGTACTATGTACCAGATCAATGCTAGATATGTAAATGCTTAGGCTTGATATGTTTATATAGATGACTCTTTAAGTAATTTCCTCTGAACTGATATGCAAAACATATGGGCAGAGCCTTTTGAACAATTTAAATTTTAGAAACTAGTCATTAAAGGGCATAGGTACAAGTCTGGCCTGAGTCAACAATACCGGCCTAAGTCAACAAGTCTGTGGTAGAATACCTAACTAAGAGGCATGAACCTATCTAGAAAACAATAATAGTGACCTAAGTGTAGGAGATAATATTATAATAATATAAAACTATTTGGGTAGAGAATAGGAATATCATTTGTAATAATAACAGCAACATGGAAGGGCTATGCACATATAAGAGTAAATGATTATGATGAATGAAAAATAAGAGTGATGTCTTTGAGCATAAGTCAAGTAGACTAAGATTTGGTCAAAGTAAACATTGTTAAATGTTTAATACCAAATATGAGTGTTTATGACATGTTATTACAATATTCTACATTCCCTCTAAAATAATTTATATGTAAAATAATCCATGGGACCACCTACATGAGAACCTAATTTTTTTCAACAATTCATTCAAAAAATAACTAATAAGTACATGGAAATGTACATTATAATAAATTCATATAATTTAGTAGTAGTACCCATGATAAGAGAGTTAATAAGTGGTCCCATGGAAGGGGGCTCCTAAATTTTCTTAGCAAATTTTGCTGAATAATTTTAGAAGCATATGTTATAAAAGTGGTCCCATCATATAATGTTTTTAAGTGTATGCTACAATTTTTTGAGATATAATATTTTAAATTATTTAAATGAAATTTATCTATTCAAAAAAATTCATTTGGTAAAATATCTTTCTACAAAAGAGGAACATGAATAGAAAATTTAGAGCCGCTACTTTTTTTACTCAGTTAAACCCTCTCTAAAAACTTGTCCACTCCATACTTTATGTCAAAGCTTCTAAAATTATTTATTTTATTGCATTTTATTTTTCATGGGACCATCCATTCATTAAAATACTATATACACTACTTATAAATAATATAGCACCTCAATCTTATACACTTGGCAAATACATATCATGGATGTACCTTCAGCTTCTAGAACCTCTCGTTGGCTTGCATACACTATCTTTTTATGCAAAATTACTTATCTATTAGTCTAACCAATGTTATTCTAATGACTCAAAATTTTATCATGCTCATAATGTTGTAAACCTATTTATCTTCTATCTCTACAAGTTTTGGACTTGTGCATGTTTTCCAACTACCCAAACATTTGCATTCCCATCAGACACCTATGTTGATACAAGTGTCCTACCCCAACATAAGTGTCTAGTGCCCTAAAGTCATACAATTTAAAAATAAAACTTATACTTGTAGTTGGCCTAAGTGCTTTAATGTGAGATATTCTCCAAAGAGATTGATATATAGACAAGATCAACCCTCATTCATTCCTTACCTGGCATAGACCAAATAACTCACAAGGAAATTTACAAAAGGCATTAAATCAAGAATTCAAGTGAGCAAAGCTTTCCTATTTTCCCCTATTTCCATATAAATCATAGGGGCAACACATATACAAGTCTGAAGTGCTGAAAGAGCATCCCACAAGTCCTATTTACCAAGTTACAAGATAGGTCACTATTGTACTTACTTATCACATATTGCATCCTTATGCACACACAAGCCAACACATAGGGGATAACTACATAAGTATAAGACCCTCTTCGTAGTATTGTTTATTTAAGCAATACTCATTGACATAAGGGTCTTTGGGGTATCTCGATACTGTGTGCCCACTAACCCATTTTTCTCATAGCCACTGTGAAGATGAAGAACTAGGGTTTTTTTATTTGATAAGGAGTGACATACCATTATCTATATCTGAGCATACTAGGTCAAAAGGAACATATAACCCATAATATTTAGGTGGTTGCATCTAGATCTAGTAGGTAGTCAGTATTGGACACCTGTGTTCATGTCAAATAGAAGCATTGACACAACCTTCTGAGATTGACACAAGTGTCGAAGGCTATAAAAATATAATTTATAAAATTAGATGATGAATCCAAGATACACTTCAAGTCTTATTCCTTCATGTTCCAAGACTTGGATCTGTATTACCAAGAGAACTAACTAAGTATCTTGTTTTCATTATCATTGTAATATCTAGCATAGTTATACTTTTTATGTTTAGCATATCTCAACATAATAAATTAACTATATGTTTATCTAAGTTTTGAAAATTAATTGGCCTATTGTAAAGATAGTTTATCACCCCTGTGCCCTAGGATATATCTACCCATTTAACCCTATAATCCCAATCTAAATTTTAAGGTTAAACATTTGGTGAACCTGACCTATGTGAATGCAAAAAAAATGATCTAGGATTTTTTCTTTCTTTGATTTACCATTTTCTACATTTTGAATTCAAAGTGTTCAAAATTTAAAAACCAAAATTTCACCTTGTCTACAAACATGTTTAATATGGATATATCTCTTAGTTACTTCATTTTACAATACATCATGGTAGTTGTTACTTGTTATGTTTTGTTTATGGTTAATGTGTAATTTTTACTGCCATAATGTTTACAATGAACTTCTACCTATTACCACAAAACATTAAAGAGAATGTATGAAATATTCTTGCTCCCCCCACCATATTACGACCTCTTCCAATGATATTAATGTTAAAAATTCACTCTTGTACTTATTACATCATTCTTCACATTACAAGGATATTCTTTTGTATGCATTGTGCATGACTTTTTACCAAGTAATGTGGTGCCTCCATATGTGGCTTCTATGTTAAAATCTATAAAATGGACTAAATATAATATCTATTTAAAGAAAAAAGACTTACCACCTCAATACCTCATAAATTCTTGTTTACCACTTTATATTTAGGTATATGTAAGCGATAAATTAGTTAAAAGAGTTCTCATGGATAATGTTTCAGGACTCGACAATTGCAATATATCCTTTCTTTCTTTGCTTGACATTGGCCCTAAAGACTTGGAACCCTCCAACATGAACATCAAAGGATTTGATAACATTTCACGATGCATATTGGGGAAAATACCCTTGAACATCACCATAGGACCTCATACATTACCTACTTTATGCTAAGTTATGCCAAAAGATTTAAATTATAACATATTTTTAGGATGGACTAAGATACATGAGATGTATGTATTTTCATCTACTTTGCATGCATGTTTAAAATTTATCCATTAAAGATCTATTTACACATGTTCAATGGATACTAGTCCCTTCACACATTATGCAATGGTCTAACAAACAGACAATCTTACACCACAATCCTATAATCCTGATTTTGGTTCTCGATATTTGCTCAAATATGGGTATAAAATACAAGGGTTGGGAAAACATGAGAAAGGTATAGCTCAACCTATCTCTCCTACAAATAATACAAATCAGCATATGTTGGGTTTCTTAGGACAATTTGTAAGTCATAAGTCACTTATTCATAATGAGCTTTATTTCTAAAATACCAAATTAAAATGCATGCATTCTTCTACAATGGGTCTATAATTAGTCAACTCTCATTTGATTCATGGGATCACTTCACTATAAATTTTGACATTATATGAGTTCTCAAATGATGAGTATTTTCTTGAGTACTTGGGGGCACATGAATATCTCCCTTCTTTCTATTATAAGAATAGGTTTCTTCATGCCACCTATGTTCATGCTTACTTTAGAGAGAGCAATGATACCAATGTCCAACATGATACATATAATTTTATTCCTACCATGTTATTTATCATTGAATGATCTACTTTGTTGAATTATAGAACAATGCAACATAACTATGGAATACATAAAAATCCTTGATCAATTTTACCAGCCACAATGATGTAGGATGATGAAAACAAGGCCTATCAATAAGTCATACATGGTTACCTAGAATTATTTTTTTAGGATTAATTATATATGCCTAGAATTGATCCATCAATGATAATTCATAATATATTATTTTATTTAGATGCAAAACCTGTTAAAAAAAGATTCATAAAATGCATCCAAAGTGGTATTGCTAGTAAAATATGAGACTTAAAAGCTCTTCGATGCAAGATTTATAAGAGCCATTGCACATTCTGATTGGTTGTCTAACATTATACCTATTACTAAGCCTAATGGTGGCATGTGATGTTTCACTAATTACCATGATTTAAATAAGGCTTATCCCAAAGATGATTTTCCATTATCTAAAATCGACATGATTATCGATTCCACAATTGGATATGAGACATTTTCATCAATGGATAGTTTGGCCAGATATAAAGAAATGAAAATTAACCTAATAGATCAAGAAAAGACAACATTTACTACCCTATGGGGCACCTTTTTTTATATAATCACACCTTTTGGACTCAAAAATGAGGGAGCAACATATCAAAGGGTCATGACTCATATAATTCATTATTTTATTCACAAAACTATGTAAAATTATGTTGATGATGTACTCACAAAATATAAATGTATCCAAGACCATGCTACTAATTTATGAAAAATATTTGAAAGCTTTCAAAAGTTTAATGTATGGTGAAATCCCCCAAAATGTGTTTTTAGAGTGTCTTCTAGAAAGCTTCTTAGGTACATTATTTCTCAGTGAGGCATCGAGGTTGATCAAAAAAAAGGTAAAATCTATTGTTGAGATGCCACCATTAACTAACCTAAAATAATTATGATGTTTATTAGGCATAATTTAGGATATATGATGTTTCATTGCTTGGTTAGCTAATAAAACAATTCATTTCACATGTTTATTAAAAAAGACACAAAATTTATATGCGATGACATTTGCCAACAAAATTTTAAGAAAATCAAAGAATATTTAGCAAACCCACCAATGTTCATGCCTCATATTCAGGATAGACCATTGATTCTCTATACCTCAGCCACCCATGAGCCCCTTAGAGCCCTATTAACCCAATATGATGACGATCACAAAGAATGGGCAATCTATTATATCAATTGTCAATTGGTAGATTATGAATGCAAATATATATCAATGAATAAATTATGTTTAGTTTTGGTTTTTGTTACACAAAAACTAAAACATTATTTTCTCAATAATGAGTCCCATGTTCTAATTAAAGAATATCCATTAAAGTTCTTGATGAAAAAAACACACCTCACTAGTCATATTGTAAAATGGGTGATGTAACTTATAGAGATTTGTCTCAAGTTTATATCACAAAAAGCAATAAAAAGATAAGTTGTAGCTGATCAATTAGTTGCAACTCCATTACCTAATCCCTTACCAATTACAAGAAATTTTCGTAATGAATTTGAGGCATATAATATTTCTTAAAATCCATGGATAATATTTTTTGATGGATCCAAACATAGAATAGAAGCAGGTTTAGGTATTATATTTTACACCCTTGACGTGAGTACATGTCATTCTCTTATAGGTTAGTTTTTTATTGTACAAATAATATCACAGAGTATGAAGGCTTGATAATTAGGTTGTCAATGGTATAAAATCTTCATATTAAGGACATTCAAGTTTTTGGTGACTCACAATTGGTTGTTAGTCAAGTTACCATTCATTACTAGACCAAAGAAAAACATTTACAACCATATGTAGAAATTATGGATAAAGTTAAGTATATATTTGATACATTTTCCATTAATAGTATTCCCCATAAAGATAATTGCCATGTAGATGCAATGGCTAGTGTAACATCATTGATGCATGTTGATATCAGTGATGACCATATAAAATTTAACATAAACTAATTACATGATCTTTCCATTTCTTATAATAGAACATATGGGTTAGTCATTCTTGCTATTACTCATAGTTCTACAAATATAGAATGGTATAGTGATATTTATAATTTTCTCTACTGAGCTTACACAACAAACCATTTTACATGGAATGATAAATGAAAATTACAATGAAAATCACTTTGTTAGGTTATCATTGGAAATGATTTGTTCAAATGAGGATTTGATATATAACTACTTTGATTTTTAAACATAGATGTGGCACACATTGCCCTATTAGAAATGCATGATAGTGAGTGCAACGAATATTTCAATAGCAAGGCCATGTCCTAAAAATTATTACACCAAGGTTATTATTGCCCTACCATGGAATAAGTATGTATTTAACATGCCAAATTATGCTTAAAATGCCATAAATACAACAATTTTAACCATGCACCATGTCATAAGTTATAGTCGATTGTCTCACCATGGCCATTATCCTTATGTGGCTTTGATTTGATTGGAAAGATAAATCTTATGTTTGTTGGTAGACACAAATTCATAATCATAGCTACATAATATTTTTAAAAAGGGATGGAGGCAATTCCACTTTAATTTAGTAAAAGGGATGACATATATAGGTTTTTTATGATCAATATTATCTTTCATTTTGACATACCTTTAGCTATCATTACTGACAATGGATCAACATTAAAAAATAAGATAGTAAAGCACTTTTGTGGAAAGTATAAAATCAAACATATTTTCTATACCATACTACCCATAGGGTAATGGACAAGTAGAGGTAATAAATAAAGCCATTGTCAAAATACTTGGCAAAATGGTTGAATGATACAACACAGATTAACATCAACATATGGTATATGCTTTATGGGCATACCATACTAGTGTTTGCATACCCACACAGGTTACACCTTATTATTTGGTTTATGATACATAGGTAGTGCTACCAATGGAACTTGAAATACCTTCCCCATGTGTTTCTCTCAAAGATATTATAAAGGTTAATTAATACTGTGAAAAGATATTGCACCAAGTAGAATAGTTGAATGAAATATGCAAAACATCTATTGAACACTTACAGATTTATCAAGATATTATTATGCGTGCATATAACAAAAAGGTTAAACCACATAAATTTATTGTGGCCGACCTAGTACTAAAATAAAATAAAAAGAATGCTAATGCAAAAAGAGATAAGAAAATAAAGTTCAAACCAAATTAGTTGGGACCATTTACAATTAAAAAAAAAATATGAAAAGGCATGTATCGCTCAACCACATTTGAATGAAAACCTCTCAAAAATCTAATGAATATTATGCACTTGCATAAGTATATTGCTTGATATATCTATCATATTCCAAAAAAATCAAAAAACTTAAAAAAAATCTAAAAATATTTTCAACATTTACATGTTCTATTAGTTCATTGGCATATATGTTGTTGGTTCCATGTTGGTAGATAGAGTATAATTTATTTATATATACACTTGTGTTTCACACATCTTTTGAGTGTGATTTAGGCATACACAAATACGTAATATATGCACTTCTAGATGTTGGGCCTTCCCTCTGCTCATGTCATGTGGACATTGGGGGCATCTACTTCTTTGATCACAATACACCAAGGTTACATCATTTTATGATCATTTTCCATTATCATGTTTGACCGTATGTACTTATACATGTCTTTATCCATGCTTATATATTTCATAATGTACTTGATATGTTATGTGTTGATGTTTTTTTTGACACAACAATAATTAGGTAGGGTTTTGTTAAGAGTTTTCCTTTCCTAAAAGGAAGAAGATCCCATGAGGGAAATCCTTCCCCAAGGTGTTAATGTACAAAGTATTAGTATTTTGATATTCACTCAACAAGTTTATGTGTAACCATTATATTTTAAGGGGCCTTTTTAACAAACTAAAACTCTATGATAGTTCTAAATTAAACATTAAAGAAGAGGTAGGTAATTCCCTAGAGACTACTCACAGGGCCTATCCTTAAATGGAAATCATTATTTCTCAAGATAACCACAAGTAAATAGCTAATTTATAAGTAGATTTATCAAGTGCATCTATTCAAAAATGCTTAAACAATGACAAAAAAAATTAAGCAACCAAGATTAGCATGCATATTTAGATTACTTTCTACCTCTAACTCATCATAAAATATAAAAGAGAAGGAATACAGAGATAAAAATCCTATTGATACTAAATATGTTATTGCAATATCTGATTGAGCACACTGATGGGAAACTAACCCTCGATTGAGCTAGACCTAGCATAACTTTAACCCAAGGATGGTGTGAGAATCTGAGAAACTGACTAGATAATAAGAAAAGACCATGACCACCATATACATTCCTAGGAGATGGATTTAAACTCTTAACATTTTGATTAGTGGTATTGAATGATTATGATCATTTAGGTGTAAGAAAAAATTATGTAGTAGTCAAACTAAAATAGGAGAAAATGATAGATTATCCTTAAAATTAGTAAAATGCATAAAAATATGTTTGGTTATAAATGTCTCTGTTACAATTCACAAAGAGCTAGGTAGGCACAACATCCTCTAATCCTAAAAAATGTCAGGCCAGGAAATAGAACTCAAAAAACAATATACACACGAGGGGTTGATCCCCCTCCCTTGATTTCCAACTCAACCCACTAATGGGGAGGTTACAAAAATTCATTGTTGATTGAGGAAATGTAGTTAAGGGATTTGATTTTCTAATAAATCTAAAGGTATGCCCATAATTTTTAGTTAGAGGCCACACCATCATCTTGGATCATTAATTAATTAATTTGGGATCCACCATCCCTTTCATCATTGGCCATCTATCATTTTCTCATCATTTGGATTTATCTCATGTATCTTCTTTATATAAGGCATAGAAACCTTGACTCATCCCTTTTGCTTTATGTTTCATGATTTGTAAAAAAACTTCCATGTTGCACTAATTTAGGTTTGTCTTTTTTATGTTATGGTTTGACTGAGTGTCTAGATTCCCTAATGAGGGAATGCATCCAAATCAATGACTTAGATTGAAAGATAAACCATGTAAGATCAAATGAAATGGTCAAGCATAACTCCATTGAATTAATGATAAGACCAAAACATTAAAATGATTGAATCATGAGTATAGCCAATTTAGACCAAATGAGAGAAACAAACAAAAGATTTTACTATTTACACATAGGGACTCACATTAATCATCTTTCAACTCAAACATAAGCCTTTGCATATGTATCGATCATATACAGATTAATCATTAATTAAAACCAAATATTTAAAATGAAACAATGTCATCGTGAATCCCACTAAGCTAATGAAAATTCATCATTTAATTGACTATAGCCTTCCTCAAGCCTTTCATAGTTATGATGTTTAGGATGACCATCAAATTTAGGTCCACCAAGTGCTACATGACACATCTTTATTGGTGTAGAGGCCCAAGATTTATGGTTCAATGATAGGAAAATGCCCACTAAATTTAAGCTTGAGGGAAAAGTTGACATCATTGGGGTGCCACGTAATAGTCTCTCATCAGGTTGTGTCTAGGTGATGATGTTATGCGACATCCCCTAAATGAATCTAACCTTTGAGATCACTATTTAAATCAATTTAGTCTTCATGGTCCCAAGTTCTCTGGGAGTTTCCATGTGGTATCCTTTTGGGACCTCAAGGACATAGGAGTATTAGCCCATTACCTGAGTTTTCTATTGATCTAAGCTCTTAGGCTCTTAAGAAGTTATCATGTGGCATCTTCTTAGGCCCTTAGGGGCTTAAAGCCTTTAGACTATTACCTACATCTCAATGGTCCTGGGCTCCTGAGGAATCACCATGCAGTGACTTATTGGACATGCGAAGCCATAAAACCATTAAAATTTTGACTAACTCTTCGTCATCTTGGGTTATCGATAGCATGCCACATGGCATAATCTCAAGGTTCAACAACATTAAAAGGACTTAGAAACTTTTGAACTTGGCTTGAAACTTTGAAATTATTCTAAGGTGACACATGGAAAGGTCTAGGGTAAATCGAAGGACTCAAGACTTGGTTTGAAACAAAGGAAAATGAGTAAGTCATCAATATTATATTTTGAAGGTATGGTCGACATGACTTGATTAGCTTTGTCTTAGCCAATTTTTAGCTCACTTGACTTATAAACTAGGAGCTCAGTAGGGCTCAACTTGGGTGACTTGAGTTTGATGGATAAGGGCTCGACCAAGCTGAGCTCAACACAATTAGAAATCAAGTCTACCCCTAAAGGCTATGGGTGGATGGGCCATTCAAAAAATAAAACAAACCTACCCCTACAGGCTATGAAAGTTGTTTACCATGTTGATTATATAATTCTTGCATGCTTTATCTTTGGTCCAATGGGTATAGTAGTCAATTACTATAAAAATGAATTTATGTCCTATTGAGCAAGCATTTATCATTTTGACAAAGTCTGATCCCCGCTTTGCAAATGGCCAAACCTCAATGACTGATTACAATGGCATTATAGGGTATGTTCTCTATGGGTGACAACTTAGTAGGTATGACAACTCTATATGTGAGCATGAGCATCCTTTAAAACATGTTGTTATTTTTAACCCACCCTAAGTATTTGATGATCTGTAGTACTCCTTGAATTGTGACTAGTTCCATACTTCCCATGGAAATCTCTTTGTAATCTAGTTGTTTCTTGTTTGTTCAGGCATCTCAAATATATGACTTCATTATTATTTCTATATAGGATGCTCGATTGATCATGAAGTTGATAATTTTCAAGCTTAGAGATATTCTCTAAGTTGAATCCAAGTCATTTGGACACTCATTATTGAGCAAATAGTAGACTACATCCTGGTACCAGTTATCATTTGTGATATCTTGCATTGTGTATTATTGGAAAACTATATGTGGGTCTACTTCAACCATGGCCTTACCAAGTCCTTAACCCCCTACAATATTCTTTAGTTTGAGTTCCAAGTCAAACTCTTGGAGCATGGTCATCCACTTGCCCCATTTATCATCCAACTCATTTTTCATTAATATAGCCTTCATTGTTGGGTCAAGTGCAACTGTAAATCCCTTGTTGTAGAGAATGTAATCCTAAATTTATTGATTACTCTAATTAAAGGACAATCTTACTTTTCTATAGTTTAATACCTTAGTTCAACATTATGGAGCATAGAGATTGTGAATGAGATAGGTCTCTCATCTTCAACTTATTTATTCTATGTTAAGATAACAACACTTGAGTGTTCTGAAGTAAACAAATATACATAGAAGGGTTGTGTATAGTTGGGACTAATTATCATTAATATATTTACAATTATTTTCTTGATATAAGAAAAATTCATTTGTGCTTTAGTCATCCATTCAATTTTTGTGTCCTTGTTTAGCATGTTATTTAGTGGTCAGACTATCTTTGTAAAACTGAAAATGAACTTCCTAACGAAGTTGATTCTGACGAAGAATGACTTCAACTTTTTTTAGTTACCAAGCAATATAATTTTTAGATTTGCCTCCACTCTCTTTAGGTCTATGGATATACCTCATTCCAAGATGATGTGGCCAAGTAAGGTACCCTATGTGACCCCAAAAATACACTTTTTTGGGTTCATTGAGACCCTATGATCTTTGCACCTTTGAAATAATGCTCTTAAGCCTTTCATGTGATCTTATCTATTTTTGGAAAAGATAGTTAAGTCATCCATATATATGACTATGTATTTACGAATAAGATCCTTAAACTTAATATCCATTACATGTTGGAAGATAATGCCTGCATTGATTAGGACAAATGGCATCCTTTGTACATGAATGTTCCCCACTTTGTTGTAAATGATGTCCTAATCTAATCCTCATAATTAACCACTACCTGATTATACCCTGAGTATCTATCTATGATGACATCATCTAAGAGTCGTTCACTATTTTTAACACTTCATCTAGTGAGGGAAATAGGTAATTATATCTCTCTGAGGCTTTATTCAAGTTCTGGAAGTCAACACACTGTAAGGATTCTAGAACATAAATGCTCTTATACCAACTGTCAGGATCCTACTCCTCAATAAGAGTACATATGATTACCTTGTATAAGCAACTAAACATGGAATTATACTAGAATGAACAAGTAACTAGAATTCACAAATAGCACATAATATGAGAGACAATACACAATCTTGTATTAATACTCATCCAAAAAGAAAATACAATAAAGAAGATGCCACTTCTTCTCACACCTCTGTGAGGCTTCCCACACCTCAAGGGCTCCCAGTAATTCTTAATCAAGAGTTCACTCTCCTACCAAAAATGGTCCCAACACACAACTCAAACACAGAGTTGGTGTTCACCTCCAACCAGTTAATAATAACACTGCTAGTACACAAGTACTCAAAGTACTTCAAGTAGATCTCCCATGAACTTGCAACAACCTGCAACTCAAATGATCTTACTTACACATGTAGATCTACCATGAACTTTCAACAACCTGAAATTCAAATGATCTTACAATTGAAAGGATCTACCTTGCCTTCCTCTATGTTAAGTTGTGGAGCTAAAAGCTTCACCAGGATGCTAATCAGGAGGTTGCTGAGTTCAACCAGTAACCGGCATCGGCAGTATTACCAACGTCGGTCAGGCAGGGACCAGGGATCGGCTGACATCAGTCAGGAGCAGACTAACAACAACCGACATTGGTCACCTATGCATGTGCATGCGTTTGTATGCATTTCCAGAACATGTTTCTAGAATTAGACTCATCTAATTTTAAGAGGTCTGAGAGTGTTTGCATGTTGAAGACTAATTTAAGTCTTGAGTCTGTGTTTCTAATTATTGTAATTAGAAGTCTAATTATTGTATGCTTGGGATCCTATTTAAGAGACCCATGAGGCATGTATTGTAATTAAGGCAAGTAAAGCATTGAAGCAAGAAAGTAAGGTCAAAGGAGATCTACAAGGTGCAAGTTTAAGGAGATCAACTGAAGCTATCAAGGAGGGGATAACAACTCAGGTTGTTGAGTTAGTTGTGGTTGAAAAAGAGAGAAAGAACTCTTGAGTGAAATACTATACATCTAAGAGGTGTGAAGAGGAGAGGAAGATTTCTTTATTGTATTTAAGAAGAGTGTTAATACAAAAAGTATTGTTTCTCATATTCTTTGTTGTTTCAATTTTCTAGTTACTTAATCATTCTGGTTCAATTCCGTGTTTAATTACTTATAGAAAAGTAATCAATCATGCTTCCTAGATCCTGACAAGTGGTATCAGAGCAAGGTTGTAGGGAGCAGGTTATTGTTTGATTACAGGTCATTCTCAGGGGTTTTTGATTGAGTGGGAGTACAGTAATGGCAGAAGAAAGTAAGCTACAAATGGAGAAGTTTAACAGCAAGAATTATCAACATTGGAGGATGTAGATAGAAGATTATTTGTATCAGAAAGATTTGTACTTACCATTGGGTGGGGTTGCATGCAAGCCCACAGATATGAAAGATGAAGAATGGAATGTTCTTGATCGGAAGGCTCTGGGATCCATAAAGTTGAGCCTTGCATCGTCTGTGATTTCCAACTTATCACAGTATAAGACAATGGAAGAGTTGATAGAATCTTTGGAAAATTTATATGAAAAGCCCTCAGCTTCAAATAAGGTATTTCTTATGAAGCAGTTATTTACTTTGCAAATGCAAGAAGGTGGATTGGTATATAGTCATCTTAGTGATTTTCATGGTTTGGTAAACTAGTTAGCTTCAGTCAATATTGTTTTTGATGATGAAATAAAGGCTCTCTTAATCTTATGCTCTTTACCTGAAAGTTGGGATAGTTTGGTAATGGCAGTAAGTAATACTGCATCTGCTTCTAAAATCTTAAAAGTTGATGATGTGGTTAGTGTAATCTTGAATGAAGATATTCACAGGAAAAGCACAAGTGAATCATCAGGGAATGCTTTAAGTGCTGAAAGTAGGGGAAGGCAAAGAGAGAAGGTCGAGCAAGGGAAATCAAAGTCAAAGATGGAAAAGAGATCCAAATCTAGAAATGGAGGTATCACCTGCTGGTTTTGTTGAAAGAGAGGACACACAAAGAAAGATTGTTGGTTGAAGGATAAAGAAAATCAACATGAAGGTAATGAAGAAGCGAAAGATGCAGGTATTGCGGCACAAGATGCTCTCATACTTTCTTTGGATAGTCAGGTAGAATCATGGGTTTTAGATTCTGGTGCTTCTTTTCATGCAACTCCAAATAGAGAATTGTTCCATGAATATGTCTAGGGAGACTTTGGAGTGCTTTATTTAGGGGATGGTACGCCTTGTCGAATGGTTGGTAAAGGGAAAGTGCAGTTGGAATTGTAGACGGGCAACACATGGGTGTTAAAGGAGGTTATGCATGTCCCAGTCCTAAAGCAGAGTTTGGTTTCTGTAGGAAAGTTGGGTGATGAGGGATGCACAGTAACTCTCACAGTGGATTCTTGGAAGGTTTTTAAGGGTGCACTTGTTTTAGCAAGAGGTAAGAAAGTAGGTACTCTTTATCTATCTACTTGTATTACTAATTCTACTTTTGGTTTATCTACTTCAGCTATAGATTCGAAGATGTAGCTTAGTAGGCTTGGTCACATGAATAAGAAAGGAATGGACGTTCTTGAGTCAAAGGGTATGAGTTCAGATTCAGAGGGCATAGATCATGTTCATTACAAAAAATGGAAATTTGATGTTTTTTACAAGAACAGGGAAGCCTTGGTGTATATGGAGAAGATGATGGACAGAGATCAGTCACAGGGGCTAAATAATTCTGAGCAGGGCAGTATGGACAAGGTTTTGATCCAAGATGAGCTCGCAGGTAAAGAAGTCATCACTTATAGGAAAACACAGTTATCGACGTCGATCACATGGAACTGACATCGATCAGGCAAGTACCGACATCGGTCATGTGCAGACTAGCAGAGTTGGTAGTGTCAGGCAGGTGGAGACCGACGTCGGTCAGGGGGAATCAACATCGGCAGGTGGGTCAGTCACATGGAATCGACGCTGGTCAGGTGTAGACTAAGAGATGGCTGAGATCGATCACTGTAAATGTTGAGTGGACAGCAAGCTATTAAGGAGTCTCAAACACCCATATGGAGGACTAAAAGGGTAAGTGGACCTCATATTCATTGTTCACCTTTTTTATATTACTTGCTTATTGATGGTCAAGAACCAGGAAGACATGAAGAGGCAATGCAGGTAGAATCCAGGAAACAGTGGGAGCATGGCATGAATTCTTTGGAAGAGAACCAAGCGGGAGTTTTGGTAGAGTTTCCAGTCGAGATAAAAGCACTGACAGACGAATGGATTCCCAGGTTAGAGAAGAGAGTGGATGGACACGTGAGACAGAAGGCTAGGGTATATGGTCTTGAGCAGGCTACAGGATAATGGAGGTTTAACCATTGTGTTTTCTTTTACCAGGTTGGATAATATTAACTACATTATCCTGTTACTGTAGTGTGTATGTTTGTTGCAGAGTTACACATTCAGAGAGTTGCTGAGCTAAAGGTAAAGTTAGTTCAGATGGGTGTCATGAAGAATCTGGAGCAGCAAGATTCTTTGGCATAAGTATGTCTAGAGATAGGGAAGATCACAGGTTGATGTTGTCTCAAGATGATTGTGTGAATAAGGCAATGGCGAGGTTCAAGATGTAGGATGCAAAATAGGTTTTCACACCTATGGATGGATAGTTCATAGAACAGTGTCCCAATTCACATGATGAGGTTAAGTACATGGTATGTACTAGACCTGAGTTTTCCCAAGCAGTGGGAGTTGTCAAAAAGTTCAGAGCCAATTCAGGAAAGGAGTACTAGAGAGCAGTTCAGTGGATTCTCAGGTATTTGAGAGGGACCAATAGCAGGTATTTATGCAGGGTCAAGCACTTCTCTACATGGTATGTAGGTTCAGATGTGGCAGGTTACTTGGATGATAGGTGTAGCATCACAAGATGTGTGGTGGTTGGTCTTCAAAATTGAGCTTGAAGATGGAGGTGCCTAAGATGGTTAGTGGAGGTTGCTATACAGGTGATATTGTTTATCTCCAAGTGGGAGATTGTTAAGTTGTGGAGCTAAAAGCTTCACCAGGATGCTAATTAGGAGGTTGTTGAGTTTAACCAGTAACTGACATCGGCAGTATTGCCGATGTTAGTCAGACAGGGACCAGGGATCGGCCGATGTCGGTTAGGAGTAGACTGACAGCAATCAACATCGGTCACCTGTGCGTGTGCATGTGTTTGCATGCATTTCCAGAATGCGTTTCCAAAATTAGACTCATCTAATTTTAAGAGGTCCGAGAGTGTTTACATGTTCAAGACTAATTTAAGTCTTGAGTCTGTGTTTCTAATTATTGTAATTAGAAGTCTAATTATTGTATGCTTGGGATCCTATTTAAGAGATCCATGAGGCATGTATTGTAATTAAGGCAAGTAAAGCATTGAATCAAGAAAGCAAGGTTAAAAGAGATCTGTAAGGTGCAAGGTCAAGGAGATTAGCTGAAGCTATCAAGGAGGGGATAACAACTCAGGTTGTTGAGTTAGTTATGGTTTAGAAAGAGAGAGAGAACTCTTGAGTGAAATACTGTACACCCAAGAGGTGTGAAGAGGAGAGGAAGATTTCTTTATTGTATTCAAGAAGAGTGTTAATACAGATAGTATTATTTTTCATATTCTTTGTTGTTTCAAGTTTCTAGTTACTTAATCATTCTAGTTTAATTTCGTGTTTAATTACTTATAGAAAAGTAATCAATTGTGCTTCCTAGATCCTGACACTCTATTACTCTTATTACAATACATGCCAATGGGTCTATAAATAGATCCCATACTAAACAATAACTTAGACTTCTAATTTACAATAATTAGACACGAAGCTCAAGACTCAAAATAGTCTTTACATGCAAACAATCAGTTCAACAAACTAATTGTTCATGCAACGAACAGTTCTAGAACTGCACAGGCGACCGATGTCGGTCATTGTCTGACTAGAGATGACTGATGTCGGTCAATTCTTGTTGTTGTTAGTTTCTTCCTGTTCACCCCTGATCGATGTCGGTTGGCCTGACCGACGCTGGTGACTGTGACACTCAGCAACCTCCTCCATGTTTGCATACAATGAAGCTTTTAGCTCCACAACCTAACAATCTCCCACTTGGAGATAAATAGTTGCACCTGTACCTATACCTGTACATCATCTTGTTTATTTCTTGGCTTTGTATCCCTCTTCAAGATCACTCTTGAAGACCAACCACCACAAATCCTGTGGTGCACCTCTTGTCATCCAAATCCCTTGCCACATCCAATTCTACATACCCATGTAGAGAAGTGCTTGACCCTGCATAACATGTATACCTACTGCTGGTCCCTCTCAGATACCTGAGAATCCACTGAACTGCCCTCCAGTGCTTCTTTCCTGGATTGGCTCCAAACTTGCTGACAATGCCCACTGCTTGGGCAAACTCAGGTCTAGTACATACCATGCACTTAACCTCATTATGTGAATCAAGACACTATTCATAGAACTGTCCAACCAATGGCGTGTTAACCGGTTTCACACAATCATCTGGAGACAAAATCAACCTGTGACCTTCCATGTCTCTAGAACACACTCATACCAAAGAATCTTGTTGCTCCCAGATTCCTCATGACACACCTCTGAACTAACTTTACCTTTAGTTCAGCAACTCCTTGCATATGTTACCCTACAATAGCACAACATATAGTAACAGGATAATGTAGCTAATATTATCCAACTTGGTAAAGAAAACACAATGGTTAAACCTCCATTGTCCTGCAGCTTACTCAAGACCATATACCCTGGCCTTCCGTCTCACGTGTCCATTCCCGCTCTTCTTTATCCTAAAAATCCATTCGTCTCTCAGTGCTTTCTTCCATCTGGCAACTCCACCAAAAACTCCCATTTGATTCTTCTCTAAGGAATCACATTCCTCATCCATGCCAAGCTCCCACTATTTTCTAGATTCTACCTGCTCTGCTTCTTTAATAACTTCCTGGTTCTTGACCATCAGTGAGCAACAAGTAGTGTAAAGAAGGGAAATGATGAATTTGAGGCTTACTTACCCTTTTAGTCCTCCATATGGGCACTTGAGACTCCTTGACAGCTTGTTGTCCACCCAAAATCTATCTCAGTGACCGATGTCAGTCACATCTCAGTCTATACCCGACCGACGTCGATTCCATGCGACTACCTCATCACTGACATTGGTTCCCCCTAACCAACACTGGTGTTTATTTGTCTAATGTCACTGATGTCGAGCTACACATAGCCGATGTCAATCCTTGTCTATATGCCGACGTTAGTTTTTTAACCGACGTCGATCTCTGTGTTTTACTTGTGAGCGATTACTTTTACCCGCGAGCTCTTTTTGGATCAAAACCCTGTCCAAATCAACCTTGCTCTACTTAGAATTCTTCAACCCCTTGCACTAATCTCTATCCATCATCTTTTCCTTGAAAACTAAGGCCTTCCTATTCTTGTCACGAACATCGGATTTCTTCCTTCTGCAATACTGTGATCCTCCAACAGAAGCAACCGCCTTCTTTGTTGACCCAGTGTCAAGAAACGTTACTTTCTTCTTTTGCTTACATAAATATCAATCCATGCTTTTCAAAATTGAAAGCATACCCTTTGACTCAAGAACATGCATCCCCTTCTTATTCATGTGACCAAGCCTATTAAGCCACATCTTTGAATCTACAGTTGAAGTAGATAAACTAGAAGGAGAATCAGTAATACAAGTAGATAGATAAAGCATACCTACTTTCTTACCTCTTGCTACAACAAGTGCACCCTTGGAAACTTTCCAAGAGTTCACTGTGAGAGTTACTGTGCAACTCTCATCACCCAACTTTCCAACAGAAATCAAATTCTGCTTCAGGACTGGGACATGCATGACCTCCTTCAACACCTATGTGTTGCTCATCTGTAATTTCAGCTTCACTTTCCCTTTGCCAACCATTTGACAAGGCTTACCATCCCCTAAATAAATTTCTCCAAAGTCTCCCTGGACATATTCGTAAAAAAATTCCCTATTTGGGGATGCATGGAAAGAGGCACCAGAATCTAAAACCCAAGATTCTACTTTATCCAAGGAACATACCAGAGCATCCTGTGCAACAATATCTACAACATCTACTTTTTCATGTCCTTCATGCTGATCTTCAACCAACCAACAATCTCTCTTTACATGCCCTTGCTTTCCACATTTCCAGCAAGTTATTCTGCCATACCTGGACTTGGATCTCCTGCCTATCTTTGACCTTGATCTCCCATGCGTGATCTTCTCTCTTTGCCTTCCCCTATTTTCAACACTCAAAGCATTCCCTGATGATTCACCTATGCTTTTCCTACAAATTTATTCATTCAAGATTACACTCACAACATCATCAACTTTTAAGATCTTTGAAGCAGATGCAGTATTACTAACTGCCATTACCAAACTCTCCCAACTTTCAGGTAATGAGCACAAGATTAAGAGAGCCTTAATTTCATCATAAAAAACAATATTGACTGAATTTAACTGGTTTACCAAACCATGGAAATCACTAAGATGACTATGTACAGATCCACCTTCCAACATTTGCAAATTAAATAATTGCTTCATAAGAAATACCTTATTTGAAGCTGAGGGTTTTTCATATAAATTTGCCAAAGATTCCATCAACTCTACCGTTGTCTTAGCCTGTGATAAATTGGAAATCATAGACGATGCAAGACTCAACCTTATAGATCCTAGAGCCTTCCGATCAAGAACATTCCATTCTTCATCCTTCATATCCATGGGCTTGCATGCAACCCCACCCAATGGTAAGTACAAATCTTTTTGATACAGATAATCTTCTATCTACATCCTCCATAATTGATAGTTCTTGCCATTAAACTTCTCCATTCGTAGCTTACTTTCTTCTGCCATTGCGATACTCCCACTCAAACAGAAACCCCTGTGAGTGACCTGTAATCAACAAACATTAACCAGATCTAATATAAGTTGTTAGTAACCCAACCAAAAGCTCTGATACCAATTGTAAGGAATCTAGAACATAAATGCTCTTATACCAACTGTCAGGATCCTACTCCTCAATAAGAGTACATATGATTACCTTGTATAAGCAACTAAACATGGAATTATACTAGAATGAACAAGTAACTAGAATTCACAAATAGCACAGAATATGAGAGACGATACACAATCTTGTATTAATACTCATCCAGAAAGAAAATACAATAAAGAAGATGCCACTTCTTCTCACACCTCTATGAGGCTTCCCACACCTCAAGGGCTCCCAGTAATTCTCAATCAAGAGTTCACTCTCCTACCAAAAATGGTCCCAACACACAACTCAAACATAGAGTTGGTGTTCACCTCCAACCAGTCAGTAATAACACTGCTAGTACACAAGTACTCAAAGTACTTTAAGTAGATCTCCCATGAACTTGCAACAACCTGCAACTCAAATGATCTTACTTACACATGTAGATCTACCATGAACTTGCAACAACCTGCAATTCAAATGATCTTACAATTGGAAGGATCTACCTTGCCTTCCTCTGTTGCTCTTATTACAATACATGCCAATGGGTCTATAAATAGATCCCATACTAAACAATAACTTAGACTTCTAATTTACAATAATTAGACATGCAGCTCAAGACTCAAAATAGTCTTTACATGTAAACAATCGGTTCAACAAACTAACTGTTCGTGTAACAAATAGTTTTGGAACCGCACAGGCGACCGACGTCGATCACTGTCTGACTGGAGATGATCGACATTGGCCAACTCCTATCGATGTCGGTTGCTTCTTGTTCACCCCTGACTGACATCAGTGACTGTGACACTCAGCAGCCTCCTCCATGTTTGCATACAGTGAATCTTTTAACTCCACAACCTAACACACACAACCTTATATCTCTATTTTTATTTCTAACTGACACCAAATTGGCCACCCACATGGAGTGCCTAATAAGGAAGATTATCCTTGCTTGGAGTAACTTCTACACTTCCTTGAATATCAATGGCTATTGTAATAGTATCATTGGTCTTTGCCTCTAGTGGAATGATTTGACTCCCAATTTAAGAGCGATGGTATGTGTGATAATAGAAGTGTTAAAAACTTTCAAGTCCTCATAATTTCATGAAATAATATCCTTGAAATCCTTTAAGGCTTGAACAAACTCTTGTTTTTCCTTTTTAGTATATGTCATGCCTAGAAGCATTTTCTTCGATTCATGGGCATTGCCTAGATTACAATGTTGATGTAACATACCTTTGGTGGGGGCTGATTTTTATTTCTCACCCTGCATCCATATAAAATATTCGTTCCAATGAGACCATGCCCTTAGTTATACTATTTGTTTTCAATTTGATTACCCTTTCTTTATCTAGTTCAAACTCTTATCTATCTTCTTCATCAATAATATAATATTCAAATACATCCATGTTGGTGATGAAGTCAATGATATGTTGGTCATCATTGAATACCTAAAAGTTCCTGATGTTGTCAGGAATAGGAGTAGAAACTAACTTCACTGAGAACCTTCTCAACTTGGAGTTAGATATAGGTTCTAGAGTACTCACAATTTTTGCCAATGCATCCATGGTATAGTTTCTCCTATGAGGCAATGTTTGGATATTGAATGTATCAAAATATTTTATTAAGTTCCATACTCATGTCATTATAATCATATTGGGTTCTTATCTATTTGACTACTAGTTCTAAGTCACCAAGCACATTAAGGTTTTTAACTTTCTTCCTTAGTATAAACAAGAGACCATGAAATAATGCCTCATACTCAGATATGTTGTTCGTGCAAGAAAATTATAGGCAAAATGTAACTAAATATGACATTCCTTGGGGATTGATGAGCTCTACACCAAAACTACACCTACTCTTAGACTTAGAATTTTTAAATTTTAGAATCCAAGAATGATTTTTAGTTATATGTGTAGGATTTTGATGGGTAGGTGTTGTTACAACATTAATTTATTAATTAACTTTCTCAATTCCAAGTGGGCACATGCTTTATTTCTCACCTAATAGTGACCTTCTAGTTAAGTCCTCGATGGTAGGAGTGAGTATAGGGTTATCTAGAATAGTTGTTACCTCATATGGGAGTTCACAAACTCCTTATCTTCACTTGGACAACTCTCATTAAGCTTGCTAATTTTTGACTCAACCATTCTCAATGTTGACAAGGTTTATTGGTAACCTTGGTTTACACTTCGATCAGTGGGTTTCACATCCTCATATATTGTGGCAACACTAGGGAATGAAGTTATCTTAGGAGCACAAAGAAAATCATCCTCGTCTAGCTGATCTAGCTCCTCAAATTTTGAATTTTCTTTTAGGGATAACATGTTGATAGATAACTTTTTATAATCCTCTACTTCTTTCTCAAGTGCATAGACCCCAAGTTTAGACTCTTCAAACAAGATTTCATTTGTTTAATTATACTCCATGATCATATAAGTCATTTTTGGCTCACATTCAATTTTGATTTGATTGGTTATGCCTCACCATGGGAGTCACATGTGAGAGAAGTTAGTTGCCATGTACCCATTTAGTGTTTTAGACCAATCTCTACTCATAAGCATACCATAAGCATCAGGTATATCCACTACCTAAATATTAATAAATTGTTGTACCCTAGGATTGGAGGCCAACTGCATATGGATGTGGTTCAACGCATTGACAACCTTAACCTTTGATTTGTCCAACTAAACAATTTTCCCATTTAACTTTGTAAGGAGCCTGACCCAACTGCTAACAAATGGCATAAGGCATCATGTTTCTAGAAGCACCTGAATCCACCAAACCATTGTGTAATTTTTTACCAAAAATATGGATTGTTAGGAGGAAGGGAGGAGTTTTAGTTTTCTCTTTGTAAATTGCAACATGAGTGTTTGTTGTCTTATGGACTTCTTTCCCATTAAGAGTGGATAATTCTTTTGGTAACATGTCCTTCTAGTTAGAAATTTGGAATAAGTCGAACATCACTATATTAGCCTTAGTTTTTTTTAGGTAATATATAATGTTATACCCATGTTTGTTCAATTCTATTAGTTTGTCAAGTAGTAGGGGAGTAACATTATTCTTAGGTTAATAAGAAGTTAGGGGTACTTTAGGTGGAAATGGGTTGTTGCTCAAGTTCTTATCAAGTGTAAATTGAATGTTGTTTGAAGGAGTAGAAGTAGTCAATAGGATTGTAAACTTACTCCTCAAGTGGTAGTTACTTCCCCTTCAGAATTATTTAAATACATGGACCTCGTTTAAGTTATCCTCTAGCACATTATCACTCTCAAACATAAACATGTAAGTTTCCAAGATTAGATTTGTACCAAGGTTTGTTTTACCTTGATTAGAGTTGTTATTAGGTGTAGGGACTAGTTATAGGTTGTCCATATCCTTCTAGATGATGTTTGAGGCACATATAAACTCTGCATAGTCAGTTTCAATGTAGTCGGCTATATTTTATATCCTGCACTAGTTGGGTAATGTTAAATCATCCAAGTTCATTGTGTTGGAAGCATTATTATTATTGTTCTAGTTATTATTATCCAATGGGCTAGGCACACCTCCATTGTTTGGTCTCGTGTTCCATTGCCTATTAGTTTTATAGAAGTTGAAATGTATGCTAGGTGGTGGGTTATTTACATTTTGGTTGGTTTTTTAAGGCACTTATCTATGCAAATTGACCATATCAACTGTTAACTTTTGAACTATTTTCTATAAGTTAGCTACTTCTAGGTTCACACTATCATTTTATAGATTTCCGTCTTGTGGTAAAGTGTTGGTCACCAATGTCTTTATGTTTATAAATGTAGGGACAACATGGTGTGCTTGGTTATGAGCATTGTTGATAGGTGTCTAGTTGTTTAGAAGTGATGGGACACCCTGTTGGTTGCTAGTGGAAGTAACATAACCACTAGTGTTAGGCATGGAATTAATATTATTATATGCAACATGAATAAGTTGATTATTTTCCCATGCTAAAACATGATTAGGACGCACGTAAGGTTGACTTATACTTATAAAATTTATAGGTGTTAGATTGTAAATCAGATTTGGGCTTGCATAAGAGGGTTGTTGGAGTTATAATGAGGAACATGGAAGTCATTGAGTCTAAATCCCTTAGGTATGTTTATATGGAAGCCATTTCAATTTTAGTGTAAGGGTATTTCAACCTCTAATAAATCTTGTGGAAGTGTGCATTAAAGACACTCATAGGCTTGTTTGGCTCCCTAAAAGAAATAACAAAGTGATGGTACAGGATGACCAAATTAATGGGCAACCTAAAGTGACTGATAAACACAGTTTCTAAATCATTTGAGGAAGTGATAGACCCATTTAGCAACCTAAAATACCAGGCATAAGCCACTTATCCCAAGGAGTATGGAAACATGCAACAAACCACATCCTTGTGTTGAACTTGTGTTCAGATTAAGGCATCTTTAAATGCTTGAATATGTTCTTCAACTATTTGAATCCCATTAGGTGTGTACTTTGGACAAAAATTGTTAGGATTCTTAGACAAGTCATGGGTAGGCCTTTAAATTTTCACAAGGCATCTACCTCCACCAAGCCAAGTGGGATTAACCCCCATTGGTGGGTTCTAAGGGGTAATAAATGGGTTGATAAATGGAGTTATAACCATAGGTGAGCTATTAATTAAGTGAATTTGTCATGTTTTTCATTTCCCTTGATTTTATCTTAGTTTACTATGTTTGTGTTAGGTTGTGGAGCTAAAAGCTTCACAGGTATGCAAACATGGAGGAGGTTGTTGAGTGTCACAGTAACCGAGTCGGTCAGGACAACCAACATCGGTCAGGAGTAAACAAGAAGCTGCTAACATCGGTCATGGATCAGCCAATGTCGGTCATCTCTAGACAGACAGGGACCAACGTCGGTCACCTGTGCATTCTAGAACTGTTGGTTACATGAATAGTTAGTTTGTTGAACGGTCAATTTGCATGTAAAGACTAATTTTAGTCTTGAGTTTGCATTTCTAATTATTGTAATTGGAAACTCTAATTATTGTTTGTATGGGATCTATTTAAGAGACCCATGGGGCTGTATTGTAATTTGGAGAATCATAAGGACTTGGTAAGGCAAGGACAAGGGTTCTTCTCGAGTGTAAGATCTAGGTTTGCAGGTGTGCAAGACCAGGTTGATCTACAGGTTGTGCAAGATCAAGTGAGATCTACATGGTAAGTAAGGTCAGTTGATCTACAGGTGTGTGTGTGTGTGTGCAAGGTCAAAGGAGATATGCGGGGTAGCAAGGTCAAAGGAGATCTGCAACACAACAAGGAACAAGATCAGGGAGATCTACTTAGAGTACGTGGTGTGCTCGGTGGTACTGGAAGTAGGCAATAATGATTGACTTGATTGTCACTTACTAGTTGGTGTATTGGCAGTATTGTTACTGACTGGTTGAAATAACAACTCTGTGTTTGAGTTGATTGGTTTGTAATTGAGAGAGAGAACTCTTGAGGGAGAATTACTGGTATGCCCAAGAGGTGTGGGAAGAATGTGATTTCTTCATTGTATTTCCTTCTAGAAGAGTGTTAATACAAGGTTGTATTGTCTCTCATATTCTATGTTATTTTTGAATTCTAGTTACATTTTACTTCTGGTTAATTCCGTGTTTAGTTGCTTATACAAAGGTAATCAAGTGTGCTCTTAAAGAGCAGGGATCCTGATAATTGGTATCAGAGCTTTGTGAGCCTAAATCCTATCAAGTGGTATCAGAGCCAGGTTGCAAGTTCATCAGAGTTTGGTTAGGTACACTAACAGGTGGTCAGAGCGTGTTAAGTGTTTGTTGATTATAGGTCACTCTCAGGGGTTTCTAATTGAGTGGGAGTAAAGCAATGGCAAAAGAAAGTACACTAAGAATGGAGGAATTCAATTTCAAGAATTATCAATTACGGTATTATGGAAAGAAAGAGCAGGTAAAGAAAGATTGTTGGTTGGTAGAAGATCAACATGAAGGAAATGAAGAAGCAGATGTTGCAGGTATTGTTGCACAGGATGCTCTTGTATGTTCCTTGGATAAAGTAGAATCTTGGGTTTTAGATTCTGTTGCCTCTATTCATGCAACCCCAAATAGAGTATTTTTCCATGATTATGTCCATGGAGACTTTGGAAAGATTTATTTAGGGGTTGGTGAGCCTTGTCAAATTGTTGGCAAAGGGGAAGTGCGGTTGAAATTGCAGACGGGCAACACATGGGTGTTGAAGGAGGTCATGCATGTCCCAGTCCTGAAGAGGAGTCTAATTTCTACAGAAAAGTTGGGTGATGAGGGTTGTACAGTTACTCTCACAGTGGAATCTTGGAAAGTTTCCAAGGGTAAACTTGAATTAGCATGTGGTAAAAAAATAGGTACTCTTTATCTATCTACTTGTATTACTGATTCTCCTTCTGGTTTATCTACTTCAGATGTAGATGTGAAGATGTGGCTCTGTAGGCTTGGTCACATGAATAAGAAGGGGATGCATGTTCTTAAAAGGAAGTTTGATGTCTTTGACAAACTTAAGAATTGGAAAGCCTTGGTTTTCATGGAGGAGATGATGGACAGAGATCAGCTCAAGGGGCTGAATAATTTTGAGTAGGGCAGTTTGGACAAGGTTATGATCCAAGGTGAGCTCGCGGGTAAAAGTCATCACTCACAAGAAAACACAATTTTTGATGTCAGTCAGGTGAGAACTAACGTCAAATAGGCAGGAACTAACATCGATCATGTGCAGACTGAAGTCGGTGATGTTGGGTAGGTGGACACTGACGTCAGTCAGGGAACTTACGTCAGCGATCAGGTGGAATCAACATCGGTTAGTTGCAGACCGAGGTCAACCAGAGAACAGATTTTGGGCAGACAACAAGCTGTCAAGGAGTCTCAAATGCCCATGTGGAGGATTGAAAGTGTAAGTAAGCCTCAAATTCATTATTCACCTTCTTTATACTACTTGAACTTATTGCTCACTGATGGTCAAGAACCAGGAAGTTTTGAAGAGGCAATGCAGGTAGAATCCAGGAAACAGTGGGAGCATGGCATGAATGAGGAGATTGATTCCTTGGGAAAGAACCAAACGAGAGATTAGGTAGAGTTGCTAGCCAGAATGAAAGCACTAAAAGATGAACGGATTCCCAAGTTAAAGAAAGGAGAGAATGGACAGGTGAGATAGAAGGCCAGGTTATATGGTCTTGAGTAGGCTACAGGACAATGGTGTTTAAGGTTTGACAGGTGCATGACAAAGCATGGCTTTATTCAATGTCAATGTGACCATTGTGTTTACTTTACCAGGTTGGATAATATTAGCTACATTATTTTGTTACTATATGTGGTGTATATGCTTGTTGCAGGGTCACACATGCAGGAGATTGTTGAGATAAAGGTAAAGTTAGTTCAAAGGTGTGCCATGAAGAATTTGGGAGCAGCAAAATTCTTTGGCATGAGTATTTCTAGAGACAGGGAAGATCACAGGTTGATGTTGTCTCAAGATGATTGTGTGAATAAGGTAGTGGAGAGGTTCAATATACAGGATGTAGAACCAGTTATCACACCTATAGATGGACAGTTCACAGAACAGTGTTCCAAATCACATGATGAGGTTAAGTACATGTGTACTAGACCTGATATTATCCAAGCAGTGGGAGTTGTCAACAAGTTTATGGCCAATTCGGGAAAGAAGCATAAGAAAGCAATTTAGTGGATTCTCAGGTATCTGAGAGAGACCAGCAGTAGGGATTCATGCTATGCAGGGTTAGGCACTTCTCTACATGGGTATGTAGATTTGGATATGGCAGGTTACTTGGATGATAGGAGAAGCACCACAAGATTTGTGGTGGTTGGTCTTCAAGACTGAAATTGAAGAGGGATACAAGCCAGGAAACAAAATTAGATGATGTATAGGTACAGGTACAAGTGCAATTGTTTATCTCCAAGTGAGAGATTGTTAGGTTATGGAGCTCAAATCTTCACAGGTATGCAAACATGGAGGAGGTTGCTGAGTGTCACAGTAACTGACGTCGGTCAGGACAACTGACGTCGGTCAGGAGTAGACAGGAAGATATCAACATCGGTCATGGATCAGCTGACATCGGTCATCTCTAGATAGACAGGGACCAACATCAGTCGCCTGTGCATTCTAGAATTGTTGGTTACATGAATAGTTAGTTTGTTAAACAGTCAGTTTGCATGTAAAGACTAATTTTAGTCTTGAGTCTACATTTCTAATTATTGTAATTGGAAAGTCTAATTATTGTTTGTATGGGATCTATTTAAGAGACCCATGGGGTTGTATTGTAATTTAGAGAATCATAAGGACTTGGTAAGGCAAGGACAAGGGTTCTTCTCGAGTGTAAGATATAGGTTTGCAGGTGTGCAAGACCAGGTTGATCTGCAGGTTGTGCAAGATCAGGTGAGATCTGTTAGGATTGTGGAGCTAAAAGCTTCACTGATGTAAACAGGAGAGGAGGTTGCTGAAGGTTGCTGAGTTGCAGAGAAGTTGGGGTCGGTCTGATCAGCCGACGTCGACAGGGTAGCATTGAGAAGCAACCGACGTCGGTCATATATCGGCCGACGTCGGTCACCTCCAGGCAGACAGGGACCGACGTCGGTCGCCTGTGTGGTTCAACTGCGAGCTATTTACGGGCAGTTAGCTAACGAACCAAGCGTTTGCATGAAGAGATCTATTTTTAGACTGAGAGCTGCAGATCTAATTAGATGTCTAATTACTGTTTGATGAGATCTATATAATAGACTCATGGTTGTATTGGAAAAGTGTGCTAGGGAGTAAGAGAGCATAATTATAAGCTCCTTCTATGTGTGAGGTAGAGCAATGGTGCGTTCCTCCTAGTGCCTCAGTACCAGGTGTGTTGGTGCTGGTTTGGAGAGTCAGCTGGATTCTTCAGGAGTGTAGGATCTTGGTCATAGTTGCATGGCCTATATAGGAGATCTACATGGTAAGTAAGATCGTTGATCTGTAGGTGTATGTGTGTGCAAGGTCGAGGTTCACAGGTGAGCAGAACTGTTGTTTGATTTGCAGGTGTGCAAGGTCATATAGACAGCAACACAACAGGGAGCAGTATCAGGCAGGATCTACTTGGAGTACAGGTGTGTACTCGGATAGAGCTAAGAGGAAGGCAAGGGAGTTCCTTCCATAAGTATGGTCTGTTGAATTGCAGGTTATTGCAGGTTCATGGGAGATCTACTTGAAGTACCTTGAGTACTTGTGGAGCACGTGGAGTGCTTGTGGAGTGCGTGGAGCACTTGTATTGTGTGTGGAGCACGGGAGGTGAACACCAACTCTGCATTTGAGTTGGGTGTTGGGACCTGTGAGAGGGAGAGCTTTGGGGAGAAGAATTACTGTTCACTTGAGGTGTGGGAAACCTCTGTAAGGTGGTGGAGAAGAAGTGGCATCTTCTTTATTGTATTCTTTTCTGTATAAAGTGTTAATACAAGTTGTGTATTGTCTCTCATATGCTGTGTTATTCTGAATTCTAGTTACTTGTTGATTCTGGTTATTTCCGCATATTAAGTTGCTTGAAGTTTGGTAATCAATTGTATGTTTTCGGTTTCGCATCCTGACAAGTGGGATCAGAGCATGTTTATTGTTCTAGATTCCTAACAAGTGGTATCAGAGCTAAGGTTGCAGGAAGCAGGTTGTGTTTTGGTTACAGGGCACTCTCAGGGGTTTCTGATTGAGTGGGAGTAGAGCAACGGTAGATCAAAGTAAGCTAAGAATGGAGGAGTTGAAAAGCACAAACGGTTACTCACGATCCTATGGAAAGAAAGAGCAGGTAAAAGAACATTGTTGGTTGGTAACAGATCAGCATGAAGAAACTGAAGATACAGATGTAGCAGGTGTTGTTGCACAGGATGTGTTTGCAGGTTTCTTGGATAAAGTTGAATCTTGGATAAAAGATTCGGTTGCCTCTTTCCATGCAGCCCCAGGTAGAGGAGCTGGTGAGCCTTGCCAAAAGATTGGCAAAGGGGAAGTGAAGCTGAAATTACAGGCGGCCAACACACAGGTGTTGATGAAAGTCATGCGGGTCCCAGGTTTGGAGATATGGCTAATTTCTTCAGAAAGATTGGGTGATGAGAGATGCACAAAAACTCTCACAGCGGTAGCACTTGAATTAGCTGGTGGTAAGAAAACATGTATACTTTATCTACTTGTTTATATTACTGATTCTTCTTCTATTACGGAGACGTGGCTTCGTAGGCTTGGTCACATGAGCAGGAAGGAGATGCATGTTCTTAAGCGGAAGACAGATATATTTGACAAGCTTAAGAACTGGAAAGCCTTGGTGTTCTTGGAAGAGATGGCGGACAGAGTTCAGTGGATGAGGCTGGATACATCTGAGCAGAGTAGTTTGGACATGGATTTTGATTCAAAGAAGCTCGCGGGTAAAAAGTCATCACTCACAGGCGAACACAGACACAGGCGTCGGTCAGGAGGAACCGGCGTCGAACAGACAGGTGCCGATGTCGGTTATGTGCAGACCGAAGCTGGCGATGTCGGGCAGGGTAAGACCGACGTCGGTCATGGGACCGACGTCGGCAGTATGTAAGACCGATGTCGGTCAGGAGGACCGACGTCGGCAGAAGGGACACCGCAGGGTCGGTAGTCAGGTACAGACGCATGGAATCGACGTCGGTCGAATGCAGACTGTGGAGTGATCGAGGTCGGTCACTGTAACGAATTTTGGGTGGACAGCACGCTGTCAAGGAGTCTCAAACACCCATACGGAGGACTGAAGGCGTAAGTAGGCCCTCAAATTCGTTGTTCCTCTTCTTTATACATGTTGTTGATTGTAGAGCAGGAAGGATCCAGGAAACAGGTGTGAGCTTGGCATGGATGAGGATGTGATTCCTTGGTGGTGAACCAAACAGGGGTGTCTTGGTAGGGTTGCCAGCTGGATGAAAGCAGAGAGACGAATGGATTCCTTAGTAGAAGAATAGAGAGAACGGATACGTGAGACGGAAGACCAGGCATATGGTATTGAGGAGCTGCAGGATAGTGGTACCAGGTTTGACAGGTGGAGGACGAAGCATGGCTTCAGTCAGTGTCAGGTAACTACTGTGGTTTGACTTACCAGGTGGATGATGATTGCAACATCATTCTGTTGCTGTATGTGGATAGTATGCTAGCTAGTAGGGGTGTACATACAGGGTTTTGCTGAGCTAAGGGTAAGATTAGTTCAGTGGCATGTCATGAGGAGTTTGGAGCAGCGGAATTCTTTGACATGGGAGGCATGGAGATCACAGGTTGATTTTGTCTCGAGTGGGAGCTTATGTGAATCAGGTGTTGGCGAGGTTCGGGATGCAGAGCCGGAGCACACTAAGGGCTGGACAGGTACAGTGTCCAAAATCACATGAGGTCTGGTATAGACCTGAGTATTCCCATGCAGTGGGAGCTGTTAGAGTTAGGAGCCAATTCGGGGAAGTGGGTTCTCAAGTTTCTGAGAGGGACCGGCAGCAGGTGTTGCTATGCAGGGTCAGGACTTCACTACAGGTGCTGTAGGTTCAGATGTGGTAGGGTACTCGGATGACAGGTGGTACACCACGGGATGCGTGGTGGGTTGTCTTCAGGTGGGAGCTTGAAGAGGGATACAAACCAGGAAACAAATTAGACGGAGTACAGGTACAGGTACAGTGCAGCTGTTTATCTCCAAGTGGGAGATTGTTAGGATTGTGGAGCTAAAAGCTTCACTGATGCAAATAGGAGAGGAGGTTGCTGAAGGTTGCTGAGTTGCAGAGAAGTTGGGGTCGGTCTGATCAGCCGACGTCGGTAAGGTAGCATTGAGAAGCAACCGACGTCGGTCATATATCGGCCGACGTCGGTCACCTCCAGGCAGACAGGGACCGACATCGGTCGCCTGTGTGGTTCGACTGCGAGCTATTTACGGGCAGTTAGCTAACGAACCAAGCGTTTGCATGAAGAGATCTATTTTTAGACTGAGAGCTGCGGATCTAATTATTGTAATTAGATGTCTAATTATTGTTTGATGAGATCTATATAATAGACTCATGGTTGTATTGGAAAAGTGTGCTAGGGAGTAAGAGAGCATAATTATAAGCTCCTTCTGTGTGTGAGGTAGAGCAATGGTGCGTTCCTCCTAGTGCCTCAGTACCAGGTGTGTTGGTGCTGGTTTGGAGAGTCAGCTGGATTCTTCAGGAGTGTAGGATCTTGGTCACAGTTGCATGGCCTATATAGGAGATCTACATGGTAAGTAAGATCGTTGATCTGCAGGTGTATGTGTGTGCAAGGTCGAGGTTCACAGGTGAGCAAAACCGTTGTTTGATTTGGAGGTGTGCAAGGTCATATAGACAGCAACACAACAGGGAGCAGTATCAGGCAGGATCTACTTGGAGTACAGGTGTGTACTCAGATAGAGCTAAGAGGAAGGTAAGGGAGTTCCTTCCATAAGTATGGTCTGTTGAATTGCAGGTTATTGCAGGTTCATGGGAGATCTACTTGAAGTACCTTGAGTACTTGTGGAGCACGTGGAGTGCTTGTGGAGTGCGTGGAGCACTTGTATTGTGCGTGGAGCACGGGAGGTGAACACCAACTCTGCATTTGAGTTGGGTGTTGGGACCTGTGAGAGGGAGAGCTTTGGGGAGAAGAATTACTGTTCACTTGAGGTGTGGGAAACCTCTGTAAGGTGGTGGAGAAGAAGTGGCATCTTCTTTATTGTATTCTTTTCTGTATAAAGTGTTAATACAAGTTGTGTATTGTCTCTCATATGCTGTGTTATTCTGAATTCTAGTTACTTGTTGATTCTGGTTATTTCCGCATATTAAGTTGCTTGAAGTTTGGTAATCAATTGTATGTTTCCGGTTTCGCATCCTGACAAGTGGGATCAGAGCATGTTTGTTGTTCTAGATTCCTGACAAGATCTACATGGTAAGTAAGGTCAGTTGATCTGTAGGTGTGTGTGTGTGTAAGGTCAAAGGAGATCTGCAACACAACAAGGAGCAAGATCAGGGAGATCTACTTGGAGTACGTGGTGTACTCAGTGGTACTGGAAGTGGGCAACAATGGTTGAGTTGATTGTCACTTATTGGTTGGTGTACTGGCAGTATTGTTACTGACTGGTTGAAACAACTCTGTGTTTGATTTGATTGGTTTGTAATTGAGAGAGAGAACTCTTGAGGGAGAATTACTGGTATGCCAAAGAGGTGTGGGACGAGTGTTATTTCTTCATTGTATTTCTTTTTGGAAGAGTGTTAATACAAGGTTGTATTGTCTCTCATATTCTGTGTTGTTTCTGAATTCTAGTTACATTTTACTTCTAGTTAAATTCTATGTTTAATTGCTTATACAAAGGTAATCAAGTGTGCTCTTAAGGAGTAGGGATCCTGACAGTTTGGTGAGGTATAATAACCCAAAATCATCCCCTAAAGACATTGATCTCATGAGTATCCATATGTTTCCCAATTTAGCTTTTAGAGTACTTGAGCATGCACAATGCTCTTAAGTGTTCAAGTTTAAAATTTTTTGCTAAAATTTTAGTTTTATGTTTTTTAGATTTGGCTTCCCTCTTTTTAGCATCATTCATGTTGATGGTGTTTTTGACACAATAACAATTAGGCAGGGTTTTGTTAAGACTCTGCCTCCCCTGAAAGGAAGAAGATTCCACGAGAAAAATGATTCCCCAAGGTCTAAATGTATTAGGTCTTGGTATGCTAATATTCACTCAATAGGTTGATTTGTAAAATTTTCATTTCAAGGGGAATTTTTAACAAAATAAAACTCTATGATATCTCTAACTTAAACATTAAGGAAGAGGTATGAAATTCCCTGGAGAGTACTCGTAGGGTTTGTCCTCAAATGGAAATCATTATTTATTAAGATAAGTAAAATAAGTAAATAATTGAATTTTAAGTAGATTTATTGCATGCATATATTCAACAATGCCTAAATAGTGATAAATAAAATTAAGCAACCAATATTAACATGCATATTCAACTTGCTTTTAACCTAGACTAACTCATCATCATAAAGAAAATACAAAAGATAAAGGATAAAGAGATAAAAAACTTGTTGATATTGAATATGTTCTTGCAACATATAATTAAGAACACCCATGGGAAACCAATCCTTGGTTGAGCCAAACCTAGCACAATTTCAACCCAAGGATGGTGTGAGGGTCTAAGAAACTAACTAGATAAGAGGAAAATACCACGACCACCATATACATGTGCATGAGATGGATGTAAACTCTTAAAACTTTTCAAATATCAAGATATGCATTTTAATTAATGATACTGGGTGATTAAAATCATTCAGGTGTTAGAAACAATTATGTAGCAATAAGACTAAAATAGGAGAAAGGGAGAGATTATCCTAAAAAGAAGTAAAATACATGAAAGTATGTTTGGTTCTATATGTCTCTGTTATAATTCATAAAGAGTCAGGTAGGTGTAGCATCCTCTAATATAAAAAATGCCATCCCAGGGAAAGGCTCTCAAAAAATAATATATACACGAGGGAGTCAACCCCCTCCCTTGATTGCCAACTTAGCCAACTAACAGGGAAGTTACAAACATTCATTACCGATTAAGGAAATACCGTTGAGGGCTTTGATTTTATGACAAATCTAGAGGCATGCCCATGATTTGTGATTGGAGGCCTGCCATCATCTTGGATCATCAACTAATTACTTTAGGATCCACCATCCCATTTGTCATTGGCCATCTGTCACTTTCTCATTTGTTTAGAGTTGTTTCATGTATCTTCTTCATTTAAGGTATAGAAACATTGACTCGTCCCCTTTGTCTTGTGATTCATGATTTGTATATGATCTTCCACATTGCCCTAATCCAAGTTTGCCTTTTTTGTGTTATGGTTTGATCGAGGGTCAAGATTCCCTGATGAGGACACATGTCCAAATCAATGACTTGGATTGAAAGATGAATACTGCAATATCAAACAAAATGGTCAAGCATAACTCCATTGAGGGAATGATAACTCAATTTGATTTGTCTGAACAAAGAACTATGAAGTATCTTTTTAGGAATTGAAAATAAGGCTTATTTTGGCACCAATGTTAAGATTTCCTCACCCTAATGGTCAATTTTCAGTGATCATGGATGCATCAAGGGATGGACTAGGAAGAGTCTTTATGCAGAATAGTGCAGTGGTGGCTTATGAATCAAGGAAGATAAAACCTTATGAGGTGAACTATGCCCCTCATGGCCTAGAAATTGTAGCAATACCAAAGCATTAAAATGATTGAATCATAAGTATAACCAATTTAGACTAAATACAAGAAATAAATGAAAGATTTTTCTATTTAGACACATACATTCACATTAATCAACTTTCGACTCAAACATAAGCCTTTCCATATGTACAAATCATATACAAAGTAATCAATAATTTATCCCAAGCATTTAAAATAAAACAATGTCATCGTGAAGCCCACTAAGCTAATGGAAATTCAACATTTAATCGACCAACACCTTCCTCAAGCCTTTGGTAGTTTTAACGTTCAAGACAACCATCAAACTTAAGCCCCCTAAGTGTCATGTAGCATGTATTTATTAGCCTAGAGGCCTAGGGTTTATGGTTTAATGATGGGCATACACTCATCAAATTTAAGCTCAAGGGAAAAGTTGATGTCATTGGGGTGTCATGCGGTAGTCCCTCGTTAAGCTGGGTCTAAGAGAAGATGCCACATGGCAATTTTTGTTGTTGCTTGCACAACACTATGTACTTAACATTTTTTGATAACACATATGATCCATGGGCTAATATGTTATGTTTATGCTAGCTGCTTATATTTTTCCTTTATGTACTTATTTGAGTGTCTTGTCTTGCTTGTTGAGCATTTGAATATGCTCCATTATTTGTGGGCCCCATGCATTTGTTTCCTTCTTTGACATTTTAATATACTATTTCTTTTTATATAGATATTTGAATATGTCATTCCTTGTTTTGTGGACATTTGACTAAGTCATGTCCCTTCAATTATGTAACATTTCAACATGCCCCTTATGTGAGGTCTCTTTGGACCATTGTCTTTTGATTTGCTTTTGACTGCTCTTATGTGTGTGCTTGATTATTTGTTGAGTTTATACTCTTACTATCTACATGTTACCATGATTTACATCATGCATCTTAGGACTTGATGTGATCACATTATTCATGCTTAATGATATATCTACTTAGACATGCTCCTTTTATTTGTTACATGGTTCATACACAAAATATACAATTATCTTATCCTTTTGAGTTAAGGTGACTACCATTTTTTACTTCCCATCACCTCAAAAGGAGGGTATATTAGTGGGGTCATGCCACAAAGTCATGGCTTTCACATTTTTCATAGTTTAATAGATTCAGATATACAATGGGGTCATGTTTTAGAAACACGTTCTCCACATTTACACCAATTCTAGTTTCAGATATATAGTGGGGCATATTAGTGGGGGCATGCCATAAAAGCATGGCTTCCACATTTTTCACAATTCACTAGATTTAGATATACAGTGGGGGCATGTTTTGGAAACATGTTCTCCATAGTTACACTAGTTTTAGATTTAGATTTAAATACTTTTATGTACTGTCATCACCCATTAGGTTGGACTTTTACAGACTAAATTTAGCCAATCTACTATAGTAGTTGGTTCCTTTTTGGCATAGTTGAGGTGATTAAATCTCTCAATATTTCCAATTTTATAGGTTGGACTTGATGACATCATCCAATCTCACAATATTTATAGTGTGGGTTGACTTGGTTCACTCAAACTCACTAGCTTATAAGTATGATTGGGTTGCACGATTGAGCTAAGCTCAACTGTCAAGTGGAAACACACCTTTAGCTCCAAGGTTTGGGGCAAGTTTTATCTTTCAATATTTCTATATTTATGCACTTTATAGATTTATATTTTTCCTAATCTTAGTTTCAATGATTCATAATGATATATCTTTCATCTTTTTAAATCAAATTGTCAAAAGGCAAGACAGTTGCATCAATACACAAGTGTACTCCTAAACCTTACTCTATTTCAATTTCAATCATTCAATGCTTTTGATTTTATATTATATGTATTGATTTTAAACTATAACATGTTCTTGGTTGTAGGTCAGTCACCAAAAAAACATTCAAGTTGGACTCACATAAATACAAGGTGTGTTATACATATCTAGGTATGCATTTCTTTTCCTTTAAACCAATAATTTCATTACTAGATTAAAAGGGGGGGAAATGTCGACACTATTTTTGAATTATATATCACCTTAGTCTTATACGCTTGGAAAATACACATCATGGATGTACCTTTAGCTTTTAGACCTCTCGCTAGTAAAAGGCTTGCATACAGTATCTCTATGTCCCAAATTGTTTATCTCTTAGTCTGACTAATGTTATTCTTATGACTAAAACCTTATATCATGATCAAAATGTTACAAACCTATTTATCTTCTATCTCTTCAAGTTCTAGACCTATGCCTATTTTTTAGCTACCTAAACACTTACATCCTATTCAGACGCCTACGTTAACGTAAGTGTCCTACCCCAATGTAAGTGTCCAATGCCCTAAAGTCATATAATTTGTAAATGAAACATGTACCTATGGTCAACCTAAGTTTTAATGTGAGATATTATCCAAAGGGATTGAAATATATAGAAGGTCAACCCTCATTCATTCCTCACCTAGTATAGACCAAACAACACACAAGGCAACTTACAAAAGGCATTCAATCAAGCATTTAAGTTAGCAAAGCTTCCCTATTTTCCCATATTTTAATATTAGTCATAGAGACAACACATTTGTAGGTTTGAAGTAATGAAGGAGCATCCCATGAGTCCTATTTACTAAGTTACAAGCTAGGTCATGATTGTACTTATTTATCACATATTACATCCTTATGTACACATAAGTGAAGACATAGGGGGAACTTCATAAGTCGGAGGTCTTCTTCAAAATATTAACTATGTAATTAACATTTATTAATAGAGGGGTCTTTGGGACAGCTTGGCATTGTGTGCCCATTAACCCATTTTTCCCATAGCCACTATGAAGATGAAGAACTAGGGTTTTACTATTTGACAAAGAGCGATAACCCCATGACCCATATCTGAGCACACCAGCGTAAAGACAACATAGAACCCATAATATTCTAGGTGGTCACATCAAGATCCAATAGGTATTCCATACTAGACATCTGCATCCAAGTCAAATAGAAGCATTGAAGTAATTGTTTGAGGTTGACACAAGTTATTAAGGCCATATATGTATAATTTCTATAATTAGATGATGGATCTAGAATCCACTTCCAGTCTTATTCCTTCTTATTCTAAGACCTAGATCTGTATTAACATCATAACCAACTATCTTATTTCCATTATCATTGTAATATCTAGTATATTTGTACTTTCAATTTTTAGCATATCTCAACACAATAAATTTAATATATGTTTATCTAAGTTTTGAAAATTAATTGTCCTATTGTAGAGATAAATTACCACCCTTGTGCCCTAGGTTATCTCTACCCCTTTAGCCCTAGATTCCTTAATCTATATTTTAGGGTTAAATAAATAGGAGCAACCACCCCATCCATACACCCTAGCCTTACCTAGCCCCAAACATCTCACCAATGTGTTTTATTTTTTATGGGATGAAATATTCATTAAAAATAGGAGTAATAGCCTTGTACAGTGATCAAAATTGAACCTGTCTCATCATGTCCAAAGGGTTCAAACCCGTTGAAGAAGTGTAGTGTAAAAATGGGTCGTAAAAAAAATCAAAATTTCTAAAATGTTTGACAATTTATAAGTATAAATACATTATAAAAATGATAAAATAAGGGCTCTACTTAAAAATACCCATTAATGCCATTATGTTGTAGGTACTAAATGCATATTAAAAATGACATATATATGTTGGTATTGGGAATCAAAATTTTTATTTGTGATTTAATTTTGGTAGCTTTACATAGGTTGGGGTGAGGTGACAGGGCATTGTACCTCTATTATATTTTATACCATTTTATCACATCAAATATCATGATTCACGATTTGAGATTTGAAATTATGTGTTGTAGCATTGGTTCTGGAAATTCCCAAGAACAAGTATTAAACAATTAGTGCATATCTACCTGACATGCCCATGATTGACATTTGCTTAGGCTACTCTATTTTAATCACATAAAGATAAATCTCGTTTAATGACCATTTAATAAATTTGTGTCCGACTTAACGAAAGTCATGACACTATCTATGGCTTAATCTACCATTTTTGTCTTCAAGTTATAATCTATCATCCACTTTTTGTCTCTATTTTTATTATTTTTTGTCTCTATTTTTATTATGGAGGATTTAAATATGTAGGCATACTATTATTATTATGATACATCTATCGAAATTCGTCGTTTCAAAGAACTTTAATCTATTCCTTTGCATAGAATCATTGCAGAGGAAGATTAATTTACAAAGCAACCTTACTATTATTCTCGTTGGTATTGTATACAACAATGTTCTTAGTATTATATATAATATTTTGGTCTATTTTTATGTGTGAAATTTTTTCTATATTATTTATTGGTGTGTTATCATCTTCTTAATTGTATATATAATTTGTATCACGTTGTTGCACAAAGAAAGTGGATCTCATGCAGAGCATTCTCTTTTGCTCAAAGTTAGACATATTTTCCTAAGGATTTTAGGTTGGTTGATTTATTTATAATTTTTAGTTATTCCATTATTGTTTGTTCACCATACATGTACAGGTCAAAAATTTGAAAAACATATATAAAAAATAATTTTATAGCAGGTTTTCAAATATTTCTATGTATGTGTCTTAAATGTGTTTTAGATATACAAAAATGTGTATTTTTAATGTTTTGGGGAGTAACATTCTTGGGTATAAAAATCTACTATTAGTTTTATACCAAGCAATTTTTTTAAGCTTTATAAATCATCTGTTTCAAGGCACAATTACAAAAATGTCGCTAAAGAGATCTACTTCCTAAGTCACAAGCAATTACAGTCATTCAAAATAAGTAGAGATCAAAACAACACTACAAAAGGCTTTGTTTGGAGTTGTAAAGGTTGACTTCAAATCCATAACTAAGGTTATAATGGATCACCATGAAAGTACTTCCATGACCAAGATAGGTGCATAATTTCATTATCCTGTAATTTTTTTATTGGTTTTTCGTTTCCTTTCTCTTTGTATAAGATCTAACCTTCTCTACCTTAGAGGAAGTATAATGTATTGTGTTGTCATTATCAAGGTTTTATGTTATCACTAATCTATTTATTAAAAATTTATATAATTTATTCTCTATTTTTCTATACCTGTTTATTGCACTAAAAGCTATGAGAGGCTTAAATTTGAAGCCCGCTCTCTTAACTGAAGCTTTCTATGTGGTGGCAAGCCATTAAGTTTGTTTTCATACTTCATTTTGTATAAGGTTGTAGTGTGGGGTCTTGCGTTGTGTATATTTATTTTCATTATCATAGGTGTTTATTTCTTTTCATTATCACAAATGTCCACATTGATTGTCTTAAGACAACATAAAATTACTAAGAAGAAGCCTTATGGGTGTTCCTTTCTTTTCATCAGCTCATTTTTATCCCATTTTTTGTATCTTTCTTTTCATTATCACAGTTGTTTCTTTCTTTTCATCATCACAGGGCTTGCTTTCTCTAGACATAATAAAATTGCTAGGAAGAAGCCTTATGGGTGTTCCTTTCTTTTCATCATCTCATTTTTAGCCCATTCTTGACCTCCAATCTTCATGTGTAAGGCATCTACCATGCCAACCCATTGTCATTACACTGATTTAGAGTTTGGTAATTCAAAACTTGTTAGAGTTTTTGCTAAACCCATGCAACATTTCCACCATTTTTTTGTTGGCCCTCCAACTGAGATAACTGCCTTGGAATTACAATAATTTTCCCCATCATTTTCACTCTACTCATCATGATAACTTATTACCTTGTAACTTATTGTAGTCTGCTCATCCTAATAACTTATTGCCATAGTTTTAATGTTTAAGGAATATGATTTTATGCACCATTGTTTCTGATATGTCTGTCTGGATAAACATGTATGTGAGATTTTGGGGTGCAACTATTTATACTTTTAAATTTATTATGAGATTTTTGGTAATGACAATAGGTGCTTGGCAATAGTAAAGGAGGGTGACACAAAGGTTGGTAATGGCATTGATGTTGTAGTATCCAATGATAATTAATCTCAAGCTCTTAGACCAAAGGAAATATGGAAACACTGGTAGCATTAGCTTGCATTGGAAGTACCTTTATAGAGGTTGATATTCCTCCAAGATATAAATGATGCAATTTTGGAAGGCCTGAAATCATCAATCAACCACACCTAGACCCACAACTAGACTAATTATATTCAAGCTTTACTCCTAAATTTTTAGCATAATAATTAATCAACCTCAAATCTTTCTAAAGGGTTCTGCAATCTACATGCATTATATATGTATATATTATTGGGTATGTTCATATACTTATTTATATTTGTATATTGAGTAATTTATAAGGAAAATTGAGGTTTATAAGTTTATAGAGTTTAATTTTTAAGATTTTATAATTGAAACCTATCAATCAGAAAGTAGAAATGAGGGTTATATTATGATTTCATTGTAATATGTATATAGCAAATACTAGTGAGGGTCATGGTGCATGACATTTTCACAGGGGTCCATGGCAATGACATTTCATTTTGAAATGATCTCACTTTGGTATCTGCATTAGTGATGGTATTTGGCATTTGAATTGTAAATGGTATGTTAAGGTTGAAATTTTATCATTAGTTACCTTAGTGATGCATATTCATTGTGTTTAAGATATTTTTTATTGTAGACCAAAATGCAATAATTTTTGCTAGGTTTATTATTGAATTTAGATGTTAATTTGTTTCAACATAATTTTGTGGTCAAATTTGTTCAAGATTAATATTAATTCTAACCTTTTTCATTGATTAGGTATAAATTTTGAGAAAATGGCTTCCATTGGTCATCCTAAGAAGGACAAAAGACAACTATCACTTGCTGATGCATTTGGTATCCCTGAATATTCTAATTAATTATGTCATTCCCAAAATGAAGACATTGATATTCAACCACATGAAGAAGACTATGAATTAGATGGAGAAAAAATTCAGAAAGAGGAACAAGCAACAAAGAAACGAAAAAAAAAACATTCAAATCCAAAAGGAAAACAAGATTCCCATGGGCTTATGTTGTAAAACACTGTAATGGTGTTGAAATGATAAAGTGTGCTTGGTGTGTAAAATATAAGAAATAAACTCCATTTGCTAAAGATGGGAATACCACTTTTCAAGTCAGCGGCCTAAAAACCCATGTAGAATCAGATCTTCATAATTTTGCTTTGCAACTTTTTCAGTGAGAAAGCAAATGAAGTGATATTCCAACTACCAAACATGTAAAATTAATGGTATATGTTGAGAATGAGAGAATCATATCAGTGATTGTAAATATGTATTTTGTTGCCACACATGATTTACCTTTAGAACTTTATAAGCCAACTTGTGACTTGAACAGATATAAAGACACTCCACACATGCTTATAATAGATAAATACTCTACATATACAAATACCCCATTTGGTAAAGAATTTCTAGAAGCCATGAAAGAGGTATATTGAAAAATATTAAAATATGAGATTTTCTGTAGTCCACTTTACTCAATTTTAGGTGATAAAAGTACTAATCAGACTATGGAACAATATTTGATAGTTTATATTACATATTTGACAAATGAAGGAAGAGGTCAATGTGTAACACAACTTATACGCCTCTTTCAAATAAAAGATGGAGCAACTCACTATATGTATGATGTCGTGATAACTCTTTTTAAAAAGATGGATTTATTTTTTATGAAGCTAGTTGGATTTGTATCTGATGGGGCTTCTTCTAATATGTTCCTAAATTATTAGATATTCATTGCATAGCTCATCGAGAAGGATTAACATCAAATGATGCTTCATCTTGTTTTCCAAAGATACAATTTATTGATAAATTTGCAAACAAAGTTTATTCATGGCTTGAGAAATCTGCTAAAAGACATGAAGCATTAAGAAAGCTAATGAAGTCATTTCAAATTAGTAAGTTAGAGGTATTTCAAATCCATCAAATTAGGTGGCTTTCTAGAGGAAAGGTCATGGAAAGGCTTGTCAAACTCATACCTACTTTGTTGAAAGAATGGGAGTCAGAGGAGAAAAAAATATATGATTTGCAAGATTTTTTTAAGTACAATTTTGCATCCATTTACTTATAGATGTGTTTATCAATTTAAACAAGTTGAATACAAGATTTCAAGATGATCATGTTGACATTGCTTTCATTGGCACTACTTTAGATATTACTATTGACATGCTTTGTAGGAGATTTCAAAGCAACATATTTAGGGCAACTATAACACATATATTATGTTTTTAAAATAAAGCACATAGAGGAACTCTTGAGTTTACAAATGGAACATGTATGATGCATGTACATGCATTGAGATTTGAGAGTTTGCCTAACTCACAAAGATTAAGGACACTAGATGATTGCATTGAATTAAGAAAAAATTTTATAGTGAAGGTTATTGATTCTCTAGATACAAGGTTCACAGATTTACCTATATTTAATGCTACTAAGTTTTTCAGTCCTCATAATTATTACAAGGAAATAGATGATAGAGACTGTCAAACAAAAATATAGTTAACAATGTTTATGTGAAAAAAATAGTGTTGGGAACTCTCATATTATGGATACTATCAAATATTTAGGTGAGATGGATAAATTTGTTTGTTCCATTTATAAATCATACCAAAAAAATGTGTGTCTGTAGTGTGGGATCTATTTGAGAGTGACCCTGAATGGTTTGAAGAGTTTCTATGTTTGATGTGACTATGACAAGTTATTCTTATTATTCGTGTGAGCACAACGATTTTTGAAACAAGGTTTTTAAAGTTAACCAGGGTAAAGAATGATGACAGAGCTAGATTTTCTTTAAACACAATGGATATGTTATTGTCTCTTCCTTTGTGCACCTCATGCTCTAAATGAGGTAGATTAGAATGTTATTTATGATGCATGGAAGCATATAAAAAGCTCCACTAGACCAATAGATCTATATGTTATCCGCACACATGATGGTCTTCTTAAATAGAAACATACTCACATGGACTTATTTAATTTTTTTTTAGGTATTTATCTTTTATTTGTGTTATTAATGTTGTTAGAATGGATTCAAACACATGTTGTAGCATTTAATTTAATTTTTAATTTTTTTGTTTGAGAATGCATTCAACTTTATTGGATAGGGTGCATGTATTCTAAAGCAATCTAAGATTTTGAAATTTAATAAATGAAATAATGACCAAAGTTATCTTGGCATTAGATTGGCACTGTACTTTGTTGTGAAAAGAGAACTTTTATAAATAAGTTTGAATTTGATTTCAAGATTGAATGGAAAGTAAAATTTTATTAAATAAAATGTTTATATAAAATTCATTTTTAAAATATAAATTGGTTAAATAATTTTTAAAACTCTTCTTTTTATGAAACCTATATTTGGTTTACTCTTTTTCAAATGTTTCATTATGAATCAGTGAAACATAGGTCAAATTAAGTTTGTAGGCAGCCCAAAAGTATGCCGTAGTGTGTTCCAAGATAACCAACTGCCAATGTTCTGTCCCAAATATCTTGATTTTATTAAAGTCTTTTTTTACAAAATACTTGGCACTAAATTCTGACTAAACAAGGAGAATATTATTAGACTGAATAACCCTGTTCCACCAAATACTAGAGTTAGACATACTCAATTATAGAGAGATTGATGACACCATTGAAGAAAAGGGGCTATTCCCTACCAAGCTGCCCAATTATGTCTTAGGAGAAAAGAACCAGAAATATCAAAGTAAGAGGCATTTACAATTTTGTCTTTCTAAGGAATGAATGACTAAGAGCTCATGTGAGATGCACGCTAAATCCATTCCTGACAAGAATCTTCCAGGGCTCATTACCTTTGGTGGCTCTTGCAATCCATTTGGCAGCAAGACATTTTCTTTGTTGGAGTGGATCAATAATTCCAAGCCCACCCATCATTTTACGCTGAGTACATAACCTCAATGAGATGGCTCACATACCTTTCTTGTCAGAGTTATTATGGACCAGTTGTATGAGTTTGTCATACGCTGATTTTGAGGGAAACCAACAAGATGAGTAAACATGGCTGACCAAATAAAGTGGTTAATAACAATCAACTTGCCAACGAAGGACAAAACTTTACAAACTCCTTAAAATTACCATTAATTCTACACCCCCTTAGATTGGCAATGGCCAAATCAAGGAGCCATTTTCACTGCCTCGCCACGATTTCTGTATCAGCGTGTTCAACCCCTGCTTCCTCTCGTTGATCCCCTTAATGCCAAGTAGTCTATGCCCTTTTTTAATTCTCAATGACAACACATGGGAAATACTATCTAGTAATGCCCCGCTAAGGCCAAGTGCCAACTATTAGGTTGATGTATTCTGCATATGAAACTTCTTGTTGGTCAAACTTTGTCCAAGCTCGGATTTGCTGCTGGAAATTGCATCTTTTGCCCTGCCCTTGAAACTATTCCTCACTTATTCTGGTACTGCCCATCCAATTCGTAGTGCTGGTCCTCTTTGCTCTCTGCTATTCCAAATTCTTTCCTAGTAATTTCAATAAAAAAACTGCCATGTTAGGCATTTTCCACCCTGTCATCCATTCTGTCATATGTAACACTTGCCGGTTGGTCATCCTCTTTCATATTTGAAAAAATCGCTACCAACAACTATACTCTAAGAAATGTTCAGTTTTAATTCAAATTATTTCCTCTCTTTTTTTTGCCGCTGAAATGGTTCAACACCGAGAGCCCTGAGCTACTCGTTGTGATCAAGAAAATTAAAGATAAACTCACAACGTTGCAAAGGAGTGAGACTAAAACAATTAATTTTTGTTTTGGCTCAACAATTAATTGTTTTGGTCTCACTCCTTACTTCAATTAATCTTTTCGTGGGAACTCTTTTGTAAACTGCTTACCCCTTTCCTTTATAAAATTTTAATAAGTTGTATTTGTATTCTTTCTTTGATTAATTAATAACAGCGTTTTCAATTTAAAAAAATAAAGGTTTCATCAGGGAAGGGTTGGACGAATGGATGCGCTGGGCGTTCAAATGAGGGCTCGCCCTTCAAATTTGATCAGTGGCCCCGTCCGTCCCACTACGTATAAATCCTTCCATTTGCATACAAACAAAATTGAACACGACTAAACCAAACCCTAATACAACTGTGGAGCCTTTCATTCTCTAGCAACGCAACTCCAAAATGCGATGCACCATCAAATTAATCCGTTTTGTGTTGCAGAATAGGAGGCAAGTTGCTACATTAAATCAGAACCGATGGACGTGCAAAATGTTTTTCCAATCTGTTTTGCATTTTCTCGTAGGTTCCATATATTTCTCCTTTAAACATCTGCTATGTCCAAGGCGATGAACGATTCATACGCTTTTTTATTTCAAGTCTAGTTTTTTGTCTAACGTGTATAGACCAATGATGCTGTTTTACCTGAAAATCTGCGGGTTTTGAAACTTATTCAGCCAGGGTTTTGACATTAGTTTATTTGCAATGGCTATGATGAACATGCTGCAGTCTGAGGTTGGCCATTATACAAGTTAGTCCTTCCTTTACAGGGACATTATTTTTTCTTTTTCATTTTACTCAAATATCCCTTTCACAGTCGTGGAAAAGATTTAGGTACTTTCGGATTACCTGATTGAAATAAGATGCATTCTTAGGGTTTAAATAAATGGACACTCCAGTTTTCAATACTTTTTTTTTTTTGAACTTCATACTGATCATATTTTCTTCAGCATTTCCTTTTATGAATGCTTCATTTTTGGCTTTTGATTTAGCCATATATTTCTGCATGTGGTTATAATTATGCCCCATTAATGTTGATTTAGGTATTTTCTTTACCAGTATCTTTCATTTCACCTCTTTTACTTTGGTGATTTTACTAAAAAATAGTCGCAATGTTTTGGACATGGTCCAACATTCAAAATTTTGGAAATATCTGGCATGTCAGTTCTTGAATCACCTTTCACTTACTGATTTTAAATTTAAATTCAGTGCAAGCTTGAGTCAAGATCATTCCCTTTGCTTTTGGTACGTTATTGGCCCTAATCTAAATCTTGGGCATAAGAGGCCATTATGTGTTTTTGTTATCCATGTAGGATTGCCCCTGCTCCAGCTGGGTCCAGATTTCCGTCTGTGCGACCATCAAAGTTCAACAGTGAGAATCGAGGTCCCATATGGAGGAGGAGGATACTTATTCTGCAAGTCTTCTGCTTCTTTGATTTGACCTTTTGGGGATATACCAGTTTTAAATGTTTTAAATAGCAGGTATGCTAATATTTACTTCGAAAATTATCTGACAATGATCTTACGCTTCTAATATTTGTACTTTGTAGATTCAAAGGCTTAGTACACAAGTCAAAATGATTGGTATTGAAAATAACTAGTTCAGGTATCTTAAATAAATATATCTGAAAAACAGGGATACGACTTCATCTGGAGGTGTCTATCTTGAATTTGTCACATAGTTTATTGAAGGGTTCGATATTGGTTTTAAGACTCCATCACCTTATCTGCAAATTACCTTTCAACTGATGATAGATGGCTTCGATTTAGCTGCACCAATGTGTCAGGCTCACCAAACCCTAAAATAATCTTTTCGGGTAAAAAGGGGCTCCAAACTCAACATTGCCCAAGAAATTGTGATTTTTTGATTGCCTTATCTAATTAAAAAGAAAAACCACACTATGTTGTTCAAATGTACGTCAATTTTAAGCACGGCTATTTTTTTTACATTGTAGACATAGAAGTTTACACTAGTTTCTCCCACTCCTCTTGTCTATCAATGTAGGTTATACCAATTGGGATAAGCCACATTTACAACAACTATCAAAATCTCAAATATTAACCAGCAGTTGTGGGAACTAAGCCTTTACTCCTTAGTTATTGGAAGGAATGTGGACTCAACTAATACTATATGTGCGTGTTTCTGAGTCACTCTAAACAAGCTTTTTTTTACCCCCTTCTAGTTGAATTATGGGATTTGCCAGCAAACCCTTTTTAAAAATAAATCTGAGATTTTAAATAAATCTTGAATTTTGAATTAGGGATAAATCTTTTTTAACTTGAAAGTCGCTGAATCCCACCGAGAGCATAATTTTTATTGAAATCAGATTGCACAATCCAAATTATAAAACAAAATGTAATGGCTAAAACTCTAGCTGAAATTATACATTCAAAATTTGTAATTATAACCTTAGATTTTTATGCCCACTTGGCATTTACAAACAATAAACTCTAAGGGTAGAACCTGTGCTTGTACTATGGGTGACTATACAAATGAATTGTTGGGTGGAAATGGCATCCAAGGTGGCTGATGATGATGTCACAAGCTGAAAATGATTGAATGGGAGGTACGGTTGGCTGAAGACAATGTATGGATGGTTGAAGAATGAAACCCTAGTACAGCTGTAGCGTCATTATAACAAACTTATTTAGGGTTGATATCATTGTAGCGAATCGATTTATGGTTAAAAATGATGATGTAAGCAATGAAGGGATGTATGGCTGCTGCCCTAGCTGATATGGTTGGTCAGAAAATTGAGCACGAACCTTGGAAAGAGTTGGAAATATGATAAATCTTCTTGATGATTCTTGCAATGCCAAATTCTAATGATATCCTGATTTGAAAGCACAATTGTAGTTCTTGAATGGAAACACCTCACAAGCCCAGAGGGTTTTTGTCCTCAAGTTTCCTTATCCACTTGAGAGTTTTCCTCTTTGGAGGCTGAAAGCTAAATCAAATGCTCAAACTTGCAAAAGTGTAATTGATAATATACAAAAGATGATTTCCAAATGACATTATAAGTTCACGTGACACTTTTTCCAAAGAAAAGTCCCAAAAGTAATTTGATGTTGACTTGCTTTATTTGGAAAGTCACATTTAATTATTTATTTATAATAATAAATTAATATTAAGTTATCACTTTTTAATTAAAAGTAAGTTGACAACTTAAAAATATTAACTTTAGTATTTTTCACTTTATTTGAAAAAGGAGTCATGACATAGTCTATTTATTTACTAATAAATATTCTATTATCAATTTATCGGATGGACTGACTTGTACAATCAAATTTTTAGGAAAACTAGGGCAGTCATAGATAGCGGAGTTTGGTCCTGCACAGGACAGGGTGAACATTTTTGACTAGTTTCAATGAACTGATTCTGCCTTTTACGACCAAACCTACTCAGCAAAGAACTGCTTGCATTGCAGTCATTATGAAAGTTTGACGTATTTTTGTGAAGTCCTTTATAAACAAAATTAATCCTGAAAGTCCAATGCAGTCAAGAAAGCTCTATGCATTTTGTGGAGTCCCTTATAAACAAAATAAATCTAGTAAGTCTGCTGCATCCTTGCAGTCATAAAAAAAGTTCTATGCATTTTTGCTGAGTCCTTTTTAAACAAAATAAAATCCTCGGAAATGTTGGAGTTGCAATCATTTTGGCTACCTCGGAAGGGAGTGAAGAGCCTTCTGAATCCAGAGATTCATTTAGACAAGTACAGGTTAGGAGAAAATTTGAAAATGGTTTTAAATTGATGATGGAGCACTTTTTAAAGTGTTATCTTGTTTTGTCTAGGGAGCATTGTATTTGTTGAGTGTAGGTGTTTTGTGTGGTTGAATGCCCATTGAATTTTTTTTTTTCGGAGAATTCCTGAAGCTGGCTTCACTTCCTCAGCAGTTTTTCTTTGTTTGTTCATGTTATTAGAAGAGATGATGGTGATAAAAAAATGTCGACTCAATAGGCTACTTGGTCTGTGTTATCCCTGTGTCAGTCTTCAATGTTAAACCTGTCAATCAAGGCAGTAGAGATAGATTTCGAAAGACCTTTGAACAGAAAGTGGAATCTGTAATTGCAAAGAAGCTGCTGGAACACAGTTTTGTAAGTATTTGGAACTGAAAGTATCTTATAAAATTAAAACATAGCTAATACATATTATTTCTCATGGTCTTCAAGTTAAGGATATGATGGCAAGTTCTAGGAGGCTACAAAAGCACTGATCTACGCTTCATTGGAATTTCTCTCACGGAGCATGAGGATGAAGTTGAAGAGATGGAAGAAAAGGAAGTGGAAAAAGATTATTTTCCTGCAGCCTTGCTCCTATCCCTCTTGAGGAGCTATGTCAGCCACTGCTGTAGCAAATAACTTTAGCTGTTTAAACAAAAGATCATCAAAACAATAACGAGCTCATAAAAAAGAAAAAAACAGAATAGTCTTAATTATAGACTGAAAGTCTCATTAGCAACTGCAGAAAAATAATTACAACCTGATGCAGGAGCCTCCAGATACTCCAGCAATCTTGCACTATCTAAAAAGATATCTTGTGTGTTTGTGGGCCTCCAATAGTCGAAGACATCCTACATGAATTCAATCATAGTTCAGTAGGCTTTTTGAAGGGAGAAGGAGCAGTTTCAGGTTTGGAGATAGAGTGTTCTCTGTCTCGTAACAAAACTATCGGTTGATGCAGGCTTGCGTTAATTGGCGGATACGTAACCGTCACTTCGCAGGAAGTGGCGATTTTGCCCGTGCGGTTAACCACACCCAGTAACGACCCATGATCTTTCAAATGCACATTTGGAGCCTTTTCAAGGTGGATGGGAAGCCCAAGAGTCACATCATGAGGCACAAAAGAGGAGGGAAGACTTTGGAGTAGGCAGATTGAAGTTGGAGAAGATTTCCCAAAGAAGTGTAGGTGCTGGAGAAGGAAGCTAGAGGAATAACGAATAGTGTTCAATCCAACAAGGGACTATGTAGCATTCTTCCATTGTGTTGTAGTCATAGGCAGAGTGAATGGTTGAGTGTGTGTTTAATATTTGCATTTCTCCATTAAAGATCAATAAAAGTGTGAGGTTTGGTTTTAGTCTTATGTCTATGTGTGTGTGTGTGTGTGTATGTGAGGGGTAGGTTGCAAAGAATAGGCTATCCTTAACTGGGCCCCTTATCCTTGACTGCACCAATGTGTATCAGAGCAAGTGATCCATAAACCCTCAAGCTACCAACTTACTAGAATTCATAGAATCACAAATTTGTTCTACTTTAAATTGACTTCAAAATGACTACTTGTATGTATACATTGATCTAGTTCTAGTATTTGTTGACCGATGCCTTCCTACATCTTTGTCATTCTTATAACCCTTGGAGATGTCCTTTTGTGCATTGAAGGCTCCCTAACCGTTTTGAGAATTTGAAGAGACGTTTGTATTTTGTAAAGGATTTGTTGGGTTGTTGCAGGAGAAATTGATGGCTATAACAAATGGTGGTTTCAGAACTGTCACTTGTAAGAACCGGCAGGGGCAGTTATGCAACTGTCACTTGCATGAAGCAACAATTTTGCCACCACTACTAGAACTCCTCCCTTGAAGCTTTGATGATGAATGAAATTGGGTCTATTGTTTGTTGCTTGATGAATGGATTGTTTTTTAGATCCTTATGGATCATACATCTTTTATTGAGAGGCTTTTGGTCTTGCAAAAACTTTCTTAGTGGGGGAGATGTGGAAACAATGCTTCCATGTTCTCCTTGGATTGCCTTGGCGTCTTCCCTTTGATTCCAATCTGAAAAGACTCTTGTGATCTCCTGTGTGTCTTTTTAGCTTTCAGTTGCAATACGACATCCTCCAACTCCCCTTGTGTGTTCACAACCAAGTCTTCTATGGAAGGTAGCATTTCTTCTTCTTCCTCATCTACAATGGATGGTTCATACAAATGCAATTTGCTGTAAAATGGCAAATGGGCTATTTCTTAGTGGGTTTAGCTTCCTAGCTTGTCTTTGAAACCTCTATTTGCTCAAGTACAACCATACCTTGTTTCCAACCTTGAGCATGTGCTCTTTGCGGTGCTAGTCATGCATGACATTGTATTTTGCTTGATACTTCTCTAACTATTCTTTCACTTTGAGATGGATTTGCCTAATCCTCTCAGTGAACTTCTTAGCTCATCACCTTTGAATCTTGCTTCTTTATCCCTGCATGTTGTTCTAATGCAACATATAGCGGATTAGTTGGCAAATAACCCAAACATGTTTCAAGTGGTGACTTACTAGTGGATGTGTACTGCCTTGTTGTATGTGTGTTGAATGCATGATAAAGACTCATCCTAAGTCCTTGTCTACTTTTTGTTATAACCTCTTATCAACTGAACCAAAGCCCTGTTGACTACCTCCGTTTGTCAATTGGTTTGAGGATGGAAAACGGTACTTCATTGTAGCACAGTCTCCATATTTCCCCATAGTGTGGTTCAGAGTTTGCCCGAGAACCTTGGGTCTCTATTTGATACAATAGACTCAGGTAATCCAAAATGCACCTAAACATTATAAGAGAAGAGTTCAATGGCTTCATGCCCTTAATTGTTTTTTTGCATGTAATTAAAATACACATTTTGTTGAATCTATCTACAACATATAGATAGTCGTGGCCATGCTTGGACATAGGTAATTCACCCACAAAATCCATGGAAATGCTTTCCTAGGTCTAGTAGGTACATGTAGTCGCATGCACAATCCCTCCTTCCTAACCTTAGGCTTGCTTGTACAACACAATTTACATCCTTTAATGAATTTCAAAACTTCTTGCATATTGGGCCAATACGCATACTTTTTCAAATGTACCACAATCTTACCAACAACAAAATGTCTTGAAACCTTGGAAGTATGCGCTTACCTCATCAAGATTAGTCTTTCCTTCTTTGACACACATACTTATCCCATTTATATAGTAGCCCATCCTTGAGATAACATCCATCATTGCCTTCATTTTCCATCTTCTTGGACTGCAATCATTGGAATGTCTTCCCAAAGTCTACATCTTGTGTGTGTACTTTCTCATAAGCCTATTTTGTGAAGGGCTCAATTTGTGAGATAGTAGCCAAACCGAAAACTTGTCTTATTAGTGGCTAAGATAACATGTCTGTCACAACATTTATGTTGTCCTTCTTGTACTTGATCACCAAGGGGAATTATTGAAGGAATCCTGACCATTTGTAGTGTGCATGCAAATATTGAAGAGGTTTGTGGTTGGTGTGCACAATAGTTTATTTACTCAATAAATAATGCTTACATTTCTTTATTGCCTAAACTAGTTTATCATAAACATGATACCCCTTTATTGGTGAAGAAAATACCTTTAAATGATAGATTTAAGATTTTCACAGTCCATAAGATAGAAGTAGGCTTTTGGATAAACTATGTAAAGATTTTTGGTCGATGTTTCGAATCATTGCGTGTGATCCATCTTCAGGAAAAAATTGAATGTAGGAACAATGAAACTTGGCTGCATTTATAAATCACGAGGTGCCTTTCAAATTATAATTGTTATAAAATTAGTTGTTAGGAAAAGAAATGAAAAACAAAATTAGATGTTGAAATAGAAACCTGTAACTTTCCTAATAATTGATAAAAATTTGGAAACATCAATTTCTGATTTTTAATTTTTAGAAATATTACTATCTAAATTATAAGCAAGAATAAAACATATTAAAACAATATAAACCTTAAGAATATAAAAAAGATATCCACATTTAATAAAATCTGAAAGAAAATTATAAAGAATGTGTATGATTCAGGCCCCATATATAGATAGGCTTGACCCCATACCATATAGATGGGTCGAGGATGGCTATATCTAGCTTAGTTGCCCCATATATAACATTTCTAATCTGATTTATTTTTAAAATTAAAAATCGGAAATTGATGTTTCTAAATTTTTAATCAATTATTAGGAAAGTTTCAGGGTTCTATTTCAACATCTGATTTTATTTTCTATTTCGTTGTCTAACAGCTGATTTTAGAACGACTATAATTTAAAAGAGATCTCATAATTTATAAATGCAGCCAAGTTTCATTGTTCTTATATTCAATTTTTTTTCTGAGGATGGATCGCAGGTGGTGATTCGAAACGTCGACCAAAAATCTTTATATAGTTTATCCAAAAGCCTACTACTTTTCAATGATAACAATCAAACTTACCTTTTTGCAACAAAACTGCTCGCATAGTGTACTTGCTTGCATTTGTTTCAACTTTAAAAGGCTGTTGCAAATTAGAAAGAGCAAGGATTGGTGCATGAGTGATTTGATATTTCAAAGAATCAAAGGCACTATCATGTTTCTTACCCCATTGGAAATTCTTACCCATTGCTGCAATTGAATGTAGAGGTGTGGCTACCATGGAGAAAATTGGAATAAACTTTCTCATTTATTGTATTGCTCCTACAAAGCTTCTTGTTTCAGTGGCACTCCTTTAGTTCCCCTCTTCCAACCACATGTTCCTAATAGGCAAGTGACTCTTATGCAAATTCATATTTCTTCATATTGCATATTGCATACTGGCTAATTTTCTTTCAATTTTTGCAAGACTTGTCTCAAATGTACTAGATGTTCCTCCCACGTAGTACTAAAAATTAGAATACCATCCGAATACACTATTAGACATGTATCTATGAAAGATCGCAATACATCATTCATCAATTTCATAAATGTTACAGGTGCATTATGTAAATCAAAAGGAAGTACCAACCATCTGTACAAACCTTGTTTTGTCTTGAAGGTTGTTTTCCATGCATCCTCTTTCTTCATTTGAACTTAATGAGATTCAATTTTGTGATATATTTGGCATGTTAAAGTTGGTCCAACAAATCATCAATCCGTGGAAGTAGAAGGCACAATAGTCAATGCACATTCTTCAAGAACCAATTTTTTTGTCCACCATCACAATGGGTTACCCACACAGTGAAGTGCTTGGGCGTATTATGCCTTGCTCTATCAACTCTTGAAGTTTCTTCTCGACCTCGTTACTCTCCAGATGTGATTGCTTGAACAAACCAATGTTAAATAGAGGAGATTCAGACAACAATTGAATCTCATGTTCTACTTCCCTTTTTGGAGGCAAGCTACTTGGAGTTTCGAACACATTCTAATAAGATCGCAGCACTTCATGTAATCCCTTTGATCCTTTGTTAGCACTATCGATTTTAGATATTTCAAGCCCGATCTCTTTCTTGTCCTTTAAAAGAAGTAAACAAAATTGATTATTAGCTTGAATGAGTCTCTTTGCTTGGTTAACACTTACCATTGCAAGCTTGGGCTTGCTTTTATGTGCCTTGGTGCTATAGTTGACTCCATCCTTGACCCATCAGTCCCTGTTAGCCCTCCTCATGCAGATTGCATCCCTAAGATACAAGGACTTTTAAACACCTCGTCAAATGCATCAAGAGTAATAATATCTGTTTCTAGCTCATAACAAATTGTGGGTTAATCTTAAATTTGAATTTGCATTTTTTTGTAACCTGAATTTCGATACCCCTTTTCACCCAACCTAAAGGATATGGATGCAGATGATCATATACATGTAAACCAAGCTTCCTTAATACTTATCTGAAATCAAACTAGATTGAGATTCAATGTCAAATAGAGCATTTTGATTTGGAATAGCTTGCTCATCTCTTGTTGTTCCTTGTTGTTCGTGTTGGTCGCGGTGCGACCAAGCTTCTCAACTATATCAGAATTTTATTCAATCGCTACCTCTGATTTTCTCAAAAAGATGCCATGGACTTCTTAGAGTCCTCCTTGGCCTAATTCTTGGGATGCAACTACGGATGCAACTTTCATCACTTAGTGTTAGTATGACCATCTATAATACAATAATTACTGTGGTTCTTAGGATCCCAAAAACTATGCAAAGCTATGGCATTCCTCTTACTTTTCCATTTACCTTTCTTGAAGGTCTTGTAGGGCTGATTTTGCTTTTTCTTATTTGTGGACTGATTTTGCTTTGTGGATTTCCCCTCCCCTTGTTTTCTTTCTTCCTCGATGTAGTAAACTGGCAAGCTTTATTCGTCAAGATCTTGAGGCTTACTTGAGATGACTTGTCTCCTCAATCGAGAATGGAGACCACCCAAGTATTTGGGCAAGTTGTTTTCTTCCTCCAAGTTGAAGCCCATGAGCATAACTTGTTAACGGAACTTCATGGTATAAACACACCCACTCTTACCTTGTCCTTCCTTGTAATATTGCCGCTTAATATTTTGATTAGTTTTATGCCCAATCGGGTAAAAATTCTTACGCATCAAATCTTTAAAATCATTCCACTTATTTACTACCGGCTTCTTTTCAGAAGTTGCCAGATAGTTTTCCCACCAAACAAAAACATGACCTATTTTGAGACGTGCAAAGGAAATTCTTTGTGCCTTAGTTACTTTATGTACATAAAGTCTACCTCCATTTATTTCAACCATTTATCTAGAATTTCGACATTTACTTGTCCTTCAAAGAAATTATTTTTAACTTTTGTATCAACCTTAAGAGGAGTGTTCAGATTTTATCTTAGCTTTACCTTTTTATTTTGGAGGTTCTTCATACTTGTCCATGGACTTTTCTTCACTTTCAGATTTCTCTTCTTCATGGGGCTCTTCCATGCCAAGCTTTTTGACTATAGAGCGAACCATAATGTCTATGGACTTTTGATTCCCAGCCACCGGCAAGACTTCATTTGCCTTCATGAGCCATTCCTCTCACTTGTCAATTCACTTTCTTATAAATACCTCTAAATCACAAGGCAACAATTCTCGTTCTTGAGATCTTTTTACTATCATACAAATCAATCAAACTTTCCACAATAACTCAGATTATTTCGCTTCGATACCAAAATGATCTATAAACTCTCAAGCTATAAACTTACTAGAATTGATAGAATTGCAAATTTGTTGTTCTACTCTAAATTGACCTCAAAATGACTTCTTCTATGCATACAATAATCTACAACTAGTATTTTTTCACCGATGCTTTCCTACATTTGTGTTGTCCTTCTTATAACCCTTGGAAATGTCCTTTCGAACACTAATGGCTCCACAACTATCTGAGAATTTAAAGAGAAGTTTGTCTTTTGTAAAAGACTCATTTGGTTGCCTTGGACGAAACCGCCACCTACAAGAATCGGCAACGTCTACATGAGATGGCGGTTTCGCTACCATCACCAGACCTTCGCCCTTGAAGCTTTGATGATGAATAAAACTGGGTCTACTGTCTATCACCTGATGAATGGATTGTTTTGTGGATCCTTATGGATCAACAAGGTAACAACTATGGTATAAAAGAGAGAGTGTTTGTCCCCCTTTGCAAAAGAATGGGTAGAGTGTGTGAGTGAATAGAGAGGGAGTTGAGTGTTTGCCATCTTGTGTAGGTGGGTAGAGAACTATGGGTACATCCTCCATTGAGTAAACAATGGATAACAGGTGCATAGAGGTGTTTTCCATCTTGTGTAGGTGGGTAGAGAATAGAGAGTTGAGAGAGATGTATAAAGAGGTGCATAATCTATGTAGGATTGCAATAGGAAAGTTACAACAATGGCTTAAGAGATGTGTAGAAGGAAAGAGGTGAGAGAGATGGTAAGAGGTGTGTAGTCCAAGTAGCTGAGTTGAAAGTTGTGTAAGCCCAAACGAGAGCAAAGGCAAGGAGGAGGAAGTGTGGTTCCATACCACTCATATTAGAGATTGAGGACGTGTTGGAGATTGTGCAAGCTATGTTAGACAACATGGAAGAGGATGTTATTGTTGTAGTAGAGGAGAAAGAAAGGAGGAGGAGAGCATGGATCACACCATATGTTGTAGAGACAGAGAGGAGGAGGAGAGCATGGATCACACCATGTGTTGTAGAGCAGAGAGGAGGAAGGTTCTTGCAAGAAGAGAACCTTGGAGTTGATTGAAGAGGCATTAGTGGAGGAAGGATTTTTGCCAAAAGCATTCATCAATAACATTGAAAGTGCAGAAATTAAGACAAGCAAGAAGCAATATTACCTCCTAAGGTGTAAACCGCAAGTTGAGATAAGATTTTTAAAGTGGGAAACCGAATGTATCGGAGAAAAATCCACGTGATTTATAAGAAGGCTTGTCACCAAAAATCTCCACAATAACAATTTAGAAGCAAGATCAATTTGAGAAGAAGAGACGGAGCTTCAAGTTTCTAGTAAGAAAATGCGGAGCAGAAGGCTCTTTTAATAGAGCAAGAAGAGAAAGTGAGTTGCATGGAATCTCATTATTCCCTTACAAGCCTCATTTGTGTGTGCCAAGTGACCTATTCCCTTAGAGAGTGGAGGGAAGTGTGTGCCAAGTGAAGGAAGGGGTTACTTGTGAAAGCAACCTCCAAATCCTAAGGGGAACAAAGAGTTGAATGATAATCCAAATTTATGTGAATTTATAACTCAGATAAATTAGAATTCCACACACATAAAGAAACTTAGGATAAATAAATTATCCCAAATAAAGGGTAATACTAACAAAGGGGCAGTAGAAGCATATCCTTTGGGAGACACGAAGGTGGAGGTGAAAGACACCGTGCCAGTGAATGCACGTGATGCAGATTTGGAGGGAGCATTGGGTGAATAAGAAAAAGGTCCTCCATTAGAGGAAGATGAGGAGATTGTAGCAAAAACGAATGGAGCTATTGAGGAAGAGAGGGAAGATGTGTTTTTAGCACATCTTTAGAGGCACATGAGGAATGGGAGCCAGAGGAAAATTATCATGGGGGGAGAAGAGTTACTTTGTGAGCAACTAAAGATTGCCTTGAGAGGTAGAGAGGGTGAAGCATAGAGCAAGCAAGTGAAGAATGGTGATGGGGTTACAAGGGGGATTTATGAAGTTATCAAGGACAAATCTCACAAGTTGTGCGTTGGTCTAAGAAGCATTTGAATGATGAGAGATGAAGAGTGTTAGCCATGTGACATAGGCAAGGAGTGAGATAGAGGTGGTGGATGTGTTTCCACAAACAACAAGAGGGGTACGAAGTGTTGCAAATGTAGGAGCAGCCCACATAAAATTTGGGGAAGAAGAGAATGAGCAACTGAAGGTGTTATTAGTCCCAAAAAGTATGGAAGAGGATGAGATTGTAGGGACTGATGAAGAAGACAGAGAGGTCAGAAGGGGCAATGTTCCAAGTGGACATGGATGGACTCTTTGAGGTCATCTTGAAGGCATAAACAATAGAGGAAGATGTTACAGCAAATGCGGTGGAGTTGCTTGATATGGCAGTGAAGATAGCAAAATAGGATGACATGTAGGTCATCCTAGAGATAGCAATGGAAGTGATGGGTAATCCTTGTGATGCCTAAGAATGTGGTGAATCCTTCAGTCAACAAGTTGAGAAGGGAGAGGTAGTGGACAAGGTATACTCTTGGAGGAAAAGAATGTGTGGATGACACTTGGTGGAGGTGGACAAATAGAGGTGGGCAAAAGCCTACAAGTGAGTGGAGAAAGAGAGAGAGCATATTAAAGGAAGTGGAAGAGGTTGCCTACAAAAAAGAAGAGGAAGGAGGTGCTGAAATGTGGTAAGGGAAGTCAATGCAATGTGTGTGGCGCTAAGAGGAGATAGTGTTTGGCAGAGGAGGATGGTTTGCAGTCCAACAAAATGGCTAGAAAATATGATGCTACATCACATTGTGTAAGGGCACACATTGGATTTTTTGTTGGAAGTTGAAAGGGTGTTTCTACCACCTAGCCCAAATTTGTGAGCACTATGCTCACAAACTCTTACCTTGGATGTTTGATGCAAGAGCGTATAGATAGTCTAGTAATCTTGCATCATCCAAAAATATATCTTATGTGTTTTTGGGCTTTCGACAGTCGAAGACATCCTACATGAAATCAATCACACACTATAACAGGGTCTTGGAAGGAGGAGCGGTTTTAGGTCATGAGATAGTATTTGTCTCGTGATTAAATTGCCAGTTGATGTAGGCTTGCTTTAATTGGTGGCTGTAGGAAATGGCTATTTCGCTTGCGACAATTAACCATTCCCAGTAATGACTCAAAATCATTCAAGTGCTCATTTGGAGCATTTTCAAGGTGGCTGGGAAACCCATGAGTCACCATAAAGCACAAAAGAGGAGAGAAGGCTTTGGTGCAAACAAATTGAAGTTGGAGATCTCCCAAACAAGTGTAGGTGTTGGAGAAGGACGCTAGAGGGATAAAGAGTAGTGTTCAGTGCAAGAAGGGAATGTGTAGCATTTTTTCCCTTGTGTTGTAGTCATAGGAAGAGTGCGTGTGTGTGATATTTGGGCTTCTCCAAGAAAGACCAATAAAAGTGCTATAAACTTTTATCCCTTACCATGTATGTTAGTGCTAAACTGCACGTGAATCTCCTATTGTGCCTTGTTGCATGGAACGTGGAACTTCCACTCAAAAGTGGTTGGCAGAGGGTGAAAAGGTTTTGATTTATTTAATGAAGATGTTTTATTAAACATGCCTTATCCCTCCTACCACGTGCAAAGCGATGTGGGAAGTCATACATGGTAAAGACTTCATATGTTATACATCGCCACCCCTCCCCCTCTCCATACCACGTGGTGCCTTCATTGGCTAATTTGTGAATTTTAAACTTATGCCCTTTGACTTTGGCATTTAAAATAAACTTTAATGTCTTTCCTTTCTCCTACGCGGATCATTCAAAGAGGGTCGGCAAATTAAGTGGAGTTACACAGTTTTGGGACAGCATATGCAAAGGGTTATTCTTATTATTCAAATATGTGGCGTTCAACCTCCCATATTTTATGGGATTTTATTCCATAAAATTTGCATGAAAGCATATTTTGGGAGTTGGAGTTTTAATTTGGGTGAATAATTTTTATTAGTTAACATTGGCTTGAAGTTGGAGATATGCAATTTTTATATATTGCTGGTTTTTATTTTATTGTGGGGAGAACGGAAAACACAGAAAACCAAATTTAATATTTAGATTGCATATTTTTCCACAGAGAAAAATTTGTTTAAGGGCAAAATTTTGTAAAAGTTTATTGAAGGTTATTTTTGCCTATTATAAGGGCAAAATTTTGTAAAAGCCTATTGAAGGTTATTTTTGCCTATTACAAACCCTGTTAAAAATTATAGAGTTATTTTTCCATTTTGGAGAAAAAAGCACTTGCAGAGCTTCGAATGAACAGGGAGATGTTTCGCTGAGTAGGTTCAGGGTCTTCAATATCCGATTTTGAGTACTTTGTAGGGGACGGAGTCCATTTTCAGATATTGTGAGTTATGTAATTACTTATAAATTGATTTTTAATGGAACGGTTCAAATAAACCCGGGGACGTAGCTAATTGGTGAACCCCGTAAACAATATGGGTCTATTTCTATTTTGGATTTCTTGTTTTAATTATTTCATCAATTTTAAATTAATTATTGATGTTTTGGAGAATAATTACAGGTAATGAATTAAGAGATCATTTGAGAAAATAAAATAATTGGAAATGTTTTAATTAAATTGTTGGGATTTAAATGAGTTTTCAGAATAGCACAGACAATTTACATTTCTGGATTATAAAAGTCAATTCTATTAATTCAAAATTTGGAAAATGACTATATATTATTAAAATCCGTTTTTAATAAATAGTTTGAAGTAGGAGCTACTCACTGTTTACGGATCATAGGGGCCGTCGAGAAAATTTAGCACTCTTTGCTAATTTAATAGATATAGATATGCTGCCTATGGAGAACTTGCATCTTATAGATATACCGTGTTTTATTTCTGTTACAAATATAAATCACTTCTATGAATCTGGGCTAAACATCAACACCTCTTTTTTTGCCAAGCATCACAGACATATGCTATGTTTCATTTTTAATACCGAATACGACCATTGCTTTGTAATTATATTGTTCTATATTTGTCAACAAAAGAATTTTTTTTCATATTTTTTTTTTGTTCTATGTTTGTTTCTATTAACGAATACTTGTTTTGGTGGATATGTTAATTGTGTTTTGGTAAAACATCATTCATTATATAGGACCAATGCTACCATCACAAGCATCTTGTATTTCGTTATGTTAAAATTATATTTTAATAGTCTATATTGGGTAATTTTTATTTTTATTTTTATTTATCATTTCAATTTTTATTTTTGTTTATCATTTATATCAATGTTTATCTCTAGTTTCAGCTTATAAACTGGTTTCAATGTTGGCATTTTATCACACTAACTGTTAAAATAATTGCTTTTACCTATTTCATGTTAGTACTTTAATTTCAACAACACAAAAGCCAAATGCAATATACCATTTGATACAAATGCAGGGACTAGTTGCTATGCAGCCCTTGTTTAATTAGTATTTTGTGGTTATTTTATTAATGTTGTTTAGTTCCTATTTATTAGACTAATATATATAGATCTCAGAATTGGTAAACTTGGTTCTTTAAACCCAAACCTGAACCGACAACTTGAGTTGAGATTATTCAAAGAATGGAACTTTTGATCTTGATCACAGTGCAATGGAGAATGCGTTTTGCTACACCATTTTCTTCCATGAATTACTTTGTCTTGAAAAATATAATTCCTCTCCCAAACCTTTGATAGGGAGGGTCGTTGAGCTCATTCTCAGCACTGTCAATGGTATCCTAAATATGTTCAGATTATTCTTTTTATAATAAAGGTCTTGCATCACGTCTGTTTTGAAATAACAGTCTTGCCTTGTTCTGCTTTGTAACACAAAGCCCATCTGGTACGCGAGGCATTTTTACTTTCCGACCATTTATATTAATACATACAATGAAATTCTATTCAAAGACAATCAAACAAATATTGAATCGAATAGAGAGGCACATTACACTCGTGGTAGGTATATTTTTAGAGGTTTTATAGAGAGAGTACAATTTGAGTTAAAGTTGAAGTTAAAATTGATCTCATACCATTGCTTTCAATGTGTTTGTAGAGGAAGATTTGGTGGATTACACAACATCAGTGATCGCTTCAGCAGCAGTGTTGTGTGCAGGCGAGGAAGTTGTGCCTCTGCAAGCAGCCCACGACAGAAGGGTTCTATCTTCTCGGAACATTGCGGAAAAAGTAAGCTTGGAGCAATGTACGAAAATTAAATGGGTGGTCTCTCCATCTTGTTTTTAGATTGGGATTTATTGATATTAATCAGTTTTTCTTTTTTTTATGGCAAGAAAGAATGTTTCGGATGTTACAATCCGATCGAGGAGATTATTAGAAAGAATTCCTTAACATCAGTCAAGAAAATCAGATATCAGGGGGTCCCTATCAGCAGCAAAGACTCCTACTGGAGTTCTTGTTGCAATGACAACGGGGCAGCGAATTGAGAGTCCTTGCATTCCACAACGTAGGAGTTAAATTCGATGGTGTGCCCTGCCCTCTAGGCCAAAAAAAAAGACAGGAAATTAGATTGTACTATTAGTAGTTCTAAGATTCTATCAATAGCAAACCCTGTAGGCCCATTTGTTTTTTGTGTTGTTTCTCCAGGCAGCAGACAAAGTGTGTGAATGTGGTTACATTTAATTTTCTTCCTTGTCAAATTTTTACTGAGTCACCACTATAACGGTAGTATAGTTCAGTAATGTTCCTCATTGCATATGCGTCATTATGCCGCCTCATTATTGTTTTCTACAACTGTTTCAGTCTCTGCAGTTTAGCTTAGCTTAGTCTTGCAATGCAAGGTTTCACCTTAGTTGGGTGGTAATATTTTTGCATTTCAAATTATTAAGAAAGGATACCACTCATTTTACCATTTTCATTTTTTACAATATTATCTGTTGCTTTCATCATATGCTTGAAATATATTATTTCTTGTTAATTTCAAATTTGAGATTTTTTTTTTTTTCCGAATGTTTTACATTTTTTCATCTAGATGTTTATATGGTACACAGGTAAGTGCATATTTTTTTAATTCATAGAGATGCTTCGTACATTTTTGTTGATATTTTACATTCTCATATATATATTTAAGTTAAACTGAATTTTATTTGTTACATTTTACGTAACCTTTCAAAAATTTGCAACTCTTTAATAGGATAGGGTGTAGTAGAAATATTTTAGTGGCACTCAGATATAATTTCTGAGATTAAAAGTCAAAACAATTTTCACAAAAAATATTAGTTGCCCAACATTATATAAATTCAATATTCGGCTTCCATTTCCATTTCTTATGGAGTGCAGGATAATTATGGGTAATTTGCAATTGAAATTGCATGGTAAATTTTGTCCAAACAATATTTTGCAGCCAAGCATCCTCGATTTTCTAATTTTTTTTCTAAAGTAGAAGCTTTAAAACAGGAAATAAAGATCTTTCAAAATATAATTGGAAGCAGTTTTTTGGTTTGAAATTGGACTTGTGGCTGCATTGATAAGCTTGCATTGAAAGCGTTGAAGCATGCTGCAAAAGTGAAATGTGACAAATCCCTAAAAACGTGGCATTCCATCATTGGAAAATATTCAATTTTTAAGAAAATACATTAAGCGAAAAAAAAACTTGATTTGTTCAGGGACACTTACGTATGGAAATTTATCAAAATCTAATTCAAAGTTGGTTTTTGTTTGATCCTGTACTTGTGTGATGATAAGCATGTATACAAAGTGTGGAGGCATACTTCAGGGAATTGAAATATGACAGAATGCTTTGAATGAAACAAGGTTACAATAAATTCAATGATAGTAGGATATAGATAAAATTCTATTTGTTAATAAAGTCAAGAAGATTTGTAATAATACAACATTTTTAAGAAAAGTCTTATGGCAAACATTTGTTGGTTTATCTAGAAAGACTTAATAAAATAGAGAAGATTTGTAAGAATACAACATTTTAAAGAAATCTAGATATTGGAAAACAATGAAGCAAAATACAACTTAAGTAAGTTTAAAAATTAATTTACCAATTATTTTGAGGCAATTGTACATGAAAAATAATTATATACTTAAAATTATTATTATTTATTGTTGGATTTTAATTGTGTATGCTTAAATCATTTCAAGATGACCTTCCTCATACATTTTGTAATGATCTCTAGGCAAGGAGACCTCAAGATAGACTTTCATCACATATATTTTTGTAATAATCACTAAGGATTCCCTATTAAAATGAGCAACGCATTTTTTTTAAAATTTAAAATTTTATTTTATGGGGTAATAATCAATATCAAAGAAATGCCGAACGTTTGGAGGAAGAAGATGGGCCATGCAGATGGGTCAAAGTTTCCTTTTCGCTGTATTCAACCCGAGATCGGTAGTCCTACCTCTAGGGGCTAGGACGTCATGGCAATGGATGTAGAGGTCATGTTGGATGTTGGATACTGGATGCAATCCTATCTCTTTATTCGATGTCCCTTGCAGCCCAGCATCTAGAGTGGACCCCAAACCCCTCACCCCTGTTTCTCTTGACCCTGGGGTGATTTTTGATGAGGAGTCGTCCAGGGTAGTACTTAAAACGGAGGAATATTTTTCAACCAGGGTAATCATCTACAAATTTGTGGGTCATTGGCCAAAACTTTAAGAACTTCATGACTGGATCTCGAAGCATTGGCAACCCCTCCTTTCAAGTAGTCTTGATATTTATTCTTATGCAAAAAATAACTTTATTATAAATTTTTACAATATTGAGGATAAAGAAAAGATTCAGAACCAATTATGGAGCTTGAATCACCACCGCTTGGTCTTGAAACAATGGTCCCTTGTCTTCAAGCCCCTCACTGAACCTTTGCATGTAAAATCCATTTGGGTTTCCCTGCCCAATCTCCCACTGCAATTTTGGACTAATTTTAGCGTGAAGGCTATTGGTAGATCTCTGAGTGAGTTTCAACAATTGCATCCAGATAGTGATAGCTTTTCACTTATCTACATTTGCTAAGATTTTGGTGAATATTGATACCTCTAAGAATCTTCCCGATAAAATCACCTTGCAAGCAGGAGATCACACTTGGTCTCAAGCTATTGACTATGAAGGTTTATTGTTTCGCTGTCGTAGTTGCTTTGGCATTGGGCAATTAATCAAAAACCAGTCTCCTCAGGGAAAAAAAGGATTCATCTTGGTGGAGAGATTTCATTCCCAAAAACCTTACGGTGTTCACTACAGACGAAGAGTTAGCTACTGATGAGGAATCTGCATCTTCTTGTAAAGTCCTTGTTTCCCCTGGTTCAAATAAGGACCGTAAAAGTTCTCTATGAAGAAGAACTATTGGCTTACTTAATCTCCCCAAGGAAGGTTGTGTCCATCTTAGCCTCATCTTCGGAGGAGAACCCAAATTCGGATTTTCCTAGGGCAAATTTTTTTATTGGTACAATAGCGGAAGACAAATCCCAGCCCTATGTTCAATTTATAAACATTTCACTAGCCCATCAGGGGAAAATAAGGATGGATGGTCTGTGGCTCAAAAGAAGAAAAAAGGTAGAAAAGCAATGGCTCAGACCCCCTGTATATCTCTCTGTTCAGGGGGACCTTGTGTTGATATTCAGAAGATAAGCGAAAAAGGGGTCACCTAGATAAGTTTGGTGGAAACTTTGTGGAAGTTTCTTGGGTAAGTTAGTTTCTGTTTGTTCTTTGGCGACAGTTCATGGGGTGTGTTTTTCTTGTCAACTGCTTTGTTACCACTGGTAGAGGGGTCACATCGAAGCATTCAATGTTTCATCTTTCTCTTTATTATATAAGCCTCTGGAGCCTTTCAAAACCCATTTTTTACCCTGATTTAATAAAAAAATATCAAGGAAATGCACCTAACATTCAAATAATATTGTTTTAATATTTATCAAAAGAATCCTTACTTTCTAATTTTTTAATATATGAGATTTTTTATTTTTAAAACCTACAATAATATTTATTAACTTAAATTTGTATTTTTTTTAATATGAATTGATATTTATGCATTATAATATACTTTACAAAGTCATTAAAGCAAATAAACATAACTCCCAAAAGGTATTTCCCATTATTGGGACCAATCCACATTACTCTTCACTCTCAATGTTCTCCATTTTTTATTGAGGCTTGACATCTACTATTATGTTAGATAACCACGCCAATTTTTAAGTGCAATAGTTTGAAGTTGTTGGTTTTAATTCATGTTGTTTGGTAAAAAATTTTTAATTTTTAAATTGAGATTAATTATATTTTTCATCTTTTTTTAATAGGTTCTTAGTCATGTTTTGACTTGTGAAAATTTTAGTGAAATTTATTATATTGTTGTAACATTAAATTAATCATTTAAAAATGTGAGTATTTTTTATAAGTGCCATTTCTTTATAAGTAATTTTCATATAAATTTTGTCTTAAAAATTATATGTTTTTAAAAATAAAATAGTATATTTTTATATTGAAGATTTAGTTTTATTGTAATATTTAATTATTCATTACTCTTTTCTTAATATTAACTTAATATAATTAAATATTAAACAACTTAAAAATGAATTTTGTAAGTATCAAAATCAATACAAAAAATTATTAAGAAAAAAAAACAAATTAAAAATTATTTATATTTAAATTAATTAAATTTTTTTGTTATCTTTGAGAAAAAAGTTAACAAAAATGCTCATTGGAATCACCTAACTTAGATTAAATATGAAAAAAATCACTTTTAATAGATAAAAGAGTCCACTCTCTAAAGAGGCGATTCAAATTTAAATGTACTCACATGAAGATAATTGCAAATTAGCGATGAATTTTTTTTAATAGATCTCCATGCTCCATTCATGCGATGATGTAAAATCACTTTTAATAGATAAAAGAGTCCACTCTCTAAAGAGGCAATTCAAATTTAAATGTACTCACATGAAGATAATTGCAAATTAGTGATGATTTTTTTTAAATAGATCTCCATGCTCCATTCATGCGATGATGTAAAATCACTTTTAATAGATAAAAGAGTCCACTCTCTAAAAAGGCGATTCAAATTTAAATGTACTCACATGAAGATAATTGCAAATTAACAATGATTTTTTTAAAATAGATCTCCATGCTCCATTCATGCGATGATGTAAAATCACTTTTAATAGATAAAAGAGTCCACTCTCTAAAGAGGCGATGCAAATTTAAATGTACTCACATGAAGATAATTGCAAATTAGCGATGATTTTTTTTAATAGATCTCCATGCTCCATGCATGTGATGATGTAAAATCACTTTTAATAGATAAAAGAGTCCACTCTCTAACGAGGCGATTCAAATTTAAATTTACTCACATGAAGATAATTACAAATTTGTGATGATTTTTTTAATAAATGTCCATGCTCCATTCATGCAATGATGTAAAATCACTTTTAATAGATAAAAGAGTCCACTCTCTAAAGAGGCGATTCAAATTTAAATGTACTCACATGAAGATAAGTGTAAATTAGCGATGATTTTAATTAATAGATCTCCATGCTCCATTCATGCGATGATGTACTCACATTTTGTTCGAAATAAAATATGAACCCTATATGTTTCTCTTGTAAAATGATGCTTACATGTTAATTCATGTGATGGTATGTTTTTTTTTTTAAATGGTTTTCTTCGTGCTTTCTTGGCCCTTATGTGAATGAGGCTCTAATATTGGTGTTTTTATAAATTTTAAGGTTTAAGATTTGCATAAGTTGTTAAGTATTATTAGTCTTTGCAAAGGTAGGACCTATTTTGTCTTGAAATATAAGAATAAATTAAATAATGAATGTGCGTCAAATTACTATACACTTGTTTTCATGTTAGATCATCTAATCACTCATATGTGATCTTGGTACGTGATAATCATCGAACCTTGTTTCAAAGTTCTATTGTGTTACTCATTCCATTCATGATCATAACTAAACCTACTTGGTGTCCATGCATAATGATTCCTCTTCTGATTCCATGTTCTCTATTCCATTGCACTACTCTGATTCCATGCATGACCATAGTAGTTATTTTGTGGCTTTCACATATAGTCATAGTGATTTTCCTACTGATTCCATGTCCCATAATTTGTTGGTATATTATGATTCCAAAAATGATTATAGTAGTTCTTATTTGGCTTCCATGCATAACCAAAGTAATTGTTACTATTACACTCCCTGACATGCCTCCATGATTATTGCCTCTCATGATGATGTGGGTGTCTATATGTCTAAAACTTAGTATCATGCTCTGTTATTGTGACCTTATCAACATTTTCTTCTACCTCTTCCACTTTTTCATTTGGTGGTTCCTTTGTCTCTTGAGTAGACAAAGTGTTCTTCTCTGCTTGTATTATTTCTTCATCTATGTATTCATTTAAACATCTCATGCTCTTCTTCACTTGCTTCAATCTAATCCTCATGCTCTACCTTTACTATTCGTTGTGCCTTTCCAACTATGATATATTGTAAAGTGACATTCCTTTTCTTGTACCAAAACTTCATGAAATACTTCTACATATTAATATTTATTGTTCATAATGTCTCTAACCAAGAATATTCAAAAAAAAAATCCACACCATTCATATCCAAAGCATAAAAATCTGAATGCAATGCGTATTTGTCCATAGTGAGTTTCAAATCTTCAAAAACTTGAATATTCTTACCATCTACTTGAGATTCATTGATATTCTGTGCTTGAACATGCAGATTTTGAGCAACATCAATATTGATGAAGTTATACTTCTTGTTAGGGTTTATGGGCACAAAAAATTGACTCTAATTTATTTGGAGCCAAACTATTTGAAATTTTACCATCCAATCATTCTTCTTCCTCTTTGAGATCCTCTACATCTCTTTTTGCACCATTTATAGCCTCCTCATCATTAATATTATGCTCTATTTCTTCTTCGTCTTCATCCCCTGCATGCTTTTCCTCATTGCCATTATTTTCTTCCGCTACTTTTTCTTCTTCATAATTTGCATTCTCGTCTTCATCATCATCATCATCATCATCATCATCATCATCATCATCATCATCATCATCATCATCATCATCATCATCATCATCATCATTTTATTCCTCTTCTTTCTCTTTTATATTTTATTTTTATTTTATACCCCATCGATCTATGAAAATTTGTTCCGTAATGTCTCACAAAAACTTCTATCATTTGACTCCTAGCTAAACATGCTAGAGTTGTGCACGACCCTTAAAATGATGTGACAAACCTTATCACCATGATCTTCTGTTAGAAGAAGAATCTTTAAAAAGGATCCACCATTCTCTAACATAAATATCCTCTTCTATATAAAAAATCAAACTTCACGATCCACAAAAATTAGGGTTAATGGAAAAAAACCCTAAAATTTCAATAACTCATACAAAACTGATAAAAAATCCAAAATTTTGACTATAGCGTCCTTGAATGATAGTGAAATTTCAGTGAAAAATTGGTGGAAAAATTACAAAAAATTCACCCTATAGAGCGAATCTAAGAAAAATCATAAAATCACAATAACTCACTTAAAACTTATAATTTTTTTTTCTATAACTTTCCCATATGATGATAATAATTCAATTAAGTTTCACATTAAAATTCTTAAAATTATGACTTATATGACGAATTTATTAAAAACACTAAAACAATATCTTCCTCAAAACTGAATATCAAAGCTCTATTATTTTATTGTGATTTCCCTAAAATATTCTCCAACTTCAATATAACATTTATAAAAAAAATTCGAAACATATTTCAAGATATAAGTGATTCTCCAAAATTAGGCTTTCGCACACAATATTACCCAAATCGATGTTTTGATACCACTTGTTATGATCCACACTTATAATATATGAAATATGCATAATATAATGTAGATAAACACAATACAATAGATATTGGTAGGCCAAGATGACCAAATATTCAATATATATAGAAATAAAATAATACCCTTATGGTAAGACAACACCATACAATACTCCTGTAGGAAGGAATAAATCCATAATTTAACTTCGAGGGGGAAATCTCTAATATCCTTGTAACAATAGAAGACTCGACACTTGATTGATATCATTTACAATGATATTCATCTCATCTATATAGACCTCTATATCACTAACAATGGATGGGTAACATCGTATCCCAATGTAGGCTGACCATTATCCAATGTACTAATTTCACAAGTTACGTGTTTATCCTAATTTATTGGATCCATATAACTAAGGAGGATGTGTGTCACATATTGACATCTCCATCAACCCATATACTTTAATATATCATATCCATAGGTACATAGTACCTTATTTTTCATTCAACCAATGAAAAATCTTAAAATACATATTATTTTAATAATTATAAAATTTGGCATAAAATTTGACATATAAATATTAGAATATTCTTTATGTGTTATTTAAACATATTGTTGTAGATTTAATATAATTTTAAATGCTCCTCATTTAATAGCTATAAAAGTGGGGTTAAAATTACTTATATATATCTTGCACAAAAACCACAATGAAGTACTTGTGCATTGCTTATTTGACGGGCTAAATTAAATTAATGAAATAAGACAATTCTTATTTTGTAATATTCCCATCCTAACTTTAAGCCATTTAAAGAAACAATACGTATGTGAAATACATTGATTTATTAATGCTTATTAGACCACATTTGTTGGCGAGAATATAGTAATATTTACTACAGACCTCATCTTGGATTTATTAAATATCCATGGATATGGTGCCAAGTGGTAGCCAAAGAAAACAACTTGAAGTTGATCAACCTTTTTGGCCAAGTATCCAACATTAGTAGTGGTCTATGATCTTCATAATCCAATCAAGCTATCTCGATGCGAATCAAGGTTTAAGCCAAAAAATCTATTTTGGATGAGAGCTTCAATCAATCTGATCACATGTTGATGAAAGCTAAAAGTTTGGAGGCCATATTAAGGTGAAACAAATATTTTGGATTTGTTCACATTTTATAGCATAATATTACTACGTTGCATCTAGCTAAACCATCCACACACATAAAAGAGGACAAAATAAAATAATCTATACATTTTTTAAATGAAACAAACTATTCTCATAATGTTTCTGCATCATTATATTAAAGAAGTTTGTCATTGCTATTATATTACCATTGCCCATGATATGCAAATAATGCCAATATGAGCTGTAGATCCGAAACTTTAAATTTGAGCCATAGATCCCAAGCTTTAAATATGAGTTGTTGATCTCCTAACTTTGTATCTTAATCATTGATCACAACTCGCTATGGATTTTACGGGATATATATAGAGGAAAGGAGATGTTAAGAAATTTAATGTGAGATTAAATTCACTAACACATATGTTAGATTTTAGAAACTTAGGCATCTTGAAGGCCATACATATTTCATTTGAGCTTACAAAAATGTATTGGGCAAGGGAAAATTCGCTAAGAAAATAAAATGGTCATTTATAATTTTTATTCTTTTGGATACCCAACATGCTTGTTGAAAACAACCTTTGTTTAAAATCATCTTAATATTCTTTTATTTCAATTCTATAATTAAAATATAAAGGCAAGGACTAGCCACTACTTAACCTTTGTTAAATATTTATTACAAATAAATATCAGTCCAAATAATAATTATCATTCGCCTCACAACATTTTGTATATATATTTTACCTTAAGTAATTCCTTAAATTTTAATCATTCACTAAATTCATATGATCTATATTAGAAATTGATAAATATTCTCCCACTCTTCTACACTATATACTTTTTAATTCCATTATTTAGAAATGCCTTGTTCACCACCATGGTTTTAAGATGGAAGTTTGAACAATATCTATCAACCATATTAAAACCATGGTGGCAAAGGTGGATGCAAATGTAGCCAAGAATTTGAATGATGAAAGAGGATGTTGCAGGTCAGTAAGGTTTCATGCAAGTCACTTAATCTATCATTTTCCATTTCTCAAGCTTTATAATTTTGTGCAGCCTTTGGATTACCTTTTTTTTCACACAATGTTTTATCAAATTTGGAAAAACCTGGAAATATGTAGATTACCCTAAGTGACAATCTACTATGCAAAACCAGGAATAATAATACTATAAATATCAGACATTCACTAATTTAAAACTAGCTAGACTTGGAAACTTACTAAATAAGAAGATTACAATTAAAATATAAGACTTAGCTGGAAAATAGTTCTATAGGAGGAATAAGAAGCTAAAATTAGCAAGGTGGTTGGATTTGGTGTTTGTGAAACTAGATCTGCAGCTGAAATAAACCCTCGATAACAATGCCCTAAGTTGGATAGGATAAGGGGTGCTCCCATATTCTATGAGGCTAGTACTATCCACAGACAGTGAAGCTCTAAGATTTCTTGGTTTTGTTCATCTTCATCTATATGTTATATGTTCCATATGGGAGCTTTTGATTAGTTGTGACAACCAATATATGATTATTTTTTCTTCAAAACCCTAGCTCCTCGACTTGTGAATATTGGTGCAAAGTACTAGATGCTGGTACAATACTAGTGTGATTAAGTGCTTTAACCATGAATTATGACCTTGGAGATGTATTCAAATTTTAGCTTTGGGCTATTATGGCTATATGTAATTAGAATTGAGATAAATAAGAAATTTGCTTTGAAGGTGCAATTTGAATTATAGTAATTTTCAGTGTGGAAGTCTCTTGTGTATTGAATGGTTTGAAATGTGTTTATATAGTTATATCTTTGAAGTTAATTCAAATGTTGAATGGGGATTATCAGGGACATAAGGCAGACCTTTCCATAAATTTAAAAATTTAAAATCAACCATTATTTGGCAGGAGGACAACAGAGAGGGATTGGAGAATAGAGTGGGACACTCTTGTCCAATAGGGAGTTACTGTCCAATGGGAATAAAAAGTGGTGCTAAGGGTCTAGCATGGGTTGGATAATGGATAAGGTTGATAAAATAATGGATAGGTGCATTTAAGGGTCATCAATGAACTTAGAAGAGTGAGTCTTCCATGAACAAGGTGATCAAAAGTGATAAGAAGAGCTGTAAGGTATGTTCAGAGCTAAGTGTGTAAAGGAGTTGTCATAAGTTTAATATTTTAGCTTAAATGTTTATTTATGTGTCTATATTTCCCCCCTTTTTATTCTAGTAATGTAACAAATCAAAAGTATTGGGGTGAAAGGAAAAATGTGTAATTGAACTTACTTGTGAAGTGTGGTCCTAAATGTAGGCCACAACACTAAATTTTTTTCCACGTAAACCTATAATGAAACACATGTAATATCAATGTTTACTTAAAATGAATATAAAAAATCAAAAGACAAGAAACTAGAGAATGACAAGGAGCAAATACACCTGATTGGGTATGTGAACCATGGTATTTTCTTTGTGCAAAAACTAGTGGAAAAATGGTGATTATAGAGTGTAAGACTTGGAGATTTTATTTGCGTTGAATAGTTCAGATTGGAATATACATGACCTAATCCTCATCAATAGGTGAGTGTGCTTAAGAAATCAAGGTGTGTTTGAATTCATCATCATATACTCAAAGTAGTGAATTAATTTGGAATCCATGTGTGAATCCTAATAAATTGTTTTGGTGTAAAATTGGTGCAAATAACAAACCGACTGCTACAGATGGAATAAGGTTCAATTATGATGAAAAAATAGTATAAAACTAGTGAAAAAATTGGGTATAATTTGGCTTTGATGTGTACAATGTGAGATAGATGTTCAATTTCGAATACCGAGGAGATTACGATATTTGCCAAGCTCATGAAGGAAAATTGAATGATAGACTATCGCCCTGATTTGCCTTATTATTCAATATACCAGATAGAGACAACTACGATAATGATCCAATTGTTGAAGCCGACAACAAGAGTCACCTGAAACAACTTACTGCAGATCGAAAAGTGGTTATTCCATCTACAAAATTGGTGCAAAAAAAGAGTAATGAAGAAGCCATGTGCTACACACATGCCCAAAAACTAATATTTGGTGTATATAGATTCTAAAATTGAGAAATATCAATTGTGATTCTGAGAAAACTTGTGTTAAATTGTAACAATATGCCATGCATGATACCCCCAAACTGAGAATCTGAGACAAAACTAAATAATTATGGAAATTGACACTAAAAAATTGTTGCATACTATTATGTGTAAACTAAGATTCTAAAAAAATATTTTTTTAGGCATTTAGATAACAATGGTGGGAAGGATAAGAGAGTAGTTATCTCTTGTCCAATGAAGTGCTCCTATTCAAAGTCACTTTTTATACACTTTATGAGACTAAAACTGTGTTCAATGTGTCATAACTACCAAAATATGTCTTTGCATTGATCTGTGAGGTTGTCTCTAAGACAAAACTTTGTGAGTGCCCCTTCTTTTGAGGTAAGTTGTTGAGCATGCATAATAACTTAACTCAAAATAAAAATTTATGCGATAGATTTTTATGACATAAACATGTAAACTTGAGTAATATTGATAACATGAAGAATCATGCCATCATCATATAGATGAACTAAGCATAGTATTGACATAAAATCTGAATCTGTTGGATACAAATAATTTATGTTGATAAAGGTTAAGTTTAGTTAAACTAATGTAATGTAAGGGTTAGTATTTGTTAGAATCCTTAATATTCACTAAAAAATAAGTAGTGCCTGTATTCATAGTAATTCACACAGTACACATGATATAATATTTATGACTCTAACTCTTTTTTTATTTATATTAAAAACCAACCGCCAAATACATTGTTCACATATACTCTTTACTCTATACTGTCTTATGCAATTACATAGGTTACTCTTCTCTGTAACCTCTTATAACTATTTTTTATATCTAATCTCTTCTATATTATATCTAATCTATTACAATTTTACGTTATAAATATAGACTCAATACAAAAGAACTCAATGGCCATGTATGTGTGGGACATGCCCTTTCTCTAATCAAGTCATCCTTTGTTTTTGTAAAACATTCTTTTTATTACAACACCTAGTCAGTAAAATCTTCTGTTCTATCAACCTAGAGAGGTGTCATGCTACTGCGTTAGAGGAATCAACTTTGTGGTATCTACGGTTTGGCCCTTACTAATAGAAAAACTTGATAACATTTACCTAGTTTTTATACCTTTATCTCATTATCGAGACAACTCCAATTGTTGAAAATTACCAAAAAATTCTAAATTTCCCTAAGTGTAACAAAATTCTGAACTGCTTCAATAAAATGCTTGTGATTATGGAGTTGGTTCCCATTCTTTGGGTAAGTGCTTCTTATACTTACTTATCATGGTCTTAAGAAAAATTCTCTCAGTCAAGAATGATCCTCTTTTCTTTCACAATCTTGTTTTCTATGGCCATGTTTTCTTTTGATGCCATGACTATGTCATTTGCGACTCGAGCTTTTTCTAAGATATCCAAATAATTTGTATTAGTCTTGATTCAAACCTCCATTTTTTATATTTGGGTAATCAAGTATGCTCCATGATCTTTTATTTCCTCACAGATGGATATCTGTTGTGCCTATTTTTCCTTTTACTGCTCATGCAAAGATATCATCTTACCCTATTTTGTTGTATAAGGTATGTATTAAAGTCCATAGCTAGTTGAGGTTACACTCAAATATTTTTCCATTTCCTCTAACTTTTTTTTCTTATCATTTATCCCTATAGGCCAACTGAGTGATTAAGCAAAGTAGGTGGCTGTATCTTTTAATTTTTCCTTCATCTTCCCTACTTTCTCTTTGAATTTTGTTCAATTGGCCTAATTTGCCCCTAGGAATGGCCATAACAGTTCCTCCTTATAATCTTCTATGGCCTCAAATTTAATTAGGATTTTATTCACTATGTCTCCTACATGGTTAATGAAATACTCCACTGTGTCCACCTACAATTTTTCTATAGAGAGAGTCATGTTTGGATCAAATTATGGTTTTGTGGTGGTCAAGGTAGATAAACTCCTCTCAATGCCTTCTTCCAAGTTGACACACCATGTCATCAAGTCCATTATGTTGCTATAAATAAGTGTCTCTATCACCATCAATTTACCAATAGGGGTTAGATTTTATAGAGCTACCATAATTTTCCCTCTTTCAACAGGTTGAATGAAATTTGATGGAACTAAGATGGTTGAAGTCTTCTGTTTATGCTTTATCAACTCTACTTTGATCCACATCAATAGATCCATAGGGATTTTTGTAATGCTTTGGACTATCCATAGTGTACCTTGAATTTTTGGTGTGACAAATTGGGTGGTATCGTCAACACTCATGCTAACCTCCTTTTCTTTCCCTTTCTCCTACAAAACAACTCTCCCTTCTGCCTCCTTAGTCTTTTCCATCTCCTATTTCAGTACAACCTCCTATTTCTAATTTATTTCTGCCATTTTTTTCCTTATTCCTCTAATTTTCTTTGTTTATCTTCTTTTACTTTTCTCTCCTCCTCCACTATCTTATTTTTCTACTCCTCTTCTATCCTTTTTCCCTCTTGTTCCCTCTTTTTATTCTCCTCATTTTTGTGTTTATCATTCTCCAATATTTTTATTTTATCTTCTTTTTGCCTTATTTATTTCTCTATTCTTATTTTATCCACTTCTTCCCACTCTAATTTCTCTTTTTCTAACAGTTATCCAACCTGTTGAGTGGCTGACTCCATAATCTCTTATATCTTCTTAGTTTATTTTGCAAGTTCTTGTTCTAATCGCTTGCACTTTTGGATGATTTAATCTTCTAGTGATTTTATTTTTTACAACTATTTTTTCTTGACCAGGCCCTCAGATACCAAATCTATATTTTGCTTATTTTTTGACTCCATTTGTTAGGGTTGACATAGTATATCCTGGTCAGTATGAGACATTGGTGATTCCATGGCAGTTTTGTTTAAGGCTTCCTCTTAGTATTTTTCAACTATCATTTGAGCCTCTTTGATCCTTTCCTTTGTATGGATGAGTATGTCCTACAAATATTCCATATATTTTCCTATTATATCATCCAAATCATATGGACTAATCTCAACATAGTCTAAAATTTCTCTTACCACCATATTATTTCTTGTGGTATTTGCATTTTTATGTAGTCTACCCACTTTATATTTCCACCTTTACTATGGCACATACATAGGAGAGTGTCCATGTTTGGGGACTCTATGGGTAACCTCCCTTTCTTTATCCCTTTTCTTCTTCATCCCTTTGTTTATAGGACTATTTCTGAGTACATCACTAGTGTTTTGGTTCAACCATTAGGTTTTACCACTTTTTTATTTTTATTTCACTTATTCTCTATGTGTGGTGAAAAGATCATTCCCTTTTTACCTTTACTCATATATAATAGTGTTTGATTAGTTGTTAGGGATGTTATGGGGGATATCCTAGGTTCCTCTACTGCCTAAATTTTGCATTTATTTTTTGAAGACAACCCTTCTTCGGGTGATATTTTCATCTTCTTAAGTGAGTAAGGGGGAGTACCTTTTACTACCATCTCTTCTTTTCCCACTCCTCCCTAATGGAAGTATCCTTAAATAAAATTATATTCATTTCCTCTTCCTCTTCTTCTTCTTCATTTAGGTTTTCCAGATCTATGACTTGTCTTCTTAACCTTGAGGATCTACAGGTACTAGGTTGAGGCTAGAATGCATCTATTATTTTTTCCCTAGTGGAATTTCACTTGACAGGGTTTCCTCTTCTTCCATGTTTTTATCACTCCCTCTTACTATATGCATGAGCTAATCATATCTAGCCTCTGATGATAAGTCATGAGCTCCAAGGATGACCTTTTCTACTTGTTCACCACTGACTTCATATGGTAGGGGTGGGATAGGTGTAATTTTTATAACAAAAGTTTTATATACAAGTAATAAATATCTACTATGAATTTGATTTCAACATAACACTTTTGGACAATATCCTTTTAAATGCAGTATCTACCTACTGCCATCTACTTAATCATGTTTTCCCATTGTAAAATGTTCTCTGCCTCATGTACTATTTATTTTATTCTCATGATAACTCTTATTTTGGATCCTATAAAAGTGTTTGTCTCCTACTGTACTATCCCCTCATTCTTATGAATTATATGCATAAAATACATGGTTAAAACTAGAAGAAGAAAACCATAATAAAAGGCATGACTATGTTTACCTTTCTTAATCATTTATAGGTTGTCTATAAAGTGATCATAGGTGTTGTAGCTAAGTCATATTGAATCCTAGTAGTCATCATGTTGAAATAAATTTGCACACTCCTTGAAGTTACCAAATATTTTTAGTTAGTGTAGTATACCTTCCATGTAATCATATTTGTAGCAAATTTGATTTTGGGGTCTTAGTTAGTCTGAATAGAAAGGCCACAATTATTAAAGTTGGTCCTAATAATTGAGTGATAGATTTGGTGCTCATACTCATTTTACCATTATATTTATGGGTGTTATGCCCTTCGTGCATCAACCCTGTCATTGCATGGTTACATCTAGAGTAATCCGTTATGGTTGGTCTAGATATAACATATCCTCATGTGCTTGGATCAACATCATTTGGATGGTCTTTTACATTAACCCAAAATACAGGATGTCATGCTACACATCCAACTTCATTTTAGTGTTGTTATACCCATTTTTATACTATATTTACTTTGTTTGTGGGTTCACTTTCATCATCATCATTATTTTTATCTCCAAAATTCTATGATGCATATTTGCTAAGCCACACTTGATGTAACTATGAATCTCCTTTGCTTATGTGATAAGGGATGGGACTTTAGAAAAATGCTCCAATGGATATAGTTTCTTTGATTTCTCCAAGTGCTTATTATACTTATGTTGTTGGATTTCCTTGGCTAAAATGACTAGGGGGACCTTCATCTCGTTACTCTATTTTTATCACTTACAAAGAAAGCTCAAACCATAATTACATCACACAAAATTTATGGAGAGTTTATGTAATTAGTAGTTGTGTAATTTTTTCATTACTATTCCCCTGTATTTATAATGCATTGTATCTCCTTGTTTAATCACGTCGAGCTATTTTAATGCATTTAATCCCATTTATTACCCATGTCAATTCCCTCACTTTTCTTACTTTGACATGTAGACACATGTCTTATTGTTCATTTATTCTATTCTTATCTATGTGATGTCATTGTTTTAACAATTTTTTTGACTTTGTAGTTCCTACCATCGTTTTGTCTATTTTAGCTTGTATTAAACTAATCCACTTGATTTTTTCATTCTACAAAAAATAAAATCAACTGCTATTATGCTTTATTCAGCTTAATTTTTCACCACTATCTACTTCCACATATATGTCTTTTCCTTATTTTCAACTTATGTGTTTTCAGAGAAAAAATTAATTCTTTTATTTGCAAATTATTACGTTATCTTACCACTGTGTACTAGTTTATTTCGTACTTACACATTTTTATCATTTCTATTTTTTATATCTAAGAAAATGATTCCAAACAATTTTGTTCATCTTTTTTCCCATTTTCTTTTTGTCGTATCAAATTTATTTCTAGCCATTCATATTATCTTCCTGTAAATGATGAGCATCTCCCTTATTTCCTTCTCTTTATTCTTTATGTATTTTGCGGTTCTGATTTTTTTCTCCATTTTTTCAAAATTATTTTATGTTTTCTAATGTTCTTTTCATCATCACTTCCTGTTTCCTATCCTTCTTATTTGTCCCACTAGGATGTTTTGGCAACATCAGATAACCAGGTTTCAAGATAATTATTTTTATGATACCACATTACCCTCATGCAACTTTATCATCTAGGAGGATAATGCCAACCTAATGGGGAGGTGACATGATATACAAAAAAAAATTAAGCATCTGGTATAGGGTACCTTAATACCTTCTACCAACATTCACCTAACTAGAACGATAATGTCACCCTGTAAGTTCCTTCATCATTGTTTTTACTTCTCTTCACCACAATTTCCTATAGTGTAGGGTTTTAATCATGCTCTATTTACAAACCCTTATCTCAATGTGCCTTCTAGTGTTCTTAGCTTTATTTTTCATGATTCTAAGATGTTATCAACTTATAGGGACCAAGCCATCTTATTTTTATCTTATTATATCCTTATCCCAAATCTAAAATTATTTTACCTTTATCTACCTATCATGCTAAGATTTTTGGCATCTTTTTTCTTGCATTTGGTTATACACTGCTAATTTTCATCCAATTTTTCTAGTTATATCAACCTCTCCTAAATAAAATGTTTGTCATTCAATCTAAATTTTACAAGTCTCAAAATTGATAATATGTACTCCATTGAGACTCCGCTTCTAATCCATAGATTAGTTGAAAGGGGCAATACTTAATCAATTATTTGTAAGTAGTGCGGTAATCCCATAATACCACTAGTATCTTGGTATCCCAATCCCCAATATATGTATTACATATTTTTGTTAAAAATTTATCCAACACCTTATTAAGCACCTCAACAATGCCAATCACTTGAGGGTGGTAAGGAGTGCTTCTGTGATTCTAGATCAGGAAGTGTTTACATAATTTTGTAATTATATTATTGACAAAATGCTTACCCTGATCACTCATTATGCTTAATGGGCATCCAACACTTATAATTATATTTTCATACAAGAATTTCACTACAATATTGGTGGTATAATATTTTATCAACATATCTTCTTCCCATTTTTTTAGATATTTAGTGTCAATAATAATGAACCTGGGATTGATCTCCCTTGATATAGGTTTGATGGGACCTATAAAATCAATTTCTTATTTCTCAAATAGATCTATCATTAGAACTGGGTGGAGAGGAATCTCATATCTAGAATTTAGTTTAACCACTCTCTATAACACGTCATAATTTATCATGTATTTATGTGCATCCTTAAAAAGTGATGGCCACCATAAGTTTGCTAGTAATATTTTCTTACCTGTAGCTTCTCTAGAGTTGAGCCCTCTTGCAACTCCATCATGGGATTTCATTCAGATAATTAATCACTCATGTGGTAATTCTACTCTCATTAACACTTTATCTCTTCCTTTATTATATAATGCTCCTTCAATTAACATAAAAAGGAACACTTGAATAATCAATGTCTTCTTTTACATTGTACTATACTCTTTTAGAATTCTCTGCTGGACAAAAATTATGCAACACCCTCCATGTCTTTGAGGACTATTTCCATGTGAAAAATGTGAGCTCTAGTAAATTATTCCTCAATCGATCATATATATTCCCTTGTAGTTATTTTTGATAGGTAATCAGGGCATTGTTTGCTTTCCTAAGTTTTTCCACAATTTTGAAATCAAATTCATGAAATAACGTAAGCTAGTGGAAGATTATTCCTTGTATTATTGGTCTATTTATGAATTAATTAAGTGGTTCATGATCCCTAAAGAATATGAATGGATTTTCCATTAAGTAATGCCTAAATTTATCCAACATGTAAACCATAACAAGTGCCTCCCTTTCTGTAGTGGAATAATTCATTTCAACCCTTACCAGTTTTTTGCTAATAAATGAAATTGGATGGTCTATATTTCTATGGGGTTGTGATAGCACTTCTCCTATTCTAATTCCAGAGTTATCAACATGTACATGTAATGGGATTTTTTAGTCTAGAAACATTAAGATTGGGGAATCCACAATCTTATTCTTCAATGTCTCAAATGAATCTTGACATTGTTTTAACCAATCTAGAAATTTATTATGTTGCTTCTATAATTATTTTATGGGTGCACTTATAGCTTCATAGTTTATTATGAACTAATAATGATATCTGTTATACCTCATTATTGTTTGAAATTCCTTATTATTTTGGGTGATGGTGGGTTAATGAATAACATAGTTTTAAGTGGATCTACCATCAACCATTATTTAAATATTATGTGTCCCAATAAAGTACCAAAAGGTGTGGCAAAGATGCATTTTTCAAGACTCAAAGAAATGTTCAATTGTCTACATATTTGTAACATCATCCATAGTGTCTAGACATGGTATTTGATTAATCCATACACTGCCCAATCATCAAAATATACTTTTAAAAAATCATGTATGAAATCCTTGAACCCATTCAACATCATGCATCTAAACACAATCGGTGTATTATTTAATCCAAAGGGCACCAATATATACATAAAATATCCCCATTATGTGACAAATGTAGTTTTAGATTGATACTCTAGTGATATTATGACTTGATGGTATCCTAAAAATCCATTTGTGAAAGAATAGATTTCTCTTTCCACAACTCTTTCCAATATTTCTTTAGTAAATGGTGTTAGGAAGGGATCATATAGACAAATATTATACAATTATCCGTAATCAATGTAGATGCATATATCACTAGTTTTATTATTCCAAATCACCATGGGACTTATCCATTCAGTATCTTCCACATGGGTTATGATACCACCAACTAGCATTTTATCCAATTTAGTCTTGAATTTTGCCTTAACATTAGGATTTGGTTTGTATGATCATTTCCATAATGGTTTAATATTCTCTTTCAATTGAATTTTCATAGGACCCACACCTTCTTAGACCCCTTTAAGATCAGTAAATGTTCTTGGGAATAGATCCTCAAACTCCCTTAGTTATTCTAGTATCTTCTCCACCTCTTTTTCTATCTAGTAGTTTTATATTTTTTCCATCTTTGGATTTCTTTCTATGGCTATATTCTAAGAGCTTGGTAGAAGTTATGCATTTTATCTTCTGTGGTGTCAAGGAGTTATCTTTCTCCTTCCTCAATGTCTATTTTTATATTTTATAGTTTTTCTTCCTCATCTTCTTCTTGTTTTGTATTTTTTTGGTAGTATGCCATATGCTCAAACTCTTTTAGGTTTGTATTATTTTTCATTATTTTTAATAATTATCGTACAATTGTGCCAATCTGTTCCCAATCACCAGTATGTCCTAACCTTGTTTCTTATATTTTTAATCTAAAAAACTACTGATTTACAATAGTCTTATATAAATAAAAACATTTTTATTTTATGCAGTGCTTGATAGATTCTAGTATCTAGATCCCAAAAGTTGAAAGTTATACAAAAATATATTTTTATGTCCTATATATTGGTTCTTTTTTGAATCTCCTGATGTATGTACCATATTTTTGTAAATGTGTCTAATGTTCAGTAAAATAATTGTGCCCATAAACATTTATCAATTTCCCTTCTTGTCATCCATACCTTTTCACATGTGTCAATATGTAGTCTTGGGTTGCTTTTTCCTGTATAACTTCTTATCTCCAAAAAGTAACTCTTTGATTTTAAAAAAATTGTTTTGAGTAGTATGACAAAAAATTTCTAAGTGTGGATGGTTGCTTTATGGGTGTGATACCATATCATGATAGTAATAGCTACTGTTCATCCATGGATTTCATCCTTATTTATTCTTGCGAGAATACTTTTATCATTTACTGTAAATAATTATCAAATATCCTAATGCTGATAATTTTTTATAATTAGTTATGTGAATCTAGTTCTATGTAGTGAGCTCTTCTCCTTTTTAATGATGGATTTTTCAGTATGATGGTGGTTTTTCCTTTGAAAAGTGTTTTTATCATACAAAATACTTTCCACAGTATGGTTTTTAGCTCACAGTACATGAAAGATTCAATTTCATTCTATTATGGTGTCTCTCCTTCTTCTGCTACTATAAGTCCCCCCTCATCATTGGGTTTAAGTCCATCTTCTAATTTTATAAAGTTATTCAGAGTATACATGCTAGTAAGGTTATCAAATTCACTATCCTCATATTTTGATCATAATTATTTCAACCATGCCACTTCCATTTCTACATCAAGTAGGAAAAGGAATACTAAGTCTTTTTTTTTAAATGTGATTTATTCTATTTTAGAATCTAATGATCCATTACAATCCACAATCTATTCTAGGTTAAATAACACTAGGTAGTTGGTATCGTACGTATCGATTACCTCAAAATATATCTTCTTTATTCTCATAAAATCAACTTAGACATTACACAAAGACTCAATTGATGAGCATAGAGTACCATCAACCATGGAAATGTCATATGATACTACATGTACCTAAGGTTTTCCCAGTAGTTACCATATACTCTAGGGTAACACATTCGTATTTGTTCCAAGGTATAAAAGTGTTTTCTTTATTTCCTGACCACTGATTTTGACATTTAGCAAAATGAAAATATTTTTCCATTTATAGTTTATTCTAAATACATTCTTTGTATTTGTATTTTTATTTTTCTCCAATCATTGAACTCAATGTTCTCTCTGATATTTGTTCTAATATGTATAGAATTGAGTGAGTTTGGTTACTAGGTCTTGTTTCTTAATCCATTTATATTATTATTATTAGATCCCCGATCTTGTCTTCATTGAAGTAGGTAAACTTACGTTGATAATTATCCTATTTTTCTGTAATTTTCTTTTACTTTTATCTAAAATTTAGTCATGTTCATACCATTAGTTTTTATCCTTCTATATATGTGTCTGATTGGGTATTAGAATCAATGGCCACTTCTTTTCCTTTACCGGTCCTCATCCCAATTCTAGTGGTTAATGCTACTCTCAATTGTGAATCATTATTCATAATATGAAAATCCTTCTTCTACGACCTCTATTTTTCTTATTTTATAATTTCTTGACATTGTCTAATTTGTTTCAACATGGTTATTCTATGGGATGAAATTTCCTATTCTTCTACTATTTTCTCTTCTTATTTTCCATAGTGAACTTCATTGCACTACCCTTTCATATCCTATCCTTTTTCCATTTTTCTTGTGTTTAGCCCCTTTCATGGGGGAGATTTTGCCAACCCTTCAGAATTTTTTTCACCATTTTTATAGAATTGTGTTACTTTATGACACAAGAATGAGTAATGCATTCCTCTTTTGGGGAAGAATCCACACTTTATTTATGGTTATTCATCATAATTTATAGCAATGTGTCTAATCTTTACACATTTGGAGCATGTTGGTGGGGGTCATGATTATAAATTTGGTTATAATTATGATTGTATCCTTATCTATAACCGCCTTGGATGCCTCCTCTATACCGTCCTTGATTTTTATTGTATTACTATGGTTGGGTATTTTGAGAATGAAATTTTGAATTGTAGGAAGTGTGTGATACTATTCATAGGGTGTGGTCTACTACCATTTTTCATGCGTAGTTAAGGTAGTAGAATCTATTATATAGTTACTACTCTTCTCCAATTGATATTCTATACATCCACATTGCATCTATAATAAGGCATGTATGATTATAGTGATTAAATTATACACAATTAGTGTAATACATTAATTTATTCATAAGTGATGCCACTTTCATCATGGGTTACAAGTGTGTAGGATGCTGATCATAAATTGGGAATTTTTTTGAATAATTCCTCTCATCATAGATAACTTGTTGAATTGGTGGAGTCATCCCTATTGGTAGTTGTGTTGATATCATTGTAGAGCTATTTTATCTAGAATTTCCTTCTACACAATAAGTAGTGTACTAAATATTTCCCATGGTGGCTTATGCTTACTGTGCGGTGTCTCATACTCATCTCCCTTCATCTGTGTTTCCTATTTTAGTCTTAATTATTCCAAATCCAACTGCAATCTATTGATATTGTATTTTAATGAGGTGTTTTTATCTCATCTCCTTAACTAATCTTCTAACCACGGTGCCACTTACTTTGTGTTAACAAATTTCTCATCCATATTAGTATGAAGGCATGAGATTAATCTAAATATAAACCATTACATTCTCTATATCTCATTTAAAAGATCCTCTAATTTTTGCACTATAGATTTAAATTGCTGATCATAATCTTTTACAATTTCATGCTCCTTTTATATCATCTCTTTTATTTTTTTGACACCCTCCATTGGTATATCTAGATAGTGAAAATCACCTTTAAAATATTTTTGGACATTGGCTCATGTTGTTGCATGTCTAGAGTAAGTCTTCATGTACCATTTAAGTGTGTCATCCCTTAATGTTCTAAAGAAATCAAATCAAATCACCCTTTTGTTAGTAATATTGTGACTCCTTCAACATGAATCCAATAAAAACAAAAGTTCTTCCACATCCTTTGTATCTATGATAAACAATGGCAAATTCATCCTATTTTGTGCCATTTTAGTGTTCTTAGGTTGTTTATGAATATCACTATTAGGATTGATACCACTATTCACCTGGGTGCCTGATGTACTTACTCATATACCCAATGTTTTGAATAGTTTGGGTGTTCCCAATAGTGTGGCTAAATATGTTAATCCTTGTCGCATATCATTCATGAATTTTTATAGTGTGTTATTTAAAATTTATTCTATTCTATTTCTATCATTCTCTTCATCTGTGCCTTCTAGTGGTGTGAATACTAACTCGTCTATTTGTGATAGAGGGATAGTATTAAGGTTTCCAATATTAGGGTTTCCACTGGTAGAGCCCATATTAGCTTTCTCTACTATCTTCTTCATAACATTATTTATTCCCTTTCTTTCTTAATTTTTGACTAAATTCTCTCACCCTCCATTTGATTTCTCATCTCTTCATTCACCATTTTATCTTAACTATATTTAATTTATCCTCTTACTAATACCTTATTCTCCCTTAATTAACTTACTTTTACTTGATACTTTCTTTCGTATCCCCCTACATCTTTTTTAACCTCCCCCAAATATTTAAACTAGATAGTTTGAGTGGTCACATATTTTGAGGACCCCCCTTATTTACACATGCCATCCTTTAGGTGCATGTCACCTAAAAGAATTGTTTACATCATTTCACTAGCCCTTGATCCACAAACAATATGTAGATGTACTTTGTTAAAAAATTGTTGCCTTGCCCCTTCAACAAATTTAGCTTTCTTATCATCAAAGCTCATCCAACCCTATATATTCTAAACTATAATGAGTGAGTCAAGGGTAGTCTCAAACCAATAGTCAATAGCCAAGGTTATGGATGTATCAAGTTGTTGGATAGCCTCAAGTTTATTTGCAATCCATTGAATAGGTATTTTAATGTGAAGGTAGTAACCTTTTATATACTTGGCTTGCCACATTATCCAAGTCCACAAAACTTATGCAAATGTGACCTAGAATTCTTCTTCCTATAGTCTAAAAAATGATGACTTTGTTTCTAGTACTGTTTCACCCATCTTTTTAAATTCTACATGAATTTATTTTAGTGTTTCTTCCATCAGCATTTTATTACCATTAACACAAGTTTACAAATATCAAAAGGATACTTCCCCCTATACATTAGTCAAATAAACTCCATATGACACCACTAAATGTTAACAATAAAATCTAAATCTATTGGCTACAAATAGTTTATGTTGATATAAGTTAACTTTAGTTATAAAAATGTAACACAAGGGTTAATATTGGTTAGAATCCTTAACATTCACTAAAAATAAGTAGTGGCTATTTTTACATTAATTCACATAGTACACAAGATATAATATTTCATACTCTAACTCTTTATTTATTTATATTATAAACCAACCAACGAATACAATGTTCATATACTCTTTACTCTATATCACTTTAGGAAATTACATAGGTTACTATGATTTGTAATCTCTTATAAATATTTTTGATATCTTATCTCTTCTATTTTATATCTAATCTATTGTAATGTTGTGATATAAATACTAACTCAATATAAAAACAACTCAATGGTAATATATGTGTGAGACATGCCCTTTCTTTAATCATGCCATGCTTTATTTTCACAAAGCAATATTTCTTACCGCAACACCTAGTCAGTAAAATCCTCTATTTTGTCGGCTTAAAAAGTTGTCATGCTACTGAAATAGACGAATAAACTTTACAATATCTACATTTTATCCCTTAGCTGATAGAGAATCCTGCCAACACATAGTAGTAATGTGATATCCATGTAGGATCAAGAATTCACAATTAGAGTGCCTAAATAAATTTTAGCATTTAGGCACACATATAAGTGATAAAATTGAGTATATAATGCTAAATAAAACTACTTAGAGAGGAATGCATGATATCCATCATGGCATTGAAAGGGTTGGGTGGATATATGATGTCCATGATGGCATTGAAATATGTGAAAATAAGCAATCAAGGTGTCATGGTCATAACACACACAATCAAATAGAACATGCAAAACACACAAAACATGCACTCAAAATCTAAGGGGACACATACAAGAGACATGTTAAAATGTCACTCATTCAAATCAAAACATTCACAAAGACATCTTCAAATGTCTTCACATGTATAGAAACAAGAAATGAAGGCTTAGAGCCACATATAAAGACATGTTTAAATATCCTCATACATATAAAATACACACACAAAGACATATTCAAATGTCCTTACATGCATATAAACAAGAAATGAAGGATTATAGACACATAGATGGACATGTTCAATTATCCACATACATATATAATACACAAACAAAGATATATTCAAATGTACTTACACCCATAGAAATAAAGCATGAAGGCTTAGAACCATACACAAAAGACATATTCAAATGTATTCAATGTCTAAGAGAGAGTGTATACAAGCCACAACATGGAAAATAAACATGATAATATGTGATTGATCAATGATATCCAAGTTATAATATGAGTAAATTTAGTAATTGAGATATCCAATAGTATATCAAAATGTTAGTGAGTGAGAAATATTGAAAGATGTAATGTTATGCAAAGAATTGAGTCGTGAGTAAGATAAGGTAGCTAAATAAGGATAAAACCTATGTATAATGTGCCTCTAGTGAGTTATAAGATGAATGTACATGTTGTAGAAATATTTTATGTGGTTTGAAAATGAGTAATGGTAGTCTGAGCTCATCGAGACAATAACCAAGTGATGAAAAATAGAGAAAGGTGATCCTGCCAAATAGGGCATTCTTGTCCAATTATAATTATTAGATGTGTAATAGCCATATTATATATAACTAAGTTTGTAAATGGTGTTATGTGTAATATAAAATCACTCATGTACACCAGTGAAACATATATGAAATAAAACTATCTAAAAAAAGTATCGAATAACTATGCACAAATGAACTAATTAATGACAAAGTAAATTAAGCATGAATAGGTTGTGATTTTGTTATTTTATGGAAGATTTTATTGTATTTCATTTTTTCACCTATATGAAATGATAAATAGAGATAAGGAAACTAACCAATGACTCAATTAATATTCTTACCATCAATAGATCTTGTATTAAATAAAGGAATGGTGATCTATAGTGAATGAAGAGGATTAAGAAATTGTATAGGTTCTATATCATTACCATATTCATATTAAATATAATAAATATCATTAGGAACATACCAATTTGTATTTTTATAATCATCATCATCTAGATATTAAACTTATGGAATGCCACTCTTGTATTCATTTATATTTGGATATGGATAAGGAATTACCCCATAATATTGTATTAACCTTTCTAATTTATCTTTTGTAATATATACTATGTCATGTGCCTCAATTGATATGCCATTACTTGTATGTACTTGTATGCCAGTTTAAAGTATGATTTATTTTGTATGATTTCTCTTTATATATGTTCATTCTTTAGAAAATCATGTGACCTTTCCTTCATAATAGAATGATATGCAAAATTTGATTTAATCGATCATTTATCCTATTGATTTTAATCATGATCCTCCAAGCATAACATTGTAGGCACTTGAATTTGAAATAACATGAAAAGTAATATAACACTCTTTTAAAGCAAAATAAAATCTTAACTTGATTGATCCCATACACGTTGTAGATGCACTAGTTTTATCCAAGTGTTGGTCATCATTTCCAAGAGATGCAAGAAATGATATAGAACAAAAATTGATTTCCTAATATTCCTTAACCTTTCCATATATGTGAACAATGATGGTAAAAGGGTATTGATATGAGGAAAGGTTTGTAGTTTCCCCCTTTGTAACCACATTTGAAATTGTATCTTTTGTAGGTATTTGTTTAACCCTAAATTGGATCTAGGAATCTTACTTTGGTGTTAATAGGGTTAAAAATATAGAAATGATAACGCACAACGGTGATAATCATATATATGGTAGGCCAATTGGGTAATAAACTCATATATAAATATACACTAAATTTATTATGCTAAGAATAGGCTAAATATAGAAAGTAAAACTAACCTATGTATGGAAATGAAAAATAAATAATATACTTAGTTGGTTCTGATGCTAACACATTGCTGAATTAAAATAGGTAGAAAGCAGTCTGGAATAAGATTATGTTATAGTCATGAGATTCTAGATTTGATGCCTCTAGAGTTCTAGATATTCATGTCAGCCTAGGATGATTGCATCAACACTACTATATAGGTTTGATGCAAGTGTCCTCTATGGAATATTGTTGGGAAAGCTTACGACCACTTGGATGCTTTTGGGTTTTGATTTATCTTTGCTATGGTGTATTTAGATTTGGGTCATGGACTATCACTCCTCATGAAATGTCAAAACCCTAGTTCTTCATCTTCATTGTGACCTTGGGGAAAAATGGGTTAGTGGGCATATGGTGTTGAGCTGACCCCAAAGACCCATTTGTCAGTGAGTGCTTCCTACATAATTAATACTCTAAATAAGGCTTCAGATAGATGTAGTTCTCCCCTACATGTTGGCTTGTGTTTGAATCATGCAATATGTGCAAAGTAAGTACAATAGTGACCTAGCTTGTAACTTAGAAAATTAGGCTCATGGGCTGCTCCTTTAGTTCTTTAGACCTATATATATGCTATATTTATGACTAATATGGAAATAGGGAAGCATTTTTCAATTGTGACCCGTAAACTCCACTGATAAACTCTAAGTGAAATTTTAAAAGTATGGATTCTAAATTTATCAACTTATGATATGTTGGAATGATTAAATTTGATTAAAATCTGATCCAAATCAAGTTTCAAAACTGAAATAAAGTTGAATTAATAGATCACATCAAATATCCATTGAAACCTTCAGATTTTTCAAATTCTCGATTTTATCCAATTTCCTGTAAATGATCAATTCATTAAATTTTGCATTTTGATTAAATATTTGAATTTATAATCTAAATAATAACTAAAAATGAAATGCAAAAATGAATCCAAAGATCAAAACACAACAATTGTTTACGGGGTTCAAAATTCTTATGTCCCCGGGTTCGTATCGAACCGATCCATTAATTGTTGCTAAATTTGCAAGCCAAAATAATACTTACAAAATAATAAAAGATCATATCTCTCTATAAAATAGTGATCAGACCTTTGAAAGACCTTGGCTGACTCAGCACATCCTTCACCATCCTGAATCACACGTAGAGGCTTCTCCAAAATCAAAATTGACAACTTCTATAGCTCAAAATGGCATCACCAATTCTCCAAAATGGGCAAATGAATATACTTCACAGAGCGTATCTAAATTCTAAAAAACTTTTTAGTTTACTCTGAGCTTTGATTCAGCCTCTAAGGGCTCTAAAATGACCAAATACTATAAGCGGGTCTATAATCTCCAATACACAGTCGGCTTCTTGTGTCTATTCAAGTAGAAATTAGTCCCTTTTATAGCACATCGATCTTCGTGACTGAAGTGGTCAAGGCATTAAACTTTTAGGTGGCAGGTCAAGGGTTCAAAACTGCCTCTCACCTTTCTAGGCTCTTGGGAAGAGATTTGAAGGTTTTTCCCTCCTTTTTTTGGTGCCTTTGACTTGGTTAATGCATGTTTGGCGGGTGACGTGGCAGTTTGGCCTTTGGCGCCTTTAAATGTTTGAAAATTTCAAATAACATGTGAATAAAAAACACCAAACCAATTTTTTTTTGCACCTAATTATTTTTCCACGTGTCAAATGGCTATTGGTTCACTTGGCATATTTCCATAGTGCCACGTCACTTTTGACACCCCTGTCACAAGATTTCTTCAACTGGCTATATATTGAGCATCTAGACTCCATTGTTTAAACCGTAAAAAGTGCTGGAAAGCTCTCAACAAGCTCTACACTTTGAAATTGGTTTCATCTTCATTTGGAAACTTTTTCTAAAATGAAATTTGGATGAAATTGAATGCTTGATAGAGTGTTATTGATAAGTTACCTTGGTCTCCTTGGTCTTTTATAGGTGAGGAATGAATGAGGGTTGATCTTGTATTTATATCAATCCCTTTGGATAAGTAACTTGCATCAAATCACTTAGGATGACCATTAGGATACAATTCATTTACAAATTAGATGGACACTTGTGTTAGGTTAGGACACTAGCATCGACACTAGTGTCTATCTTGAATGTTAGTGTCTAGGGAGTAGGAAAGTAGGTACATGTTCAAAACTTATAGAGATGGAAGACAAGGACATTTTAAAATTTTTGGGAAGAATAGAAGGCCTAAATCATCTAAATAAGATTGGTTATACTAAGAAATAGGCCGATGGTCACAAGATAGAGTATATAAAATACTTACAAAAATAAGAAAAGGTCAAAAACTGAGAGGAACAACCAAGGTCTAAATTTTCCAAGTGTACAAGACTGAGGTGATATATAATTCATAAATATTGTCTACATTCCTCCCCCTTTAATCTAGTAATTAAATTAATAGTTTAAATGAAAAGAATTCATACTAGGGTATGTATAATACACCTTATCTTTGCATATGCCCAACTTGAGTGCTTTGTTAGTAACTAACCTACAACCATTACAATATATAATCAGTGCTTATAATCTAAGATTGAAATTACTTAAAATATATTTAATTGAATGAAAAAAATTTAGGAGTACACTTGTGTGTCGATGTAATCACCTTCCCTATTGGTAAGTTGATTTAAAAAAAAATGTAGGAATATAAAGTTCTAAAAATGAGATTATGATAAATATAGATAAATATTAAAAGTGTAAATATCCATTGAGAGAGAGAGAGAGAGAGAGAGAGAGAGAGAGAGAGAGAGAGAGAGAGGCCCCGACCTTTAGAGCAAAATTGACTTTCCAATTGGTATTTGAGATTAACTCAATCATGCAATCCAATGATACTTATAACCTAGTGAGCCTAGATGATACAATCAATTCTAACATGAAAACTTGATAAGATTGAGTGATTTAATCACCTCAAACATACCAAAAATGAACCAACTACTACAATATATTACCTCATAAAATTTCATAAAATTCCTTGAAATTGATTTGGATTTTATAATATTAGACACAAATCACATAATATATGCACCTTAGATATGTCTCATGCTGAAATAGTATATAACAATGGTACCTATTGTCACCAAATATTTCACCCTAGAGGAGGTTATTCAATCCTACTCTAAGATTTGGGTAACATTGGAATACCTCTAGGCCTGTGGGTTTCCTATAGCATAGGTAGACCTCTAGGTTTAAGGGATAGCTCCCTAGATTGACCTTTAAGTTCTTATCACCTACACTAACTGATTGCTTGGATGAAAAGAGATAGAAGTAGACATGAAAGTAAGCTACTATAAGGGGGTGACACACTATAAATATCTCCACATGACTACCATATAAATGCACTATGAAAAAATATCTACAACACTAGTTTCAAAATTTTTAATTGCTCTAACATTAGTATTTCAAACATGGAGGTGATATGTATGAAACTACTCAAGGTGTTAAGCATGGGATATACTGAGAGGGGGGGTGAATAAGTATATCATAAATACTATAAAATTTCACTTAATCAAATTTCACTTAACCATACATTCAAGATATGTAATAAAACTAAAACAATAAACACCACACAAGACAGAGAGAGACACCAAATTTAACATGGAAACCCAATGTGAGAAAAATCACAGAGAACAATCTCAAGTATATGAATGAGCACCAACTCAAACTACAATATTTGAAAGCACCAATTTTTAGGATCACCAACCCCTTAGTTGAGAACCAACATAGAAACTATTCATAAGCACCAACCCATAGGAGTACCAACCCCTTTTGTGTGTACCACACAACTATCTCTCAATGTTCCTTTCTCAACAAATGATAGTAAATTACAATATCTATTTCTTTTCTTTCCTTTACTCTTCTAAGCTAGATATGACAATTACAAATCATGCTATCTTCTTTCATATTATAAATGGCTTCTCAAGCCTTTATTTATAGCTTTCTAAATGACCTTTGGCATTCACCCTTTGTGACCCTTCAATCCTCATGGAAAATGGCACCAAAACCTCTTTTGTCTTCACATGGTGACTCTTGGAGTTCCTCAAGATGACTCTTTATGAGAAAATGCATCCCATTCCTCTTTTGTCTTTACCCCGTGACTCTTTGACTTCTCCATGGGCCCTCTATTGACTTATATGCAACCAAAAATATATTCATTAATATTAAATAAATATTAACACACATTAGCTAAGATATGAATATTAAAAACACCATTAAATGCTATGGGGCATTTATCACCAATAATGCTAGACCTTTGACATCAATGACAATATTTCAAACAATTTCCCCCTTTGCCATTGATGGCAACCGCAAACTAAAACTACCACATTCTGAAACCTGCACATACTACCATCTAAAAAACATATAGTAACTCCCCCTTATTGTATTACCCTGTACCTATTCTGCACCTATACCTAATTTTGTTCTTCTCCCCCTTTGACATCAATGACAAAGAGCCTATCCTAGAGCTAACACTTAACTCCCCCTCAACTGATGCTAATCCTCAATGGTAGGAAGTAAAAGAAATTACTCCCAACTCCTCTCGTAGATCCTTGAATGTGTCTTTTAATCATGCCTTTGTGAAGATATCCGATAACACATATAAATTATTTCTTGTCCTCTAAGCATCTGCAATCAACTCATTTGAATCTTTTCTTCTAATCTCAAAACCTTCTACATAAAAATTTAATGTGTATCTTTGATCACATATTTGACTTACACTCAATACATTATGCTTAAGATCTTCTACATACAATACATTCTTAGTCTTGGTTCTACCATTATCCAAACTCAAAGTACCTTTTTGGCTATCCTGGCAGTGGTTTTATCTCCAAATTTCACTGTGCCACCATTGATCTTATTTAGAGTTATGAACTTTCTCTTGTCTCCTGTCATGTGCCTCAAACATTCACTATTAATTAACCATGGTTGTTCTTTATTTACTGCATGCAAAGTTATCTGAACTAACATAGAATCTTTAGGTTGTTTCTTCTACCATGAACATGTCTAAACCTTCTTCTTAATGAATGGAACCTTGAAACTTTGGTCCTTCTTGATTAACTTGAACACACTTATACATTGTTGAGCTATGTGTCTAAAATTATTTGACTTGTAACATATTGTGGCCTCTTCATCAAAGCTTGATAGAGGAAAAAAAGAGTTGTAGCTTTTGATAGACTCTGCATGACTTTCCTTCTTGTTTCTAAAATTGTTAGCTCTTTTCTAGCATTCTATTTTCTTGTGACCATATCCATTACAATAAAAAAAATAACCATAAAAATAAAACTTTTTTGTGTATCTCTATCGTGATTGTATTTTGTAGCTTTTTTCCTTCCAGCCTTCTTTGTTTGAGATGTCCTCTGTATTCTTTAGTTCTTCCCTTTTTATTTCCTCTTTTGTAAGAGCTTCAACATAGCTCTATTTATTTTCAAATTTGATACCTATCTTATCTGATATTACCTTTTAGATTTCTAATATCTTATTCAACATGTTAGTGATATCCTCAAATTTCAAATCTCTGACTACTTTATCATTGACTGCTTTCTCAATGTTTTCTTTTAAAGAGGAAATTTTAGTAACATAGCTTTCACATTCTTTACTTACTTTTTACAATTGTGCTATTACATATTTTTCATTCCTTTTAGCTTCTTTAAAGTGTGCTTGTAGAACATCAATTATTTCCTTTGACTCCTTTTCATTTTCCTCGATCTGGTGCTTCAATCTTTGATTCTTCTTCTCAATAGCTTCTAATTATTTTAAGGCACAAATGAGTTCTCCTTCCAGATTTACCGTGGATTCATCCTCACTTTCATCATGTTCTTATTCTTGATCATCTATACTTTTTCTTAAAGAGGCATCTTTATGTATGGTCATGAATAGATTCTTTTCTTCATCTGAGTCACCAACTCCACTATCTTCGATTGAGCTAAGATCTTTAGAATATAAACTCTTCTTATTGAATCTCTTCTTATATTTGCCTTTGAAGTTTTTCTTGTATGTAGAATTTCCTTTTTCATTATCATCATTATTCTTATCTGGGCATCTATCTATAAAATGTCCAATCTTATCACATTTAAAACATTTAAATGGAAAATTTCCTTGATATTTACCTGTGCCCCTTTTTGGTTTACGAATGAAAAGAGATTCGTTGTTATCTTCATCATTATTGGAGATGTCACTTGATTCTTTAATCTTAGCCTTGTCTTTCTTTGATGTCTTGAAAGTAACTTCCCTTTTTGAGGGTTTTTCTTATTCAGTCCGTATCTCATATGTTGTAAGAATACCATGTAGCTCATCCATCTTTAGCTTAAAGAGATCCTTCATCTCCTTAATTGCCAAAACCTTTGCATCATATCTCATTGGTAGAGATCTCAAAACCTTTTGTACCATAGTTGACACTTACAACTTTTCTCCAACACCTTGAATTTGATTTATTATTTGATCAACCCACAAAAAATAACTTGCTATATTTTATTCCTCTTCCATCTTCAAACTCTCAAACTATCTTTTGAAAGTTTGAAGCTTAGCCCGCTAAACCTTTTCATCACCTTTGTAAATATTCTCAAGCTTTACCCAAGTATCATGAGAAGATTTAAATTGAATAACTTTAACATATTATAATTCACATAAAATAACATTTAAATCTTTAGCATTATTTTGACTTGCCTTCTTTTCTATCAGAGTAGTTACAAGTGTCTATGGCTCTTTGTATTCCTCCAACACTGCTTGCCAAATTTTGAATCCAACGGCCATCAAGCAAGTCCTCATCATTATTATATAAAAGGCATAATATGAACCATCAAACAAAGGTGCCTCAGTTTTAGAAAAATATCCATATGATCCAACCATTGTGCTTTCCTTAATCTACCTTCAAGCTGTTAAACTCTTTTTGAAGGAACTTGATTTGATACCAATTATTATTCATAGGATATACTAAGAGGGGGGTGAATCAATATATCATAAATCTTATAAAATTTCACTTAATAAAATTCCACTTAACCATACATTCAATATATATAATAAAATTGAAACAATAAACACCACACAAGATAGAGAGAGACACCAGATTTAACGTGGAAACACAATGTGGGAGAAACCATGGAAAAAATCTCAAGTATATGAATGAGCACCAAATAAAACTACAATATTTTCAAGCACCAAATTTTAGGATCACCAACCCATAGGAGTACCAACCCCTTTTGTGTATACCACATAACTATCTCTCAATGTTGCTTTCTCAACAAATGATAGCACATTACAATATCTGTTTCTTTTCTCTCCTTTACTCTTCTAAGCTAGATATGAAAATTACAAATCATGCTCTCTTTTTTCATATTAAAAATGGATTATTAAGCCTTTATTTATATATTTCCAAATAAAATTTAGCGTTCACCCTTTTTGACCCTTCAATCCTCATGAAAAATGGTGCCAAACCCTCTTTTGTCTTCACATGGTGACTCTTGGAATTCCTCAAGATGACTCTTCATGAGAAAATGTGTCCCATTCATCTTTTGTCTTTACCCCATGATTATTTTAATCCTCCATGGGCCCTATTTTGACTGATATGCAACCAAAAATGTATTAATTAAATAAATATTAACACACATTAGCCAAGATATGAATATTGAAAACACCATTAAATGCTACACCTTTGACATCAATGATAATATTTACAAGTAAATTACTTGGATGAAAAGAGATAAAATTAGACATGAAATTAAGCTACTCTAAGGGGGTGATACACTAAAAATATCTCCCCATGATTATCATACAAGTGCACTATGAAACAAGACCTACAACACTAGTTTCAAAATTCTGAATTGTTCTAACATTAGTATTTCAAACATGGAAGTGATATGCATGAAAGTACTCAAGGTAAGTGAAATAGAGATAATTTACAGACAATAAGTCTATTTTTACACTTGAAAATAAACCAATACACTTGACAACACTTCATGTGACCTGTTAGAGTGGAACAACTTGCATCAAACATGGAAGGATTGAGAAAAAGCAAGGATGTATGTCAATCACTTGACTTTTTCACTATATATCAATTCACATATTTAGAAAAGATAGTTTGTGAACTCAAAACCAGATTATATATCTTATTTAAAAGGAAAATTACAATATCAAACCATCAAGGCTTTGCCAAACCAGGAGTGGAATTTGATTGGAAGAGCCAAAATGGATTGCATTTATAAAATGTGTGAGAAAAGAAAGAGAAAATAAGTCCAAGGGTCATAATGCCACATGTAAAGGAATGAAAACTAGTTACATTTTATAATAATTAAGTTAATAATAGAGGTATATAAGGTGTTCTTGGACAAGTGTCCACATGAATCTTAAAACTCTCCAAAATTGGTGTAGAGGTCTTTAAATGATCTTCTTGAAACTGTCTTCATGATTAGGCATCTTTTGAGAAATAAAAACCAGAATATGGAGAGTTGAAACATGTTGAATATAAATGAGGGGTTATAAACAAGGTTCAAAATTCATAATATGATTTTCTAGCTCCTAGTCTTCTTCATGACACTTGCACTCACCATCTGCAGTCACCATCACTAGCTTTATGGGTTTGTATTCACATTTGTCATTAGGATGTATTTTAGTTATTCAAAAAATACATGGAATAGGTGTTAAGACACTTTTATAGAAAACCCCTACCTTCCAATCCATGAGTTATACCGTAAAAACATCCAAAAATCAACTTTTGACTCTCTTACTTCGTAGTCACTCTCCATTTCCACTATCTACCAAAGACTGCTTGAGATGAATGAGTTATAAAAAGTGTTTCCATGCCAATATATGATGGTAAATTGAAATATTCAGTTATAATAGGTCTTAATTTACCCTCTCCAACAAATTTCATCTATTCATATTCTTCTACACCTACAAAAAATCAAAACTTGCCAAAAAACCATGTTTTGTACCCTATCCATATAAGTAGGGTATAAACCAATCTAAAGGGAAGGAGATTGAGAGAGTCATTAAAAATTTCAAAAATATTTCATAATAAAAAAATCCATTTTTAATGAATTCCCATCCATCTCTTTCTAATTAGGTCTTTGACAAGGGTTTAGGAGGGTTTTAACATGTTTAGACCGTTAGCATTTGTTCATAAAAACTAGACATTTAATCTATGAAAAAATTACACTAAAATCAAGTTTAGGAATTCCTTTAACTTTTAAAAAATCCTTTTTTCACCTTTCAATATGTTTGTATAAGTATGAGCTCTTGAAGTTAGCCTCTCAAGCTTTTGAGTGCATTTTGTGTAAGTCTAAGGTAAAACATGCCAAATTTAACCAACCTATGTAGTTTCTTTGCAGACCAATGGTATAAAATCATCATAAACCTCATCATAAAGGTAATATAATGGATATTAATGATCATTTAGTCTTATAATTTATGTTAGGTCCTTGAAGGGATTAGGCCTAGTTTTAGGCCTAATGGGCCTAATTGTGTTCTCTGCACCTAAAACCTCCTCTGAGTATCAATTCAAAGCTTCCTCCACATTTTTTAATTTTTAAAACAAATTTATAAACCATTATGAGGTGATACAAGACTCCATTATCTTCCTCATCTCACACCCTACTTGTATCTTTCCATGACTAGGAGTGCCCTTTGTTTGAGACCAAATAGAGGGTACTTTCCCTATTATCTCAGCCAAACCAATGTTATGAGAGGTGAGATTAGGTCATGTAGGTGTTATGAATAAATTTTCATTGCTATATCCCTTCTCTAGAGTCTTTAACATCACTGATTCCTAGCCAAACCTCTATGACTATGTACTGTGCAAGGACTGTGAACATGACTATAGGTTGAAGTTTGAAATTTGGTCTTTGTCATGTTTCTTTACTTTGAGTATTACATGAGATGGTCATCACCACTATGAGATTGGTCTCAATCACCTTTACCCATCATACACCCTAGCTAACCTTCTAAACTACTTCATCTACTTGCTTAGGTCAGTCTGTAGACTGTGCTGACTATAGGTGTATACCTCAAATTAGATTAGGGGCTTCTTATAGGTGTTGTTCATGATTTAACCATATGTTTAATGCATAGGATCTTATTTAATTTATAAATATCATCTCACAATTTTGTAGACTCATTCACATCATGCCTATGCTAAGCCAACACTCAAACTATCATACTCCCAATGTACTATCAGTCTACAATCAAATTATAGGTGACATTTTAAGAGTAAGAGAGGCTCTTCTAGGTGCTCACCTATGCATGATTAATGTGTTTCAACTCCCTCAATTATCCCTTTGGGAAACTCATGTTGTTTCTCATAAAATGAGGTCACTTATCATGAATGTGTGCTTTTATTATATTTTATTGCATTGAAAGGTCCCTTGGGCTTCAAAAGTATTATAGATGATTGACAGTCTATAGTGAAGTTTTTTTTGAAATGGAACCCAATCCTCATTACCTTCTTATGGCCAATAAATCTATCTTCTACATCAAGGCATTGAACCTATGCTTAGGCTATATGATGGAGACACTTAGACTTGTTTAGACCTCATGTCACCCTACTATAGAAGGATCAAATATAAGGCAGAATCCTTATTTGATAAATATTAAGTTAATATGTCCCTAAATCAACTTTATCAACTTGTAGACATAGGATTCAAGTCTGCCTACCATCTTGTGATTCACCATATTACTATGACACTCTCAATGCTCCTATACTTGATGAAGTTATCAAACAAGTTCAAACACTTATATTAAAACTTTCTCTCAGACCTTTGGGGATGGTAATCATACCACTATTGGAAACCTGTAGGTGTCACTTAGGCTTAGAACTATGTACATCGAAGAATTGGTTGTCACAACTAATATTAAATCATTTGAATATTTCAAACTTGATTGATCACACTTTGAGAGTGTATTCAACACCTTGAAAACTCCTCATTCTATCACCATGATTATTCAAAACTCTTTTTCACTTGACTATAGGTGACTATTGCAAGGGAAAATGACTACATGTGTATGTATTGGTATCTTCACTCTTCATAGAAAAAAATTGAGACCAAAAATTTTAAAATAAAACTACCACCATGAAATGTGAGAGTGGAAACAACATTCCACCTTTGTTCTAAAGCCACTATAGGAAAGATGACTCTGCAATAGGTGAAACTTGGTCTTCAACTTCAATGGTGTATCTCACTAGTAAATTGATATAGTTCATGCCCATTATTTGAATTTCAAACGTGCAATCATGATTGAGGACCATGTGAAAAGAATTTTCACACTCTCTAAAAACACATCCAATACCTAGTTTATATGAACCAATCCAAACAAAAGAGAAAACTATAGGACATGGGAATGTGTAAGAAAAAAATAGTGTTAGACCTTCTTAGCAATGGTTCATAGAGGAAAAAAAACCAAACCTAAAATTATTTCCATGGATTTGAAGTAGAAAGGAGTGTTATCATCCCTCAACATAATTTTACTTAACTCACCTCCTCATGTTTGTACCATGCAAAGACTGATTGACTATTTCTACCTGTCTAGGAGAATGATGGAAAATTAAAATAATTTTATGCCATTTTTGAGATCTTAAAGGTTTCTCAAGTGTGGAAATGAGTTTAGGGGACATGAAGGATCACTGTTAAAGTCTTCCCACATGCCAAAGCTACTGCATGATCCATATGTTCAAACTAAAAACTACCCCTTTTCAATTATTTTCTTACTCTAAACATAGACCCCTATAAATTTTAGTTATGAAATAGTTCCTCTAACACCTACTGACACATAAGATGTTGAAGAATGCTTAGATACACCTATCTCTCTATGGAAAATTTAATAATCCCATAAATGACTCAAAATGACCTTAGAAAGACTTAAGATAAATTAAAACCAAGGTGACAATGATGAAAACACAATGTTGACCCTATTAAGGCCATGGGACACATTTCACACTCTTAGGGACCCCTATATAGGTTTTTAGCTATAGGAGGTTGACCTATTTTGACTTGTGGTCAAAATATCCAACATTCGTAGTGATTTCCTAGGGGTGGTAAGCTAGCTATGCCAAAGACCAGTAGCCTACTCATATCCATTAGGATATAGAATCACCTATGCATAGATATGACAATAAAATGCCTTTGAAACCACACCAAATAATACAAAACAACACACAAAATAACACACCTATGCAAAAACACATGTGTTTTCAAGAACACTTAGGGAAAACACACAATAGAAGCAAAGACACACACCTATACTAGTATAGACAAGACCTCAAACTCTTGAGGTGAAGGATAACTTACCATGCTTTAACTAGGGTCAAAGATGGTACCTTGTGCATCTTTACTTCTATATGAAAGCAATCTACCATGTGAAGCATGATTTAAAATGAGCACTTGCTTATGTGGATGGTCAAAAGAATTACCATCCTTATCTTTTCTTTTATTTTTAAGTGTGCTACTTGGAGCTTTCAAGGGTAATCCTTCTTGCCTTCTAAGAATCTTATTTGATCTTGCATCTTGATAGAATTTTTTCATGTTCACATAACACTTCTGAAATTGAGTGTTAGGAGTCATCAAAGTTACAGCAAGTCCATATTTTTATTAAACATGATGCACTTGATGTTTATGGATATCAATCTTACTCACCTTCTACTTCAACACATCTAAAAGTGACGTAACCTCAGGGTGAGGTGTTGACTGCTCCTTGAACACAAAATTTTATATTTTGGTCTCATTTGACTCTTTCATGACTGCGGCCTCTTTGACAATAGTTAGACACTCAACCTCATGATTAGCAAGACATTATCTTTCATGATTGTTAGGCTCATAAACAAAATTACAATCAGATATACACTTCTTAAGAGGAGAATTAGACTTACTCAACTGCTCAAACTCTTCACTTATGGCATGAAACTTTTGCCATAGGTCATTCTCCTCTTCATGACTGTCATCTTCAAGGACTTCATCAAGTGTAGGCAGAATGTCATTATTATTATCATGATATTGATCTATCATGATTTGAAAACTATAATCATCATACACATGAATATAGTAATTTCCCTTAATAACTTGTGAAAAAGAATTTTTAATTCTTACCTCAGATTATTCATATGATTCCTCATGGATGATGGATGTGCTAATATCAGTTTGTTCAAAGTAAGTATATAGATCATGTCCATAAGTGTTTACACCATACTCATCTAAAAATAGATCAGATATGCCCTCAATCTTAGAAGATGTTCCATCATCCACAATAGACTCCTCATGATCATTGATGACACAATTCAATTTGGATCTTACTTATATACAGGGATTAATATGAAACTTAGCTAGTGGTTGAGATCTAATTGTTAAATTTGATCCATACCATGTCCTGAAGGCCAGTAAGGACAAATCAACTAAGAGGTAGTCTCATATCTTGGCTATGAAATCCCTTAAGAGGCAAATAGCAAAGTGAGCATGCAAGTCAACAACCATAATGTATTGAAGAATAGGGAAGCTAGGATAATCATGAAGGAAAACTTTAAAACACTTGACCAGTCTTACTGACTTAACAAGTGTCCCATCAAGTTGTAGGACCTGTTAGGTTGTGGAGCTAAAAGCTTCACTGATGCAAACATGGAGGAGGTTGATGAGTGTCACAGTCACCGACATCGATCAGGCCAACCGACATCAGTCAGGGGTAGACAGGAAGGCAACCAACATTGGTAGGAGTCGATCGACGTCGGTCACCTCCAGACTAACAGGGACCGAAGTCGGTCGCCTGTGTGGTTCAGAACTGTAAGTTTCACAGATAGTTTGTTAACTAACTAGTTATTTGCATGATAAAGGCTAATTTTAGTCTTGGAGATACAGATCTAATTATTGTAATTGGATGTCTAATTATTGTTTGCATGAGATCTATATAATAGACTCATGGGCTGTATTATAATTTGTTCTAGTTTGAGAGAGCTTGGTTAGCTCCTTCAGTGTGAAGAGAGCAAGGGTAGTTCCTCCTAGTGCCACAGGGGTGCCGAGTGTGTATGATCAACTAGATTTATAGGTTGTTGCAAGATCAGGTAGAAGATCCACTGGGGTACTAGTTTGTAGAATCATAAGGACTTGGTGAGGCAAGGACAAGGGTTCTTCAGGGTGTAGAGAGATCTACATGGTAAGTAAGATCATTGATTTGCAAGTGTGTGTGTGTGTGTGAGGTCAAAGGAGATCTGTGGGGTAGTAAGATCAAAGGTGATAGCAACACATCAAGGAGCAAGATCAGGTGAGATCTACTTGAAGTACGATTGTGTACTTGGAGTATGGTGTGTACTCAGATTTGGAGTGCATGGAGCACTTGTGTACTGGTAGTAGTGATACTGACTGGTGGTACTGGCAGTAATGATACTGACTGGTTGGAGGTGAACAACAACTCTGTGTTTGAGTTGTTGTTGGGACCGTAATTGAGAGAGTGAACTCTTGAAGGTGAATTACTGTACACTTGGTGTGGGAAGCCTCTAAGGTGTGGAAGAGTGTGGCGTCTCTTCATTGTAATTTCTTTTTGGAAGAGTATTAATACAATTGGGTATTGTCTCTCATATTCTGTGTTATTTTTGAATTCTAGTTACTTGGTACTTCTGGTTAAATTTTGTATTTAGTTGCTTGTACATGGTAATCAATTGTGCTTCCTAGATCCTAACAGTGGAGTCAGAGCATGTTTGTTGTTCTAGATTCCTGACATAGTGGTATCAGAGCTAAGGTTGCAGGGAGTAGGTTTGTGTTTGATTATAGGTCACTCTCAGGGGTTTTTGATTGAGTGGGAGTATAGCAATGGTAGAAGAAAGTACAACAAGAATGGAGGAATTGAAAAGCATGAATGGTCAATTACGGTGTTATGAAAAGAAAGAGTAGGAAAAGAAATATTGTTGGTTGGTAAAAGATTAGCATGAAAGAACTAAAGAAGCAGATGTTGTAGGTGTTGTTGCACAAGATGCTCTGGGATGTTCCTTGGATAAAGTAGAATCTTGGTTTATAGATTATGTTGCCTCTTTCCATGCAGCCCCAAATAGAGGGGTTGGTGAGCCTTGTCAAAGTATTGGCAAAGGGGAAGTGCGGCTAAAATTGCAGATGGCCAACACATGGGTGTTGAAGAAGGTCACACAGGTCCTAGTCTTGAAGATGTGGCTAATTTATTTAGAAAATTTGGGTGATGAGAGATGCACACGAACTCTCACAGCAGATTCTTGGAATGTTACCAAGGATGCACTTGAATTAGCATGTGGTAAGAAAGTAGGTACTCTTTATCTAATTACTTGTATTACTAATTCCACTTCTGTTACATAGGTGTGGCTTTGTAGGCTTGGTCACATAAGTGAGAAGGGAATGGATGTTCTTAAGTCAAATGGTAAGAGTTTAGCTTCGAAGAGCATAGACCGAGATTTTTGTAAGCAGTGGGATGCTACAAGAAAGGATTGGATTTATTGCAAGAAAAGGAAGACTGATGTATTTGATAAACTTAAGAACTAGAAAGCCTTGGTGTTCTTAGAGGAGATGGCAGACAAAGATCAGTGGATGGGACTAGATATCTCTAAGCAGGGTAGTTTGGACAGGGTTTTGATCCAAAGAGAGCTCGCAGGTAAAAAGTCATCACTCATAGGAAAAACATAGGTACCAGCGTCGGTCAGAGGTAACTGACATCGAACAGATAGGCACCAATGTTGGTCATGTGCAGATAGGCAAAGTCAGTGGTGTTAGGTAGGTGGAGACTGACGTCGGTAGGATAACTGGCGTCGGTGACTTGGATAGTCGCATGGAACTAACATCAATTGGATGCAGACTATGTGGTGACCGAGGTCAGTCACTGAAACAAATTTTGGGTGGACAACAAGCTGTCAAGGAGTCTCAAACAACCATGTGGAGGACTAAAAGGGTAAGTAAGCCTCAAATTTGTTATTCCTCTTCTTTATACTAGTTGCTCACTGCAGAGCAGGAAGGATCCACGAAACAATGGGAGCATGGCATGAATAAGATGCAAAACCAAATTGGAGATTTGGTAGGATTGCCAGTCAGTATGAAAGCACTAAAAGATGAATGGATACCTTAGTTAAAGAATAGAGAGAATGGATACGTGAGATAGAAGGCCAGGTCATATGGTCTTGAGGAAGCTGCAGGACAGTGGTATAGGTTTTGATAGGTGGATGACAAAGCAGGGCTTTAGTCAATGTCAGTGTAACCATTGTGTTTGTCTTACCAGGTGGATGATGGTCATGACATTACCCTATTACTATATGTGGAGGATGAGCTTGTTGCAGGTTTAGACATATAAGGTTTTGCTGAGTTAAAGGTAAGGTTAGTTCAGTGGTTTGCCATGAAGGATTTGGGAGTAGCAAAATTCTTTGGTATGAGTAATCCTAGAGACAGGGAAGATCATAAGGTGATGTTGTCACATGATGATTATGTGAAGGTAGTGCAGGATGCAGAACACGGTAAGTACACCCATGGATGGACAGTTCATAGAACAGGGTCCCCAATCACATGATGAGGTTGAGTACATGTGTACTCCTTGATATTGACCTAATAGTGGGAGTTGTCAGCAAGTTTGTAGTCAATCTGGGAAGGAAGCACTAAAAAGTAGTTCAGTGGGTTCTCAGGTATCTGAGAGGGACCAGCAGTAGGTCAACATCCTATGTAAGGTCAGGACTTTAGATGTGGCAGGTTACTTGGATGATAGGTGTTGCACCACAGGTTGTGTGGTGGTTGGTCTTCAAGATTGAGCTTGAAGAGGGATACAAGCTAGAAAACAAATTAGATAGTGTACAGGTACATGTATAGTGCAGCTATTTATCTCCAAGTGGGAGATTGTTAGGTTGTGGAGCTAAAAGCTTCACTGATGTAGACATGGAGGAGGTTGTTGAGTGTCACAGTCACTGGCGTCAATTAGGCCAACCAACATTAGTCAGGAGTAAACAGGAAGGCAACTGACATCGACAGGATTCAACCGATGTCGGTCACCTCTAGACTAGTAGGGACCGACGTCGGTCGCCTGTGCGGTTTAGAACTGTGAGTTTCACGGATAGTTTGTTAATGAACTAGTTGTTTGCATGATAAAGGCTAATTTTAGTCTTGGAGCTGTGGATCTAATTATTGTAATTGGATGTCTAATTATTGTTTTCATGAGATCTATATAATAGACTCATGGGCTGTATTGTAATTTGTTCTAGTTTGAGAGAGCTTGGTTAGCTCCTTCAGTGTGAAGAGAGCAAGGGTAGTTCCTCCTAGTTCCATAGGAGTGCCAAGTGTGTATAATTAGGTAGATCTGTAGGTTGTTGCAAGATCAGGTAGAAGATCCACCGGGGTACTAGTTTGGATAATTATAAGGACTTGGTGAGGCAAGGACAAGGGTTCTTCAGGGTGTAGAGAGATTTACATGGTAAGTAAGATCATTGATTTGCAGGTGTGTGTGTGTGTGTGCGAGGTCAAAAGAAATTTGTGGGGTAGCAAGATCAAAGGTGACAACAACACATCAAGGAGCAATATCAGGTGAGATCTACTTGAAGTATGATTGTGTACTTGGAGTACAGTGTGTACTCAGATTTGGAGTGCGTGGAGCCCTTGTGTACTGGTAGTAGTGATACTGACTGGTGGTACTGGCAGTAGTGATACTGACTAGTTGGAGGTGAACATCAACTCTGTGTTTGAGTTATTGTTGGGACCGTAATTGAGAGAGTGAACTCTTGAAGGTGAATTACTGTACACTTGGTGTGGGAAGCCTATAAGGTGTGGAAGAGTGTGGCATCTCTTCATTGTAATTTCTTTCTGGAAGAGTATTAATACAATTGGGTATTGTCTCTCATATTTTGTGTTATTTCCAAATTCTAGTTACTTGGTACTTTTGGTTAAATTCCACGTTTAGTTGCTTGTACATGGTAATCAATTGTGCTTCCTAGATCCTAACAGTGGAGTCAAAGCATGTTTGTTGTTCTAGATTCCTGACAATACCCCCTTACTATATGGTTCATATTTTATGCCCAATTTATCATCTACAACCATGGGCATCACTGAGGTACTCATTCCACTATCCACTATGCAGTTATGAAGAAGTTTGTCTCCCATAATGAGAGTAAAGTAGAAGATTAATGAGAGAAACATTATCATTATTTTGTAGTTGATGACTAACATGAATTTGAGACAACTATTTTTGTAAAATTTCCTTTTGGCCAGGCAAGTGAAGCATTTACCAAAGAGACATAGATGTCTTAGTACTTTTCAAAGAGTCCAAATGTTTAGAATAATAGTAGTTACCTTTTCTTGAGTCCTTGAAGGCAAGGAAGTGTTTGGGGCTTGAGGAATTGGAGCATTTAGAGTAGCCTTTCCAACAATCTGACTTGAAGAAGGTACAAAAATTATGGGGATTATCACACTTGCAGTCATGCCTTGATACCTTTTACGAGGGTTGTTTTCACTTATACCAACACCATGATAATATCTTAGAGCCTTCCTCTTTTCTCTAGTATTATCTGTAACTGAAGAATTTTGATTAAGAACATAAATGTCTTCTACTAGAAAATTTGCAAGGTTTACTCCTTGAGGCTACCATCCTTCATTTGCTTGTATGAGGACTTCATTTTATATTGAAAACTAAGGTGTGGTTACTCCTTGAGTAATCAAATCTTTCCCCCCACCTTCATTCGCATTAATGAATTGACCTTGCTACTATCCTTCTCTGTACACCAAGTTACTATGCATCAGTACCATTGCTCTAGTGTTGGAGGTAGAAGTTGGATTGTATGCTTTGGCAGACCTATTGAAGTTAGGTAGTATTTAACCTCTACCTTGACCATATTATTGAGTTGGGTACCTATTTAATTGATTAGGATAGGGATAGGGTTTTTGATTCATACCATATTGTAGATTAGGTTGCCTAGTTTGACCCTCTAAGGCTTGATATTTTGCCTTCCAATCAATTGTCTATTCTACCTTTGTAGGAGAAGTCTTTGACTTAGAATTGGCATTAGGAATTTAAGAAACACTTGGAGTATTAGTAGACATATTAGGCAACAAAGGCAAAATTTTTTTTGAAGGTAACCTTCCAGCTTGTATTAGTCCATTGTCAGCTCTAATGGCAAGGTCATATGCTTCAGGTAAGGTGTAATCACCCATGGACTGCAACATTATGGCTGTGTTAGTTCTAATAGGCCTTAAATATGTGGGAAAAATATAACTAGTAGGTGGTATCATGGGAAGAAATCGCCTATGCCAAGTCTTTTGTAATCTCTCATTAGAATCATGTATTATATTTTTAAGACCCATTTAGATTACATTGAGTTGATGAATGAGTGATGTGTGATCACTCTTGTCTTCAAACCTTGAAGTTAGCATCTCTCCAAAATCATCCCAAGTTATGATACACCATCTGGGCAAATTCCTATACCATTTAAGTGCTTTCCCTCTAAGGGACATGCCAAGGAATCTAATAGTAATATTGACCTTAGTAACATTATGAAAACTGTAAAATTTTGAGATATCCCTAATATGCCTTCTAGGAGTGACATGATGCTCACCATTAAATATGGAAACACTTTTGGTAGCATTAGGGGGTATATTATCATATACATTGAGGTGGATGAGATTTTTAGTGTTAAAGGCTAGAAAGGCATGTTGCCTAGCCATGTTTTCCTCAAGTTCCTCTTCACTCTCTTGATCTTCCTGGCTTACAAAGTCCTCTTGTTTTTCAAAGGTCAAGATAGGTTGAGGGTTTTTAACTTAAAGAGGAAGTTCAGTTTGAGGAAGTGGGTTTAAAGGATTGATTCTTATACTAGAAGTTGACCTAATAAGTACCATGAAGGATGAACACAATAAATGATAAAAAAAGTGATCCATAATCATATACTGCCTTGAATGGAGTCATCAAATGTTGAGTAAAACACCATATGCAGCTGTGAAGTTGTCAAGACCAACATTTATTTTGACAAGATGTATTTAAGATAATGGTCCCATTGGGCATGATAGAAATGATGTCACCAAAAGTTTCACCCTAGAGGATTTTTTTCAAGCCTAATCTAAGATTTGGGCAACATTAGAATACTTAAAGACCTGTGGGTTGCCTATAGCAGAGGTACACCTCTTGGTTTAAGGGCTAGCTCCCTAAATTGACATTTAAATGCTTATCACCTACATTAACTGATTGATTGGATGAAAAGAGATAAAATTAAAAATGAAATTAAGATAATCTAAGGGGATGATACACCATAAATATCTCCATATTACTACCATAAAAGTGCACTATGAAACATGACCAACAACACAAGCGTCAAAATATTGAATTGCTCTAACATTAGTATTTCAAGCATGGAGGTGATATGCATGAAAATACTCAACGTAAGAGAACCAAAGATCATTTTTAGACACTAATTCTACTTGTTCACTTGAAAATAGACCATTACACTTGACAACACTTCATGTGACTTGTTAGATTGGAATAACTTGCATCAAACATGGAAGGATTGAGAGAAAGAAAGGATTGATATCAATCACTTGAATTTTCACTACATATAACTTCACATAATTACACAAGATATTTTGTGCATAAAAAAATAGATTTGATATCTTATTTCAAAGGAAAATTACAATATCAAACTAGTAGGGCTTTACCATACCAGGTGTGGAATTCGATTATAAGATCCAAAATGGCTTGCATTAATAAAATGTGTGAGAAGAGAGAGAAGAGAAGTCCAAGTTTCAAAATGCCACATGTTAAGGCATTAAAAATATTTAAATTTTATCAGGATCAAGTGAATAAAATAGGTCTAGAAGGATTTTTTGGACAAGTTTCCATACGAAGCATAAAACTCTCCAAAACTAGCATATAGATCTTCAAATGATCTTCTTAAAACTGCCTTCATGATTAGGCATATTTTGAGTGCTCAAACCCAGAATAAGGATATTTGAAACATGTGAAATATAAAGGATGGGTCATAAAAAATATTCAAAAATCATCAAATGCTTTCCTAACTTCTAGTCTTCTTCATGACACTTGCACTCACCATCTATAGTCACCATCACTAGCCTTATAGGTTTCTCTTCACATTTATCATCAAGATGGATTTTAGTTATTTAACAAAATACATGGAAAAAGTGTTAAGACACATGTTTATAGGACTCTTACACATTCCACTCCATTATTTACACCTTATAAAGGTCCAAAAATCAACTTCTCACTCTCTCACTTGGTAGTCACTCTCCATTTCCACTATCTGCCAAAAATTGCTTGAGATGAGTGAGTTAGTAGAAGTGTTTCCATGAAAATATGAGATTATAAATGTAAATAGGGAGTTATAATAGGTATAAATTGACCTTATCAAATATATTTCATCTATTCATATTCTTTCACACCTACAAAACAAACAAAACTTGCCAAAAAAACTAATTTTGTACCCTATTCGTATAAGTAGGGTACATACCAATCTGATGGGAAGGATCTTGAGAGAGTCATTCACAAGTAAAAAAAAATTACTTATAAAAAACCCCTTATAAATTAATTCCCATCCATATATTTCCAATTAGGTCTTTGACAAGGGTTTAGGAGGGTTTTAACATGTTTAGACTGTTAGCATTTGTTCATAAAAACTAGACATTCAATCTATGAACAAATTCCACTAAAATACAGAATAGGAACTCATTGAAATTTTACCAAATCATTTAGTCACCATTAAACATGTATGTATAGGTATGATCTCTTGAAGTTATCCTCTCAATCTTTTGAGTGTATTCTGTGTAGGTTTGAGGTAAAATAGGCCAAATTTAACCAACCTATGTATTTACTTTATAGGCCAATAGTACAAACTCATCTTGGACCTCATCCTAAAGTTAATCCAATATATATGAATGATCATTTAGTCTTAGAATTAAATTTATGCCCTTGAAGGGCTTAGGCCTAGTTCTAGGCCTAATGGGCCTAACTATGTTCTCTGCACCTAAAACCTCCTCTACGTTGCAATACTACCTTCACAGCTTCCTCCACTTGTGTTCATGCTTAAAAAAACTTTATAAACCATTATGAGGTGATCCAATATTCATAATATCATTATCTTCCTCATCTCACACCCTACCTATAGTCTTGTCATGATTGGGGTGCCCTCTGTCTAAGACAAAACAAAGGGCACTTACCCTATAATCTTCAACATCACCAATTCTTGGGTAGACCTATATGACTGTGTATTATGTAAGGACTATGAATACTACTATAGGTTTAATTTTGAAATTTAGTCCTTGTCCTATTTCTTTTCTTTGAGTATTACATGAGATGGTCATCACCACAATGAGAGTGGTCTCAGTTATCTTGATCCATCATACACCCCAACTATCCTTCCAAACTACTTCATCCACTTGCTTAGGTCAATTTTTAGACTGTGCTAACTATATGTGTATACAACAGATGATATTAGGGGTTTATTATAGGTGTTATTCATGATTTATCCTTGTATTTCATTCTTAGGCTCTTCTTGAAGTTCTCAAGATCATCTCATAGTTGTTTAGAATCATTGTTAGGTTGTGGAGCTAAAAGCTTCAACTTGTTGCAAACAAAGAAAAGGAGGTTGCTGAAGACCCAAAAGCACCAGCATCGGCAGCATGACCGACATCGATCATGACCAGTGCAGAAGGCAACCGGCGATAGCAGGAAGTCAGCCGATGTCGGCAGCACCAGGCAAGCAGGGACCGGCGTTGGTCACCTGTGTGTTCTAGAACTACTCGTTGCACGAACAATTAGTTTAGTGAATGGAGTGTTTGTATGTAAAGGCTATTTCGAGCCTTGAGCTACGTGGATAATTATAGTAAACTAAGAGTCTAAGTTATTCTTCAAGTCTGGGATCTATTTATAGACCCATTGGCATGTATTGTAAAATTGTAGCTAGAGAGTAAGAGAGAAAATAAGCTCCTTCTGAGAGAGGAGAGCAATGGTGTGTTCCTCCTAGTGCCACAGTACCAAGGTGGGTACTAGTTTGGAGAATCAGAAGGGTTCTTTGTATTCATATGATCTTAGTCAGCAGGTAAGCATGGCTTCTTTTAGAGATCTATAATGGTGAGTAAGGTCTAGTGATTTGTAGGTAGCAGTAGAGAACATGAGATCTACTTGGAGTATGGTTGTGTACTTGACATACTGGTAGCGTGTTATTGATTGGTTGGAGAGGTGAACATCAATTCTGTATTGGAGTTGATTGTTGGGACCGAGAGAGAGAGGGAAGAAGGTCTTGAGGTGTGGCAAACCTTTGAGGTGGAAGAAGAAGTGGCATCTTCTTTATTGTATATTCTTTTGAGTGATTATTAATACAATTGTGTATTGTCTCTCATATTCTTGTGTTGTTTCATATTTCTAGTTACTTATTGATTCTAGTTAAATTCCATGTTTAGTTGCTAATACAAGAAGTAATCATATGTGCTCTTATTGGCGGAGCAAGATCTTGACAAGTGGTATCAGAGCATGTTTATTGTTCTAGGTTCCTTTCAAGTGGTATCAGAGCCTTGGTTGTAGGTTCAAGAGGTGATACCATCAAGAGGTATCAGAGCTTTTGGTTGGGTTGACTAACAGGTGGTTCAGATCTGGTAGTGTTTTTGATTACAGGTCACTCGTAGGGGTTTCAAATTGAGTGGGAGTATAGTAATGGCAGAAGAAAGTAAGATACGAATGGAGAAACTGAATAACATGAATGGTTTGATTGATGGAAAGAAAGAGCAGAGAAAAGGAAATTGTTGGTCGGTAGAAGATCAGCGTGTAAAAGCAGATGTTGTAGGGGTCGTTGCACAGGTTGCTCTGGATAAAGTAGAATCTTTATTTACAGATTCTTTTGCCTCTTTCCATGCAGCCCGAAATAGAGCATCTTTTCATGGGTATGTCTTTGGAGACTTTCGAGAGATTTATTTAGGGGTTGGAGAGCCTTGTCAGATTATTGATGAAGGGGAAGTGAAGCTGAAATTGCAGACAAATAACACACAGGTGGTGAAGGAAGTCATGCAGGTACCAGTTTTGGAGATTAGTCTAATTTCTTCAAGAAATTTGGGTGATGGGAGATGTACTATAACTCTCACAGTGGATGCACTTGAATTAGATGGTGGTAAGAAAGTAGGTATCCTTTATCTATCTACTTATATTATTGATTCACCTTTTGTTACAGAGATGTGGCTTTGTAGGCTTGGTCACATATGTAGGAGGGGAATGCATGTTCTTAAGTGGAGGACAGATGTTTTTGACAAGCTAAAGAACTGGAAAGCCTTGGTGTTCATGGAGGATATGATGGACAGAGATCAGGTGAGGGAACTAAATTATTTTGAGCAGGGCTGTGTTGATTTGAATAGGGTTTTGACCCATGGAGAGCTCGCGGGTAAAAAGTTATCACTCACAAGTGAACATAGGTACCAGCGTCAGTCATAAAGTAACTGACATCGGTAGAAGGAAGATCGACATCGGTCATGAAGGAACTAACATTGGTAGAAGGGATACTAGCGTCGGCCAGGGAAATGACGTCGGCAGTCAGGGTCAGCGCAGGAAACTGACATCGATCAGTTGCAGACTGGGAGATGGCCGAGATCAGTCACTGGTATGGATGTTGGGTGGATAACTAGCTGTCAACAAGCCTCAAACACCCATATGGAGGTTAGAAAGGGTAAGTGAACCTCATATTCATTGTTCACCTTCTTTATATATCTTACTGATGGTCAAGAACTAGGAAGATGGAAGACGTAATGTAGGTAGAATCTAGAAATAGTGGGAGCTTGGCATGGATGAGGAGTGTGAGTTCTTGGAGAAGAACCAAACAGGTATTTGTTGGTAGATTTGTCAGCTAGAAGAAAGCACTGGATAAGGGACAGATTCCCAAGTTAAAGAAGAGAGTGGATGGATACGTGAGACGGAAGGCCAAGGCATATGGTCTTGAGGAAGTTGCAAGACAGTGGTACAGGTTTTGACAGGTGGATGACTAAGCATGGATTCAGTCAATGTCAGTGTAACTATTATGGTTTTGTCTTACCAGGTAGATAATGAGTCATGACATTATCCAGTTATTGTATGTGGGTAATTTGCTAGCATGTTTTATACATATAGGGATTTGCTGAGCTAAGGGTAAGGTTAGTTCAGAGGTGTGTCATGAAGAATTTGGAGCAGCGAAATTCTTTGGCATAAGATACATGGAGATTTTATCTCCAATGGGAGCTGGTGTGAAGACGGTGTTGGTGGGGTTCATGATGCAAGTTGCATAATCAGAAAGCACATGAAAGGCTGGACAGTTCAAGCTTAGCTTGAAACAGGGTTTGAAATCACATGAGGTCTAGTGTAGACTTGAGTTTTCCCAAGCAGTGGGAGTTGTCAAAAAGTTTAGAGCCAATTTGGGGAAAGAAGTACTGGAGGGTAGTTCAGTGGATTCTTAGAGGGACCAGTAGCAGGTGCACATGCTATGCAGGGTCAAGTTCTTTTCTACAGGGGTTCATAGATGCGAATGTGGCAAGAGATTTGGATGATAGGTTTTGCACTATAGGTTTTGTGGTGGTTGGTCTTCAAGAGTGATCTTGAAGAGGGATATAGAGCCAAGGGAACAAACTAGATGATGTACAAGTACAGGTACAGTTGTAGCTATTTATCTCCAAGTGGGAGATTGTTAGGTTGTGGAGCTAAAAGCTTCAACTTGTTGCAAACAAAGAAAAGGAGGTTGCTAAAGACCCAAAAGCATCGGCAGCATGACTGACATCAGTCATGACCAGTGCATAAGGCAACCGGCGACAATAGGAAGTTGGTCGATGTTGGCAGCACTAGGCAAGTAGGGACCGACGTCAGTCGCCTGTGTGTTCCAGAACTGTTCGTTGCACGAATAGTTAGTTTAGTGAATGAAGTGTTTGCATGTAAAGGCTATTTCGAGCCTTGAGTTGCATGGATAATTATAGTAAACTAAGAGTCTAAGTTATTGTTCAAGTCTGGGATCTATTTATAGACCCATTGGCATGTATTTTAAAATTGTAGCTAGAGAGTAAGAGAGAAAATAAGCTCCTTCTGAGAGAGGAGAGCAATGGTGTGTTCCTCCTAATGCCACAGTACCAAGGTGGGTACTAGTTTGGAGAATCAGAAGGGTTCTTCGTATTCGTATGATCTTAGTCAGCAGGTAAGCATGGCTTCTTTTGGAGATCTATAATGGTAAGGTATAGTGATTTGTAGGTAGCAACAGAGAGCAGGAGATCTACTTGGAGTACGGTTGTGTACTTGACATACTGGTAGCGTGTTACTGATTGGTTGGAGAGGTGAACATCAATTCTGTATTAGAGTTGATTGTTGGGACCGAGAGAGAGAGGGAAGAAGGTCTTGAGGTGTGGATAACTTTTGAGGTGGAAGAAGAAGTGGCATCTTCTTTATTGTATATTCTTTTGAGTGATTATTAATACAATTGTGTATTGTCTCTCATATTCCTATGTTGTTTCATATTTATAGTTACTTATTGATTCTGGTTAAATTCCATGTTTAGTTGCTAATATAAGAAGTAATCATATGTGCTCTTATTGGTGGAGCAAGATCCTGACAAGTGGTATTAGAGCATATTTATTGTTTTAGGTTCTTGTCAATCATGTCGATGCTAAGTTAAAACTCAAACTACCATGATCCCAATGTACTATCAATCAACAATCAAACTATAGGTGACATTTTGAGAGCAAGAAAGACTACTATAGGTGTTCACCTATGTATGATCACAATGTTTCAACTCCCTTAATTCTGCCTTTGGGCCACTAGTGTTGTTTCTTATCAAATGAGGTCACTTGTCATGAAGGTGTGTTTACATTATGTTTTATTGCATTGAAAGGTCACTTGGGCTTTAAAATTACTATAGATGATTGATAATCTACAGTAAAGTTTTGCTTGAAATGGAACCCAATCCTTATTACCTTATCATGTCCAATCAATCTATCTTCTTCATCATGGCATTGCCCCTATGCTTGGGCTATATGATGGAGACACTTAGAATTGTTTAAACGTCATGTCACCCTACTATGGAAGGATAAAATGTAAGGCAGAATCCCTATTTTAGGAATATTAAGGTAATATGTCCTTAAAGTAATTTTCTCAACTTGTGGACATAGGATTCAAGTTTGCCTGCTATCTTATGATTCCACCATTATTAATATGACACTCTGAATGCTCCTAGACTTAATGAATATCTTAAACAAGATCAAACACTTGTATTACAACTCTCTTTTAGGCCTTTGGGGATGGAAATTAGACCACTGTTGGAAATTTGTAGGTGTCACTCAAGATCAAAATTATGTACATGGAAGAAATGGTTGTCACAACCAATATTAAATCATTTGAATAGTTCAAACTTGATTTATCACATTTTGAGAGTGTATTCAACACCTTGAAAACTCCTCATTCCATCACCATGATTGTTTAAAACTCTTTTTCACCTGACTATAGGAGACTACTACAAGGTAAATTGATTGTATGTGTATATATTGGTATCTTCACTCTTCATAGAACAAACTTGAGACCAAAAATTTCAAAGGAAAAATAACCACCATGAAATGTGATATTGGAAACAACATTTCATTTTTGTTCTGAAGCCACTACAAGAAGAATGACTCTACAACATGTGACACTTGGTCTACAACTTCAATGGTGTATCTCAATAGCAAACTGAGATAGTTCAAGCCCATTATTTAACCTCCAAAGGTGAAATCATGACTGAGGAACATGTGAGAATAATTTCCACACTCTCTAAAAACATGTCCAACAATTAGTTTATATGGACCAATCCAAACAAAGAAGAAAACTATATGCCATTGGGATGTGCAAGCAGAAAATAGTGGTAGACCTTCTTATCAATGATTCATAGAAGACAAGAAACCAAACCTAAAAATCTTGCCATGTATTTTAAGTAGACAAAGAGTGTTATCATCCCTTAATAGAATTTTCCTTAACTCACCTTGTCTTATCCATACCATGTAAAGACTAGTTTTTTTGCCTATCTGGAAGAGTGATGGAAGAATAGAATGGTTTTATACCATTTTTGAGATCTTCAAGGTTTCTAAAGCATGGAATTAAGTTTAAGGGACCTAAAGGGTCACTGTATAAGTCTTAACACATGTTACATCTACTACACAAGCCATAGATTCAACTAAAAACTTCCTCTTTTCAACTATTTTCTTGCTCTCAACATAGACCCCTATAAATTTTAGTTATTAAATAGTTCCTATAACACCTACTGACACATATGATTTTGAATAATACCTTAAAACACCTGTCTCTCTATGGAAACTATACAAGTCCCATAAATGACTCAAAATGACCTTATAAATACTTAGGGAAAACTAAGACCAAGGTGACAAAGATGAAAACATTTCACAATGTTGACCCTATTAAGGCCATGGGACACATTCACTCTCTAGGGGATTCCTCTATGTGTTTTCAACTATAGGGGGTTAACCTATTTTGACTTTTGTTCAAAATAGTCAACAATACCAATGTATAGAATTCTACCACAATTGTGAATCTAAATCATATAACTATGTGCTTTGGTCAATTTAGAAAATTGTATAAGTGTGGAGAATATGCTTCTAAATCATTCTCCCATTATATATGGATAAATCTAAAAACAAATATAAGTACCAATATGGAGAACATGTTTCCAAAACATGCCCCAACTATAATCTAGAGATGTTGAATATTGAATAGGTGTGGAGAACATGGTTCCAAAGCATTCCCCCACTAAATATAAAAAATCGTGAATGTGTGGAAGACATGCCCATTTGACATGCCCCCACTAAATTTGAAAACTAACATAAGTACCATATAATGAATGATTCTGGAGAAAATGCTTCCAATGCATTCCCCCACTAAATCTGAAAATTGTGAATGTGTGGAAGCCACGACCCTATGACATGCCCCCATTAAATCTAAAAATTGTGCCAAGTGTGGAGAACATGCCTCTATGACATGCCTTCACTAATATGCCCCACCTTTGAGGTGAGGAAAATATAGGAACTAGTAGTTACTTCACCTCAAAATTATGAGACAATTGCATAATATGTGAATGTAACCATGTATCATTTAGGGCATGTTTAGGTAAATGTAACATTGAAGTGCATAGGACTATGTGATCACATGAAGGCCTAAGATGCATGATAATGATCATGGAAACATCTAGATAGTAATAGTATAATCTCAATAAGAAAACAAGCACACACACAAGATCACTAAAAAATAAGTCAAAAAGCAATGCTCCAAGGAGATAAAAAACAAAGGGAATGTTAAAATGCCACACAATTAAAGGAACATGACTTAGTCAAATATCCATAAAAGAAATAATCACATATTTAAATGTCCATACAATAAACAATGACATATTTAAATGTTAATAAAAGCATACATAGGCATGGGAGCTAAAAGTAAAGAGTATATTCAAATTCTCAAACAAGGCAAGACAATTAAATAAGTGCATAAAGTAAAGTATAAAAATCAACATAAACATGTAATAATATCCCATGGACCAAATGTGTTAGGAAAAAATGTCAAGTGTATAACATATTAAATACCTTGTGTGAGATAATCATGGTTAAAGGCATGTGCAAGTACATATGTAAGCTCAAACATGATAATGTAGAGTGTCCATCAAATCATAAACCCTGTGTGTCTCAAGATCAAAGAAGTGGATGACCCCAATATCTACATGACATGCGTAGAAGGAAGGCCCAACATCTGAAATAGGAATAGATCATGTATTTGTGTATGCTTGTATCACACTTAAGTAAAAGTGTGACACACGTGTTTGTAGGAGTAACTGAATATGCCATCCATCAACATAGAACTAACACATATATGCCAAGGAGCTAATAGAACATGTATATGCCTAAAATATTTTTGAATTTTTTAATGTTTTTAATTTTTGTTGGTATTTTAAATGTTTGAAAAGGAAATATCATCCCATGATTCCATCTAATGGATGGTCATAGATATCTCCCCATTGTGAACCTGGTGTAATAATCTTGTGATGCTATCGAAAAGTACATATAGGTTAAATATTGTAGTATCATTCATGTTATGTGTATGTAAAATACGAATTTATGATTGTGAATCAGTAGTAAGAGTAATAGGAGTAGGGGTTCATGAAACCCATCATTGAGTGCTTTGTGGTTTTTTTGGAATAAAAATTATATGAGCATGTGTAGGTGCTATGTATATCTAAACATGGTGCATAGTAGATGGGGATTTTATGGAATCCACTATATGTTACATTCACCAAATTTTTAACCCTAAATTAGATCTAGGAATCCTACTTTGGTGTTAATAGGGTTAAGAATATATAAATGACAATGTAAAAGGGTGATAATAAGATCTACAATAGGCCAATTAGGTTCTAAGCTCATATATAAACACATACTAAATTTATTATGCTGAGAATAGGATATAAATTAAAACTAATATATCTATGGAAATGGAAAGTAGTATAGAAGAAGATTCTGGAACAGACATTAGATTTTGGATCTAACACATATGGAGTTATAGTCACTAACATAGTCCTGGGATAGTTGTATTAACCCTATTGTCTAGGTTAAACATAATTGTACTTTATGGAATACATACTGGAAAAGGATGTGACCACTTGGATGCTTCTAAGTTTTTATTTGAATTTGATTTGATGCATTCAAATCTGGGTTATTGACTATTTCTCCTCATAAAATGTTAAAACCTTAGTTATTCATCTTCATGGTGACCTTGGGGAAAAATGGGTTATTGGGCACATGGTGTTGAAATAAACCCAAACACTCTTATGTCATTGAGCACTGCCTACATAGCCAATACTCCTAAGAGAGCCTCAAAGTGATGTAGTTTTCTACTATTTGTTGGTTTGTGTGTGAATCATGCAATATGTGCAAAGAAAATACAATAATGATCTAGCTTATAACTTGGTAAATTAGGCTCTTAGGTTTATCCTTTAGTAGTTCAAACCTATATATATGTTTTACCTATGATTGGTATGAAAATAGGGAAGTTTTGTTCAATTGAATGCTTGATAGAGTGCTTTTGATAAGTTGACTTGGTCTCTTTGATATTTTTTAGGTGAGGAATGAATGAGGGTTGATATTATATTTATATAAATACCTTTGGATAATTAACTCACATTAAAGCACTTAGGCTGACCATTAGGATATGTTTCATTTGTAAATTAGATTATTTTAGTGCATTGGACACTTATGTTGGGTCAGGACACTAGCTTTGATGCTAGTGTTTATCTTAGACATTAGTGTCCAAAGAGTAGGAAAATAGGTGCATGTTTAGAACTTGTAGAGATGGAAGATAATTAAATTTTAAGAATTTTTGGAAAGATAGAAGGCCTATTTCATCAACATAAGATTGGTTGGACTAAGAGATAGGCCAAGGGGCATAAGATAAATCCAATATGAGACTTGGAGAAGTGAGAAAAGGTCCAAAACTAAGAGGAACAACCAAGGTCTGAGTTTTCCAAGTGTATAAGATTGAGGTGATATATAATCCATAAATATCATCTAAAATATTTCATGCTTTTTAATTTCTTTTGTTTGAACCATCTTTTAATAATGTTTTTTACTTAGCTTAAATTTGGTTGTGCAACTTATGCTCTTTTTGTTTTTGTCATATTATCATTGCATCTTGTGCCTTTTGTAATTTTGATTTTTCATCTTGATCTTTTTTTACTCTTGCTCTAATTTTTAGTTATGAACATTTTATTGATTTGATTGTGCCTTGTAAACCTTTATTTGATTTGATTTGTTCTTTAGTAACCATTTTTGTACTAGTTTTATTTTTTCCACTTTTTGTACTTGATCTTATTCCACTGTGGGGTGCTTGATTGAGGTATCAATTATAGCATCACCACTATCAATTACCATTTATATTTTATTTTTTAAATACAAATAATGATCTATATGATGCCCATACATTTCAATACGCATAATAGTATTTTAATCTCCATGGAGAATGTAATTTTATCAACTCATTTTAAATCATTGGCCTTAGAATCTCTCTTAAAATATTATTAGCCATTTTCATACCTTTTGAATCACTTATTGTCAATGTGTTATGTTTTAGTTTCTAATTTTGACATTAAATCTTGTTAGGCACAATATTACTATATGAAGATGAAAATATATGATTGACACTAACATACTCTGGATGCTTTGCATATGTGATATGATTTTACAATGATGTGATATTTTCATTGAAACACTAATTTTTATTTTTCAACTCTACCAATGCCTTGATCATAATGATAATTTGATCCTTTAGATCTTCAAAACCATAAACCCTGGGTACTTTGGATTGAACCTGCATACATACATCATCATGGGGAGATGTGGGAGGTGGAGAGGTTTGAGGAAGGATGGGTTGATTACCTTCTTTTGGAACTATATGATGAACACATTACTTCTTGGTATAGTTATATCATGGACCTAGTTAAATGGAAAGTAACTATCACAACCTTGAGGGTTAGGAGGAGGAAGAGATTTCATTTTATCCATTTTAAATTTCTTAAAGACTAAAATGAGAATAAGAAAAGAGAGACATGAAAATGTTAGTAAACACTCCAACATGATATGGAAATCATAATTTAACTTAAAACCCTACGAGGAAAAAAAATAGAAAGAATTCATATACTAGGTTTTTGAATCAAAGTTCGACAAGATATGGATTCAACAATATGTTTTATCAAATTTGGGAAAACCTAGTAACATTACCCTAAGTAACAAACTACTCTGCAAAATCAAGAATAATAATACTACAAATATTAGGCATTCACTTATTTAAAACTAGCTAGACCTAGAAACTTACTAAATAAGGAAAGTATAATAGAAACATACAAATTAATTATAAAATAGTGATGCAAGAAGAATCAAAATGTAAAACTAGCAAGGTGGCTAGATCTAGTGATTGTGAAACTAGATCTACAACTGAAATGAGCCCTAGAAAAGAACACCATAAGATATATCAGAGTGGGGCATTCCTATCTTTTGTGAGGCTGATCCTATCTAGAGATAGTAATTACCTAAGATTTATGGGTTCTTTTCACCTTCATCTGTATGTTCTATGTTCTATGCAGGATCTTCTATTTAGCTATGACAACCACTTATGAATATTTTTTCTTCAAAACCCTAACTCCTTGACATGTGAATACCAATGTAAATCAATGGGAGAAAAAAGGGTCAATAGTTGAAGTTTGGTGTAACCTCAACATTCCATGGGCTAAGCATTGCTTACATACCAATACTCTGAAGAGGGATCAAACTTCATGTAGTTCTCTCATGCTACAATGGTGTGTGAATAACTAGTGAAAAGTGTTAGATGTTAGTGTAATACTATTGTGATTAAGTGTCTTAATAATGAATTATGACATTGGAAATGTACTCAAATTTTAGCTCTCAGCTACTAGGGGTGTATGTAATTAGAATTGGAATAAATAAGGAATTTAATCTCAATGTGCAATTTGAATTATATTGATTTTCAGTGTGGAAGCCTCTTGTATTAAAAATGGTTTGAAATGTGTTTATCTAGTCATATATTTTAAATTACTTCAAATGGGGCTTATTAGGGACATACGTCGACCCTTCCATAACTTTGAATTTTAAAAATTAGCCATTATTTAGTGAGAGGACAAGAGAGGGGGATTGGCCAATAGAGTGGGATGCTCTTGTTCAATAAGGTTTTGTTATCCAATGAGGATAAAAAATGGTGCTAAGGGTCTAGCATGGCTTGGATGATGGCTGAGGCTAATAACATGATGGATAAGTACATTTTGAGGTCATCAATACAGTTATAAGAGTGAGTTTCCACATGCAAGATGGTGAAAAGTGATTAAAAAGTGAACTTTTATTGGTCCAAATCTAAGTGTGTAAAATAGTGGTCATAAGTGCACTATTTTATCTTAAATGTTAATCTATGTGTCTACACATGGACACCCACTAGCTAAAAAAAAAGGAAGCACTGTGTACAATGTCTCTTTGTGTTGGATCCCTAGTAGCATAGGAAGGACATTGGCTCATTTGAATGCTCTCCTCCCTCTCACCCTCCTCCCTATCATCAATACCCTATAACTGTGTTAATGAATAATAAATATTTAAATTCAAAATAAAAATGGTATACAAAATAATTAAACATAAAAATGTTATAAATTGTTATACTAATGGGAAGACCATTGAGTGTGGTAATATTCATCAATATCACATTGTATGGCCATGAATATTGGACCTGACACAACCCAAACTATATAATTTCCTCCTAATTATATTTCCAAGTGATGGTCTACTTGTTGCTATATGGGCATAATATTTAAAACATTCATTCATCTTGTAAAAATATTAAAAAATACTAATCACATTTGTTAATTCTAATTTTTATCTTATTACATACTCAACATATTATTTTATTATCTTCAAAAAAGTATATTTTCTATTCAATTATTTATTTTATTAAAGATAATGAGCTAGGCTAAAATTAAACTATGGTGCAATTGAAATTTTTGTTAAACAATTTACATGCAACCTTGGAAAGAAAATAGAGGAAACCAAATTAATATTTTTTTCAGTCACTTTGCAATATTTAAAATTAAAAAAAGAGGAGACCAAACCAAGAATTTTGTCAAATAATTTGTATGTGTAACCTACAAAAGAAAAGAGAGGAAAATAACATGTATGGGTTTTAGAATTTTTTGTAAGATTTTATTCCTAGATTTTTTTAGGTTTATTTTAAGGTCTTTCTTTGGAGGTGATGGCTAGAAAAAAATAGAAAACTAATTCATACTTATTGAAGGATTATTTAAATAATTCTTGTAAACTTATAATGAATATTTTATTAATTTCTAGTGATTGGTTCCATGTACAAAAGTATACATTATTTGACAAAACTATTATTGATATGTAAAATAATAATTAAAAAAATTAAAATAAAAATTCCTAAATCTAAGGGGAAAAAATAAGGAAACTTTGTTCAATTGAATTCCTGATACAATGCTTTTGATAAGTTGCATTGGTCTCTTTGGTCTTTTCTAGGTGAGGAATGAATGAGGGTTGATCTTGTATTTATATCAATCCCTTTAGATAATTAACTCATATTAAAGCACTTAGGCCAACCGTTAGGATACATGTCGTTTGAAAAATATATGGCTTTAGGGCACTAAACACTTACGTCAGGTCAGGACACTAACATCGACACTAGTATATATCTCGAACATTAGTGTCTAAGGAGTAGGAAAGTAGGTAGATGTTTAAAACTTACAGAGATGGAAGATAAGTAAATTTTAAGCATATTGGGAAATATAGAAGGCTTGGATCATCAACATAAGACTGGTTAGACTAGGAGATAGGACAAGCAACATAAGATAGAGTAGATGTAAGACTCACGAAAGTGGGAAAAGGTCAAGAACTAAGAGGAACAACCAAGGTTTGAGTTTGCCAATTGTACAAGACTGAGATGCTATATAATCCATAAATATCATCTACATTTCCCCATCTTTAATATAGTGATTAAATTTCCATTTAAAGGAAATGAATGTGTGCTTGGGTGTGTATAACACCTTATATTTGCATGTGCTCAACTTTAGTGCTTTACTAGTGACTGACCTGAAACCAAGAACATGTTACAATATATAAGCAATGTATATAATCTAGGATTGAAAGTAATTTAGTGTCCAGGGATAAATAAAGTAGGTATACACCTCTTTCTTTCATGATTATTGATTATAGAAAACCCGCAGTAGTAGGCAGGGGCCGAATGGCTATGGCTTCACTATATTAATAAACAAAACTTTACAACACTTGTTTGAATTTCTGATTCTCAGGATCCTTCAAGAAGGTCAAGAGAAGAGCATACTCTTGAAACAAGGCTACTAGATTTCTAAAGCATAGAATTTTTTTGATGAAAACTCCATGGAGAAGAGGTCTATTTATAGTATTTTGGGAGGTCCTGCCTGGAATCTTTTCCAAGGCAGTGTCATGTCCCATCATACTTTACAGCATAAAAGTTAGGCTACAGTGATATGCTATTGGATTCGCTAGATGAGGACATCTATCTTTGTGGGTCCAACATTGCTTCCACTTCTGTTAACAATTCATCTTCACTGATTGGTTGGAAAAGACACCTTATCTGAAATGTGTTGGAAAGATGCCAATGGTGGGGTCCAGCTTCGGATGCGTGATGGCGGTATAGGTTTAAAACTTGTAGAGATGGAAGGTAAATACATTTTAAGCATGGTTTAGGAAGATAAACTTGTAGAGATTGAAAGTACTTGAAATAAATTGAAATTGAAAGAGCATGGTTTAGGAGTATACATGTGTGTCGATGTATCTACCTTGCCTATTAGAAAGTTGTTAAGAAAAATATGTATCATTATAAGGCTTTATATATAATATTAAGAAAAATATAAATAAATCTTTAAAGTGCATATGTCTAAGGCGGGGAGAGAGAGAGAGAGAGAGAGAGAGAGAGAGAGAGAGAGAGAGAGAGAGAGAGAGAGGTACATGCCCCTAAATTTAAAGTAAAAGTGAGTTTCCATATGGAAGTTGAGATTAACTCAACCATGAAACCCAATGATATTTATAACCTATTGAGGTTAGATGATAAAATCAATTCCAACCTAAAAACTTGGTAATATTGAGTGATTTAGTCACCTCAACCATAAGAAAAGTGAAATAACTATTATAGTAGATTAGCTCAATAAAGTCTATAAAAGTCCAATCAAGGTATCAATATGTTAAAGATTTTTAGAGTCTGAAAATGATTTGGATTTTGTAATATTAGGCATAAATTGCATGATGTATGCAACTTAGATATGTCTCATGCTAAAATTGTGTATAATAATGTTACCAATGTATATAATTCTGACACAACTATGAATCTTAATCATATAACTATGTGCTTTGGTCAATTCAAGGAAATATAGGAATTGGTAGTTACCTCACCTTAAAAGGATGAGACAACTACATAATTTGTGAATGGAACCATGTAGTATGTATGACATGTATAGGCAAATGTAACATTGAAGTACATATGACTATATGATCACATGAAGACCTAAGATGAATGATAAATAACATGACAACATCTAGATGGTAATAATACAAGCTCAACAAGAAAACATGCACACACACAAGAGCACTCAAAAGTAATTCAAAAGGTAATGGTCCAAGGAGACTATAAATAAGGGGCATGTTCAAATGCCTCACAATTTAAGGGATACGATTTAGTCAAATGTCCATAAAAGTAAGAATGACATATTCAAGTTTCCATACAAAAATTAATGTCATATGTAAATGTCAATGAAAGCATACATAGGCATAGGGGTTGTAAGCAAAGTAACATATTCAAATGCTTGAACAATCCATACAATATCAAAGCAAGACACTTTAAGAAGTGTATAAAGTAATGTATAAGAAACTAGCATAAACATTACATAATAGCCTATGGATCGAATGTGTTAAGAAAAAATATCAAGAGTATAACATATCAAGTACCCCATGTAAGATATAATCATGGTTAAAATCATGTGTAAGTACATATGTAAGCTCAAATATGATAATGAGGAGTGACCATCAAATCATATATCATGTGTGTCTCAAGATCAAAGAAGTGAATGCCCCTAATGTCTACAAGACATGAGTAAAAGGAAGGCCCAACATCCAAAATAAGAATATATCATGTATTTATGTATGCCTGTATCATACTCAAGTAAAAGTGTGACACACATGTGTATGTAGGAGTAAATAAATATGCCATCCATAAACATGGAACTAACACATAGATGCCAAGGAGATAATAGAACATGTAGATGCCTAAAAAGTTTTGGAATTTCTGAATGTTTTTAGTTTTTTTAGGTATTTTAAATGTTTGAAAAGGAAATATCATCCCATGATATAATCTAATGGATGGTCATAGATATCTCCCCATTGTGAACTTGGTGCAATAATCTTGTGACGTTATTGAAGAGTACATATAGGTTCAATATTTGTTAAATTAGTGTCAGTCATGTTATGTGTATGTAAAATATGACTTTGTGGTCGTGAAATAGTAGTAAGAGTAATATGAGTAGGGGTGTGTATAACCCATCATTGAGTGCTCTATGGTTTCTTTGGAATAATAACTATATGAACATGTGTAGGTGCTCTATATATCTAAACATGGTGCATAGTATATGGGGATTTCATGGAATCCACTATATGTTAGGTTCACAAAAAATTTAACCCTAAATTAGATCTAAGAATCCTAATTTGGTGTTAATAGGGTTAATAATAAAGACATGAAAATGCACAAATGTGATAATCAAATCTACAATAGGCCAATTGGGTACTAAACTCAGATATAAAGATACAATAAATTTCTTATGCTGAGAATATGCTAAATATGAAAAGTGCAACTAAGTTATGTATGGAAATGAGAAAGAAGTAATATACTTATTTAGTTATGATAATAATAAAAAGTTGGAGATGGAACATATAGAAATCATTCTGGAATAAGATTATAAAATAGTCATCAAATTATAGATCTAACACCTCTAGAGATCTAGACACTAATGTCAACCTAGGATGGTTACATCGACACTATTATTTGGGTTTGATGTAAGTGTCCTATATGGAATACTTTCTAGAAAATGATGCAACCACATAGATGCTTCTAGGTTTTGTTTTGTATTCAATCTAGTACATTCAAATTTGGGTCATGGATTGTTGCTCCTTATAAAATGTCAAAACTCTAGTTTTTGATCTTCATGGTGACCTTGGGGAAAAATGGGTTAGTGGGCACATGGTGTCAAGCTGACCCAAAATACCCTTTATTAGTGAATGTTGCCTAATAGTAAATACTCTAAGAGGGCCTCATACTGATGTAGTTTTCCCTTACATGTTGGCTTTTATGTGAATCATGCAATATTTACAAAGCAAGTACAATAATGACCTAACTTGAAAGTTATTAAATTATGCTCTTGGATTGTTCCTTTAGTACTTCAGACCTATAAATGTGATGTACTTATGATTAGTATAGAAATAAGGAAGCTTTATTCAATTGAATGCTTGATAGAGTGATTTTGATAAGTTACCTTGGACTCTTTGGTATTTTCTAGGTAAGAAATGCATGAAGGTTGATCTTATGTTTATATCAATCTCTTTGGATGAGTAACTCACATTAAATAACTTAGGTTGACCATTAAGATATGTTTCATTTAAAAATTATATGAATTTAGTGTATAAACACTTGTGTCAGGTTAGGACACTAGCATCAATTCTAGTGTTTATCTTGGACATTAGTGTCCAGGGAGTAAAAAAAGTAGGTACATGTTCAAAACTTGTAGATATGGAATACAAGTAGATTTTAAGCATTATGGTCAAGATAGAAAGCCTAGGTCATTAGCATAAGACTGGGTGGAATAAGAGATAGGACATGGGGCACATTATAAAGTCGATACAAGACTTGGGGAAGTTGTAAAAGGTCCATAACTAAGAGGAATAGCCATGGTCTGAGTTTTCCAAGTGTACAAAACCGAGGTGCTATATAATCCATAAACATTGTTTATAATATTTCATGTTTTTTACTTTATTTTATTTGAAACCATATTTTAAGAATATTTTTTACTTATCTTGAATTTAGTTGTGCAACTTATGCTTTTGTTCTTTTTGTAATATTATCTATGCATCTTGTGCCTTTTGTAATTCTGATTTTTCATCTTGATCTTTTTATACTCTTACTTATTCTAATTTTTAGTTTTGAACATTTTCTTGATTTTATTGTGCCATTTAAACCTTTACTTTCTTTAATTTTTCCTTTGGTAACCCTTTTTGTACTATTTATAATTTTTCCACTTTTTGTACTTACTCTTGTTCTACTGTGGGTTGCTTTATTGAGGTATCAATTGTAGGATCACCACTATCAATTATAATTTGTATTTTATTTTTCAAAGCCAAACAATGATATGCATGATGCACATGCATTATAATATGCATAATATTATTTTGATCTCCATAGAGGATGTATAATATGTAGTTTTATCAACTCATTTCAAATCATTGCCCTTAAAATCTCACTTGAACTCTTATTAGCCATTTGCATACTTTTTAAATCACTTTTTGTAGATGTGTTATGTTTTATTTTCTCATTTTGATATAAAATCTTGTTAGGCACAACATTGCTATAAGAATATGTAAATAAATGATTGACAGTAGCATATTTTGGATGCTTTGCATATATGATCTAATTTTCCAATGATGTGATACTTGCACTAAAACATTGATTTATGTTTCCAACTCTACTATTACCTTGCTCATAATGATAATTTGATCCTTTATAGATTAAAAATCACAAAACTTGGATATTTTATATTGAACATTCATACATACATCATCAAAGGGAGATGTGGGAGGTGGAGGGGTTTGAAGAAATATGGGTTGTGTTGTTTTCTAGACTTGCACCCTTGTGAAGGTAGTTTTAGGCCTTCATAGTCTAAAGTAACATGGAGACAATCCTAGGCTGTGGGTGGCCTACTAGATGGATTGAATATCTATATTATAAGGGCTATCTCCCCTTGATGTATCAGTTAGTATCCCTATTCTACACTACCAGCTTGTAAGGGAAAAGGGAAGAAGGTAAACTAAAAAGAAAACCTATCTAACTGGGGTGATACACCAAAATGTGACCTCAATTTGTGTAATATTCACTAAGAGGATTAAAAATAACATAGAATTAACTAAAATTCTCAAATTTAAGTCTCCAAACATCAATATTTCACATAGAGGCTTAGGCTTGATGCATGATCTAAGGCACCTATTCAATAAGTCTCTCAAAGACACTAAAGAAAGCTTGCACTTGTCATACAAACAAGATGATTAGAGCACACTATGAAACCTAAAATTATGAGCTTAACACATGAAAATATATATAAAGGAAAGGATAATATGAGAGGAATTAATAACTATCACTTGCATCTCCCAATAAACCATGAAAATACACTAAAATAAGTTTTTGAGGAGGTATGAATTCTATATTATTCATCAAAAGAGGCAATTAAAAATGTTTTATGAGCATGGCCTTGACAAAAATTAGGTTAAATATCTTCTTTAATGCCAAAAATTGACCTATATATAGAGAATAGGAGAGAAGAGAGAGGACTCAAGAGCCTCAAAACTAGGAAATAAGACCTTTTCTTTATCCTTCTTCAAACCCAACATATCATTATTCAACCTTAAAAATATAAATCCTCCATAGGGTGGAAAGTAATTTAGGTTATAAATAATTTATGAGACTTAATAACTTTTTAATATTGTTTGGTCAAGCTTAGAGCACTTGGGAGTGCCTATATTCTTGCACCAACCCCTAGATTTTAGCTTTCTTATCCACCTTAATGAATGCGTATCCTCCATTGATGTAGGTCTTCAATTCCCTTAAATTATTTGATTTTAACCCTTTTCTAGGATCTTGAATGATTATATAACACTTGGCATGAGTTGGTTATAACAATCCTTCAACAAATTGACTTTGTCTTACACATGAGGCATTTAAAGAGGAAGAGTCATATTTGCACTTGTTGGAGACATTTTACAAAGCCTTATTTCATTATAAATCTTCCTTTACTTATTCCTACCTTTAGTATGGCATGAAATATACTTCCTCAAATTTCTAATTCTTTGTAATAGGCTATATGCTCATATTTAGCCCTCAAACCTCTCAAAAGGTGTTAGGGTGTGGAGCTAAAAGCTTCACCTTGTTGCAAACATGGAGGATGCTGAGTATGCAGTCGCCGGCGTCGGCAGGATCACCGACGTCGGTCAGTGGATAGTACAGAAGGAAATTGACCTTAGCAGTAGTTGACCGACGTCGGTCACCTCCAGTCAGATAGGGACTGACGTCGGTCGCTTGTGCGGTTCCAGAACTGTTGTTGATGAACAATCAGTTAAGTGAACGGGTAGTTTGCATGATGAAGACTAGTTCAAGTCTTGAGCCGCAAGTCTAATCATTGTATGCATGAGATCTATATAATAGACTCATGGGCTATATGTTAAGTGTAGAACTTGGAGAGTTCTTCCCATGGTAGAATCAAGTAGGATTCTTCATGTATGTAAGATCAGGTTTGATATTCAGGGTGTTGCAGGATCATGGTGGAGATTTACATGTGATAAGTAAGATCGGGTTGGTCTGTAGGGGTGTGTGTATGCGAGGGTCAAAAGGAGATCAGTGGGGGAGCAAGATCCAAGGTGACAACAATACATCAAGGAGCAAGATCATGGTTAGATCTACTTGGAGTATCGGTTCGTACTCGATTGTACTGGTAGTACAATGAGGTGAACAACAGCTTGTGTTAGCTATGTGATGTGACCTATTGAGAGAATATTACTCTTGAGAGAAGATTACTATAAGCCCACGAAGTGGAAGAAAGAGTGTGATCTCTTCGTTGTAATTTCTTTCTAACTGAGTTAAATATAATTGTGTGTTACCTCTCATATTCTGTGCTATTTCTCATTGATAGTTATTTGTTCTTCTAGTTATTTCCGATTGTTCAAGTTGCTTATAAAAAGGTAATCATGTGTGCTCTTAAATCTGACAAGTTGTGTCAGAGCTTTGGGGAACCTAGGTCTTATCAACAAAAGGCTCATTTTGCACTATGGCATAGAGGGAAAATGAGTTTTCTTCATCCTTGAATCAAACCTACACTTTTCAACCATGTATGGATTCTTTAGGTTGCATTAGACCTGGTTCAAGATTATTTAAAGCACTAGCTACTCCAAAAATTTTGATTTGACACTCAAATCATGCATTTTCCATGTATTCTTTGTTGCCCTATTTTCCTAAAAATCTCCTTGTCTGGGAGAACCTAGAAGTGATGAAATAAAACCAATAATTTTTAAAGGTACCCAATATCCTCTTACATATATAAAATTTCATGGCCAAACTCCATGTTTTAATATGCTTTCTAGCCCATTTAGCTTGCCAAATTAGACCTGATTAGCCCTTTAAGCCCTAGAAGAGAAATTTTGCATTTGAGAGCTCACACATGTGTGAAACCTAAAAAAAATGTTTGATTTTATTTTCCCATTCCCCCAAAATTCTCCATGTCAATTTTTTTTGGTCTGAAACCACCTAGAAGTACCAAAACCATGAAATGGCCTTTTTGAGACCCATGGGGTTTGGCTGCACATGTTTGTCCACCAACACTTCTATGTGTTTTATCATCATTAATGAGTTAAATTAATTCCATTTACATATCAATACACCTTATTTAATCATCCCAAATCATCACATGGTGTTTCCAAGACACCCAACACTTATTTTGACCATTTTTTTACCATTTCTTGCCTTCATGCATGCCTAAAAGTGGCCTACTTCTGAGACAAAACAAAAGATATGTGACCTATTTATCCATTAAAAAAATATATTAAGGTTTTTATTTGGTAATTATTACTCTATTTATAAAATTTTAAGTCAAACTAACCTTTCTAGCTCCCTTAAACTCCAAAATTTTGAAACCAAACTTTCTAAGCTTTGACTGTATACAGGGTTTTACAATCATGGCTGAAATTTATCATTTTTTGAGTATTTATGACAAATTATTATTATCTAGAACCTATATGGGAATATATTCATGATTTTACATGTCTAACATAGCTCATAAAACATCCTTTCTAGGCTCCAACACTCATTTTGGTTGTATTTTCTCCATTCTTTATCTCCGTGCACACCTGAAAGTGGCCTACTTTTGAGACAAAAAAATGAGTATGTACCCTATTTATCCATGAAAAAAAATTATATGGGGGTTTTCCTTGGATCATGAGGACCCATTTTTATAAAAATTTAGGTCAAAATGACTTTTCTAGCACCTCCAAACGTCCAAAATGCCAAGGCAGATTTTTGATTGTTGACTGTGTTTAGGGTCTTTAGTAGTTGACTATATATTGTTCTTGAAATATTATTTCTTCCACTATTTTCCATGACCTTGGAACATAATTAAGTATACATAATCATTTATAATGTGTTATACCACCTTCTAGCACTCATAACATTTCCTAATCTCTTAAACATATCATGTGCTCGCCTAGGCATATCCTAATTGACAGTCCATTATGACTGTACTTTATGTTTTTTACTCAAAAACTTGGCATACATGTATGTGTCAATTGTATATTATACATTCTACACTGATCTGAAATCATATTGAATTACCCAATGCCCTTCTTCCATCATTTTATCTATATCATACCCATGCTACACCATTCATCGTTCACCATGCTTTATGAAGGTTGTCATGTCACAGCCAACTGTAGACATACATATTGAGAACCAAAAGGACACTTGAAAGGTGATACACATAGTTTAATTCATGTCTAAACTCTTTTGAGATCCTTTAATCTAGTTGAGTGATTAAAATGTACTCATAACATGCAAGAGACCTAGACTAATGCTTCCACTATCATCACCCAACATGTTTCCATGAACCCTTAAGCCTGTATCCTATCCTCTTTTGGGCCTAAAGGGAACTATAGGGTGTCACTCTTACTTGAGACAAGTATATCAATGTTTCTTAAGGCCATCCAAGCTTTAGAAACCCTTCCTCAACCTTTAAACTCAGTCTCACTCCTTAGAATGCATCTACTGACTCTCCATTCCACAAAGTAACTTCCCCAAAATGATAAGGTGGCTGTAGGTTACTATTTGAAAACCCTTGCTTTCTTTGTTTCCATGCCAAATTTTCTATGAGACTCCCTTATTTTGCTTTTAAACTCATGCTAGTTCTCTTACACCTAGATAAAAACTTTCTTGGTGAAGACAAAGCATGCCTTATGACTGCTAATTCACTTGGCTATAGGTATTTGACTAAACCTGTTGTAGGTGCCCATATGGTTGGTTGTAGGTTAATGTATCAGGTCTTCACTGTGCACTATATATTTGAATTGAAAAGGTCTTGATAAAAATTTTAGTCTTAGTGAGCTTGGTACTGATCCATGCCAACTTGAATGGAGCTTGAATCACATGTCACCTAGCAGATATACTTCTTACTTTGCATCCACCTTTGAAACCCTTGATTGTGTGTTGCTACGAGCATTGACTATGTTGCTACGAGCAAAGAATGTGTGTTGCTATAGGCAGAGTTGTGTGTTGCTACAAGTAGATTTCATCTTTCCTTTATGAAAAATTTTTAAAACAAGATTTCAAGTCTTCAATAATGTGATTAGTCCATTCTTATATGCATGTAGTTACTCACTTCAGAAACTGATAATGTATGCACATGATACATGTTGTCACAATCCATAATATACTATCTGAAGTATCCTTACTTGGATATTTAAGATGGTAAACATATTCAAACTTCAATAACACATCTAAAATAATAATTGAAACTCAAAGAATACATATGCACCATGTTGAAGAGACACTCAGTTAAAGCCCTCACAAAGAGATAGACTTAGAATGTGATGGGGATCAACCAACAATATATTACACTTATGAAAGCAATAAACATGAAATTAAATCAGATAGACAAGTAACTGAATGAGATAATAGCAAGAACAAGAGATACAAGAAACCACCCTGAAAACTTGTATTAACAAACTCTTTACAAAAGGAAAACAATTGAAGAAACTTCTTTCTTCCACACCTCTCCTAGATGTATAGATCTCTCAATAGATCTCTATTCCTCAAGAGCTCTCTCTCTCTCAAGAACAATCAACTCCAACAAGCCTGGATTGATTTAATTCTGTACTGTTCTTCAACAACTACTACAATAATCCACATAAAGCTAAGAAGATCTAATTCTACATATAGAATTAGGAAACTTGAGCATGCACTTACAACAAACAGTTAAGCCACTTGAACAAGGGCTCTAAAAATAATATTACTAATAATAGAGGCACGAGCTTAAGACTATAACTTAAACTCATCATGCAAACACTCACTTCTGTCCTAAAAAATAGCTTTCTGGACGCACAGGTAACTGACACCGGTTCCTACTGCTTGCCTGTGACCGTCGTCAGCCGACCCACTGCCGATGTCGGCACCTCTGCAACTGCACCTGGCCAACGTCAGTCACTCCTGACCGACGCCGGTGTTTGTGTAGACCCAAACCTGTTAAAGTGTGCTCCTTGGTGAAGTTTTTAGCTCCACACCCTAACAATCTCCCACTTGGAGATAAACAGCTGCACCAGTACCTGTACAACAACATCTTCTAGCTCCTCCATCTTCAGCTCAATCATGAAGATCAAAAGAAGTTGAATGAAGATTCAACTTCTCCTTTGTAACCGGCTTGGTTAACATATCAGCAGGATTCCTATCTGTATGGATCTTCTCTAGCTTCAACTCACCATCTTCCAATACCTGTCGTATGAAGTGATACCTTAGCTGTATGTGCTTTGTTCTTGAATAAAAGGCTGAATTCTTAGCCAAATGGATTGCACTCTGACTGTCACTATACAATCTGCAACTCTCATGCTCCCTATTAAGCTCATCCATGAATCGTGTCATCCATATCATCTCTTTGCTAGCCTCTGTGGCTGCAATATACTCTACTTCTGTAGTTGACAAGGCAACAACCTTCTGCAACTTAGATATCCAGCTAACCACCGTTCCACCTATAGTGAAAACATAACCTGTAGTGCTCCTCCTGCCATCCAAATCACCTGCCATATCTGAATCTACATAACCATGTAGAGAAGTATCTGAACCTCCATAGCACAAGTGCCTACTGCTGGTTCCTCTCAGATATCTAAGGATCTACTGAACTGCTTTCCAATGTTCCTTACCTGGATTGGCCATATACTTACTAACCACTCCCACTGCTTGGACAATATCCGATCTAGTACACACCATTGCATACATCAAACTCCCTACTGTGGAAGAATATGGAACCTTACTCATGTACTCTACCTCATCATATGAATCAGGACATTGTTCTTTACTCAACTTAAAATGTCCAGCCAAAGGTGTGCTTACTGGTTTAGCATCCTGCATATTGAACCGTTTCAACACCTTGTCCACATAATCTTCTTGAGACAATATCAACCTGTAATTTTTCCTATCTCTCTTAATGCTCATACCAGGGATTTTCTTTGCTGCTCCCAAATCCTTCATAGCAAACGTTTGAGCTAATTTCACTTTAAGCTCAGAGATATCATGCATGTGAGATCCTGCAACCAGCATATCATCTACATACAACAATAGAATAATATATCTACCATTATCAAATCTCTTGAAATACATGCAATGGTCAGATATGCTCAGTCATAAACCTATCAAATTTTAAGTACCATTGCCTAGGAGCTTGCTTGAGGCCATACAAGCTTTTCTTCAATCTGCACACAAACTTCTCCTTACCCTTGACCTCAAATCCTTCTGGCTGTTCCATATATATTTCCTCATCCAAGTCTCCATGAAGAAACACTGTCTTAACATCTAGCTACTCAAGATGCAAATCTTCAAAAGCAACCAAAGACAATACAACCCTTATAGAAGTCATCTTAACAACAGGAGAAAAAATCTCACCAAAGTCAATACCTAGCTTTTGTGCAAATCCTTTTACTACCAATCTGGCCTTGTATCTCATCTGTCCATTCTCACCTTCTTTCAACCTGTAGATCCATTTGTTCTTGAGTGTTCTCTTACCAGCTGGCAATTCAACTAAATCCCATGTTTGGTTCTCTCTTAAGGACTCCAACTCCTCAACCATGCCACGTTCCCACTGACTCTTAGACTCCACCTATATTGCTTCTTCAAAACTCTCTGGTTCTCCACCATCAGTTAACAATAAATAAAATAAAGAAGGAGAATATCTAATTGGAGGCTTACTCACCTTTTCTGACCTCCTGATGGGTGTCTGAGACTCGTTCATAACATGTTGTCCACCCAAATTCTCTGACAGTGACCGACCTCAGTCACTTCCAGACTTGTTACTGGCCGACGCTGGTTCTTTTTGATCGACGCCGGTGCCTGTCCTACCGACGTCGATCTCTATATGGCCGACCTCGCTTTTTGTACTACCGACGCCGGTCCCTAACCTGCCGACGTCAGTCTCTATGTTTTCCTGCAAGTGATTATTTCTTTTTCCCGCGAGCTCATATTGGACTTTCACCTCGTCCAGTTCACCATTGCTCTGCTCAGATTGATTCAGCTTCCTTAGCTAATCACAATACATCACTCTTTCATTGAAAACAACATCACGGCTCCTGATTACCTTGTTAGTTTCTAGATTCCACAATCTGTAACCAAAATTATCTGAGCCATAGCCAATAAACGTGCATCTCATAGACTTAGCATCAAGCTTCTTTCTATTTTCTTTATTTATGTGCACGAAGGCTTCACAACCAAAAACTTTGAGATATGAGAGATCAACCTTTTTACCTGTCCATGCCTCTTCTGGAATACCACCATCCAGAGCTATAGAGGGTCCTCTGTTAATCAGGTATACTACAGTGTCAACAGCTTGTACTCAAAACTGTAAGGGCAAATCGGCATGCAATCTCATACATCTTGCACGCTCCATTATTGTCCTGTTCATCCTTTCAGCAATTCCATTCTACTGAGGTGTCCTTGGAACCATCCTTTGCCTACGGATTCCATGCATATAAAAATAATCTTTGAACTTATAACTATAGAACTCACTGCCATTGTCAGATCTCAGGCACTTCAATCTTTTACCTGTTTCATTCTCAACCATAGATTTCCAAATCTTAAAAGTCTCAAATACATTAGATTTTCTTCTAATACAATAGATCCATACCTTCCTTGTAGCATCATTTATGAAAGATACATAGTACTGTGATCCTCCAATGGAAGCAACCTGAGCCAATCCCCACACGTCTGTGTGAACAAGCTACAACTTATGCCTCTTCTTAGTAGACCCAGTCTTGAGAAAACTAACCCTTTTCTATTTTCCAAATACACAGTGCTCACAAAACTCTAGATCTATGCCTTTTAAATCTGAAAGCATACCTTTGGACTTAAGAATTGACATCCCCTTCTCACTTATGTGGCCAAGCCTTGAGTGCCACAATTTAGCATCCACATCTGAAGTAGATAATACAGAAGGAGATTTGTTAGTAACACAATTACACAAATAGAGAGTACCTTCTCTCTTACCTCTGGCCATAACAAGTGCACCCTTGATCACCTTCCAAGATTCTGCTATGAGAGTTACTGTACAACCCTCATCCCCTAACTTTCTTGCAGAAATCAAATTTCTCTTCAAGCTAGGGACATGCATCACATCTCTCAACACCCATGTGTTACTATTCTACATCTTCAACTACACTTTACCTTTGCCAATTATTTTACAGGGATCATCATCCCCTAGATACACTATTCCAAAATCTCCATGGATATAGTCACTAAAATATTCCCTGTTAGGGGTAGCATGAAAAGATGCACCAGAATCTAACACCCAAGATTCTATATTATTATGCAGAGAGAAAATTAAAGCATCTTGTGCAATACCTACAACCTTGGCTTCTTCCTTTCCTTCATGCTGATTGTCCTCCTTAGGATTTGACCAACAATCTCTGCTTATGTGCCCAATCTTTCCACAATTCTAGCATTGTGGCTTCCTACCATTCCTGGATTTGGATCTTCCTCTCACCTTAGACTTTGATCTTGATCTCCTCTTGCTCTTATCTTTCTGCCTCCCCCTGCTCTCAAAACTTAAAGCCTTTCCAGATGTCTCTTCTATGCTTTTCCTGCATATTTCCTCATTCAAGATAACACTAACAACATCCTCTACTTTCAAAATATTTGATGTAGATGCAGTATTACTTACTGCCATTACTAAGCCATGCCAGCTTTCAAGCAAAGAACATAGTATTAAAAGAGCTTTTATTTCATCATCAAACACTATATTGACTGAACTTAATTGATTCACAATTCCATTGAAATCATTCAGATGAGTAGAAACAGATCCACCTTCATTCATATGCAAATTAAATAACTGCTTCATAAGATATACCTTATTAGAAGCTGAGGGTTTTTCATACAAATTTGATAACGTAGTCATCAACTCTATCATAGACTTTGCCTATGATAAATTGGATATCACAGTGGATGCTAGACTCAGTCTTATAGACCCCAGAGCCTTTCTGTCAAGAACTTCCCATTCTTCATCCTCCATGTCTTTGGGCTTCTTTGCAACCCCACCTAACGGTAAGTAGAGATCTTTCTGATACAGATAATCCTCTATCTGCATTCTCCAGTGTTGGTAATTTTTTCCATTGAACTTTTTCATTCTCAGTTTACTTTCATCTGCCATTGCTTCTCCCACTCAAATAGAAATCCCTGCAAAAACCCCTGTGAGAACCTGTAATCAATACACACTACACAGATCTGAACCACCTGTTAGTGAACTTGAGCTCTAATACCATTTGATGGGGATCAACCAAAAATAAATTACACTTATGAAAGCAATAAACGCAGAATTAAATCAGATAGACAAGTAACTGAATGAGATAATAGCAAGAACAAGAGATACAAGAAACCACCCTGAAAACTTGTATTAACAAACTCTTTACAAAAGGAATACAATTAAAGAAACTTATTTCTTCCACACCTATCCTAGATGTATAGATCTCTCAATAGATCTCTATTCCTCAAGAGCTCTCTCTCTCAAGAACAATCAACTCCAATAAGCCTGGATTGATTCAATTCTGTACTGTTCTTCAACAACTACTACAATAATCCACACAAAGCTAAGAAGATCTAATTCTACATATAGAATTAAGAAACTTGAGCATGCACTTACAAAAAATAGTTAAGCCACTTGAACAAGGGCTCTAAAAATAATATTACTAATAATAGAGATGTGAGCTTAAGACTACAACTTAAACTCATCATGCAAACACTCGCTTTTATCCTCAGAAATAGCTTTCTGGACGCACAGGTAACCGACGCCGGTTCCTGCTGCTTGCCTGTGACCGCCGTCAGCCAACCCACTGCCGACATTGACACCTCTACAACTGCACCTGGCTGATGTCAGTTGCTCCTGACCGATGCCGGTGTCTGTGTAGACCCAAACCTGTTAAAGTGTGCTCCTTGGTGAAGTTTTTAGTTCCACACACTAACAGAATGGAGACTTTTGAACTCTTACCTTTCTAGAATGAGACCATGATGAAAAGGAGAATCATGACCCCTAAAAAAATTATAAAAAACAATTTATCTTCATTTTTATTGAGATTGAGAAATAGACCCAAGAACAAACCCCTATCAGATGCATAGGCTATAGTGACATGTTGTCACTCTTAACATTTGTTCATAAATATGAGGGTACCAATACATAAACCAATTATACTAATTTCAATATTAATTATACCCATAATAATGGCCAAATTTTTATCTCCTAACTCTCTCTCCTCTTCTCATACCGAGCATTTGAAAATTGTACTTCTAGGCATGCAAGAAAGGGCAAAATTGGAGTGATGTTGAATTTTGAAATTTTTTCACCTAGAACTTTCTCAAAACTATTTATATGATCTTATAAATACCTAATTAAGCCTCTATGATTATTTTCTCACAAAAATCCTCTGGAAACCAAAAGAATGCCTCAAAAAGACCTATTTTTGCACTGATAATGCCATTTTCATTATCAGTCCTTCCAAATGAGAATGAAAAGGGGGGAAAGAAACTATTAAGACTCCTACTAGTGACATGGAAAATATAACTTTAGATCTATTTATTTCTCAACTTTAGGTTGACATAAAGGGCTTGGTGTGGCATGATGACTTTGTTGGAGTTAAAACTGATGTTTTAGGGATACACAAAGAGATTAATTGGGTTCACAATTAATTAAATCAGATCATTAATTCATTGTCTACTCTTTCATCTTAGTTACATTCAAGAAACCCTCCACTTCATCATTTAGGTCCTCCTCCTCTCAACACTAATAACTCCAATTCTGGTGTGAAACTGATGTTGCCCAAACTGGACATACGTAAGTTTGATGATAAGGATCCTCTCACATAGATTACTCAAATTCAAAATTTATTTGATCTACATCAAACTCTTCATTCTCAGAAGGTGATAGTAATATCTTTGTATCTAGAACCTAAGCAGTTTATTTGGGATCACTAGTTGTGTGCTTTAAAGAAAAATAATGGTACTCCAATTACATGGTCTATTTTCATTGATTAGTTGTTGGCCCATTATCAGAATAATGTATCTAAGAACTACTTTAACAAATTATCCAAACTTTGGTAAATGGGAACTATGAAGGATTATATTCATCAATTTCAAAATCTATCCTTATGGGTGGAAGACATCACTAAGGAAAATTTGACTGATCTATCTTTGGGTGGTCTCAAAGATAGCATCCAATTGGAGGTTCAAATGTTTAACCCAACATCTATATCAAAAGCTATCCCACAGGCATGCATGGTAGAGGAAAAAGAGATGGTCAAAAAGAAAACCTTCACTACTAGTCATGATAGCACCTTTCCAACACTATCATATCCTCAACCAACCAGATTGACACCTCAACAAATTGAGTAGAAGCAAGCGAAAGGGTTGTGTAATAGTTACGATAGCAAATGGAGCAAAGACCATTGTTGAGCTGAAAAGAAGTTGTTTTACATCAAAGGTGCCAATGAGGATAATGATGATGAGGAGGCACTTGGTGAGGATGAAGAAGGTCCTAAGGATGAATCTGAAGACTCTCGGCCTACTATTTCCTGTCATGCCCTTTCATGTATTAGTATTCCCAAAACTCTTAAGGTGGTGGGTTTCCTAAAGAAACATAAGGTCACTTTTCTAATTAATTCTAGGAGCACACACAACTTCATCAAAAATAAATTGGATGCTCACTTGAACTATTTCATTTATCCTGCTCCAAAATTTAAGGTCATGATTACAAATGGTGGTACTATCAACTACTCAAGAAAATGCCATAGTATTAAGCTAGCCATGGGAGACTACTTGTTGGATTTTCCTATGTTTGTTATTCCCATGAGGGGAGCTGACATTGTTTTGGGAGTACAATGGCTCACCACTTTTGGCACTATTGGGATTAATTTTCAAGAGTTATTCATGCATATTCATTATGAGGGAAGGATATTTGAGCTAAAGGGATTAAGGGCTAAATATCCACAACTTGTTAGCTCCCATCAAATGATAAAGATTATTTGAAAAGGTGCTAAAGGATTTGTAGCTCACTTGTTTTCTATAGAAGTTCATCCAACTCAGCCATTTACACCTCCTGATCTATAACAAGTGATTGATGCCCATTCTATTATTTTTGGTAACATGCCAAAAGGACTTACACCTATCTACATGCATGATCATGCTATCAAACTTATTCTTGATAGTACACCACCCAACATTAGGCCATACAAGTATCCCTATGCCCAGAAAAGTGAAATTCAAAAGATGGTATAAGAGATGTTGGATGCAGGAATCATTTGCCATAGCCAAAGTGAATATTCTTCACCAGTTGTTATGGTGAGAAAGAAAGATGACACTTGGAGGATGTGCCCTACCTACAGATAACTCAATAAGTATACCATCAAAGATAAGTTTTCTATTCCTATCACTGATGATTTACTAGATGAATTAAATGGTGCTCTTTATTTTACCAAGTTAGATCTGTGTTTTGGGTATCATCAAATTCGGCTCTGTGATGAAGACATACCCAAAACTACTTTCAGGACTCATGAGGGCCATTATGAGTTTTTAGTTATGCCTTTTGGGATAAAAAATGCACCATCTACCCTTCAAAGTTTGATGGATACTATTTTTAGACCATTTTTGAGGAAATTTGTTCTAATATTTTTTTATGATATCCTCATTTACATTAAAAATTGGGAAGACTATTTGCACCATGTGAAACAGGTACTCTTAATTTTAGAACATCAGTTGCATGCCAAACCTTCCAAATGTAATTTTGGAGCTTGTGAGGTTGAATATTTAGGTCATCTAGTTTCACATACATGAGTAAAAGTGGATCCTAAAAACATCCAATCAATGGTGGATTGGCTGATTCCTAAGACACTCAATCAACTAAGGGGATTTTTAGGGTTAACTAGTTATTATCACAGGTTTGTCAAAAATTATGGTAGCATTGCAGCCCCACTCACATCTTTGTTGAATAAAGACTCCTTTTAGTGGACTGATATAGCTACCATAGCATTTGAACAATTGAAATTGGTGATGTGCACCACTCCAATATTGACTACTCTTGATTTTTTCAAGACTTTTGTGGTTGAATGTGATGCATCTGGGTATGGTATGGGTGTTGTACTCATGAAAGAAGGTAGACCACTTGCATTTAAAAGTCATCAATTGAAGGGTAAAAATCAATGCAAGCCCATTTATGAGAAAGAAATGATGGCCATTTTACATGCAGTCAAACAATGGAGGCCTTATTTGATGGGTCATCGCTTTCAGGTAAAGATTGATCATGACAATCTCAAATATTTTTTGGAACAAAGGTTATCATCTGAAGAATAATAGAAATGGGTAACTAAAATGTTAGAATATGATTTTTAAATAGTTTAAAATGAAGGTAAGGAAAATGTAGTGGCATATGCACTATCTAGGAAGGATGAATCAGTTGAGGCACTGCTATATGTTATGACCATTCTACAGGTAGATTGGCTAGAGGAAGCATGATCAGAATGGGACAAGGATAGTGATACCCATGATTTGATTCAAAATCTTTAGCAAGGTTTGGGTGGATTTTAAAAATTCACATGGAAGGGTGATGCATTATGGTATAAAGATAGATTATACCTATGTAAGAATTCTTTTCTTAAACAAAAAATCCTTCAGGAACTTCACGCAACTCTAATTGGGGATCATTCAATATTTTTGAAAACCCATCATAGAATTAAGTAGGATTTTTTTTGGGAAGGACTCAAGGGGGATGTCCAAAAATATGTGGTTGAATGTATGATCTATCAACAAAATAAAAGAGAAACCATCAAAACCCTAGGTCTTTTGCAGCCTTTATCCATCCCTAACCAATTTTGGAAAGAGGTGACTATAGATTTCACTACAAGGTTACTAAGATTTGATGGTTAAAATGTTATCATGGTTGTGGTAGATCATCTCAGCAAGTATACTCATTTTTGTTCTTTATCACAACCATTTGTTTCTAGTACAATAGCTTCTACTTTTTTCAATACGGTTCAAAAATTGCATGTTACCCCTAAGATCATTGTTAGTGATAGAGATCCCATCCTCACTAGTAATTTTTGGACTGAGTTATTCACATGTTTGGGCATCCAATTGGTTCATAATTCATCCTATTATCCTCAATCAAATGGATAAATTGAGGTAGTCAACAAATTTATGGAAGGATAGCTCTGTTGTTTTGTTTCTAATAAATAGGATAAATGGGTTCATTGGTTGCCACTTGCTGAATGGTGGTATAATACTTTTGTTCATAGTTCTTCCAAAATGTCTCCTTTTTTGGCACTATATGGAAACCACCCACCATCCATCACTTCAAACTTGAAGGTCCATCCTAAGGTTCATGTAGTTGAAGAACATATTCACCATCAATAGGACGTCCTTGCTAGTTTACATAAAAATTTAGCCATGGCCCAAAATCACATGAAACAATAGGTAGATCAACACAAGAGTGAGAGGCACTTTGAAATTGGTTATTGTGTCTTTATTCACTTAAAACCATATAATTATATTTCCTTGAATTAATAGAAAAAGGATAACAAGATATCCCCTAAGTATTATGGGCCTTATCAAATCTTGAAAAAAATTGGTAGTGTGGCCTACAAGTTATAGTTTCTTTCTTCCACTCACATATATCCAGTATTTCATGTATCATGCCTAAATAAACTCATTAGACACAAAGTTTCTTCCCAAACTGAGTTACCAATACTGGATGAGGAAGGAAGAGTTATTCTTTATCCTAAGGTGATCCTTCAAATGTGCACTAAGTAGTTACAATCTCAAGCGATTAAGAAGTACTTGATCAAATAGAAGAATCTACCCTATGAAGATGCTATTTGGGAGGATGAATCATTTGTGTAGCAACATCTAGAGTTGACTCAACATTGAGGACAACATTATTTTGAAGGGGATGGGCATGATACACCCTTAACCTTTGCCATGTCTTGGGATATGTGTGGCTGACTTATGGTTTACATACCTCTTTTATATTCTTGTTACATTTCTCTATGTTCTTAGTTAGGCTGACCTATGGAATAACCATGTATAAGTAGACTATATATAGGAGATAGTGGTTAGTATTTGATCATCATGTTAATTATTTTGCTCTCAGTGCATTATTGTGAAGGTTTCCCCCTCGAAGTGGCTTTGCTATATTATCTAGTATTCTGCTCTGCTATCAATTATTGCTATGTATTCTCTCATATTTGCTTATTCTATATAATATAAAATCATTCTATGTGAACATCTAAGTAATTTCATTAAAATATATTGCAGATGAACCTTCCTTCATCCTCAGGCTATAGAGCTACTTATTCAATAAATATGGCCAATTTAGTCTTATGCAACTTCTCACGTTTCTCCCAGAGTGCTTCTGTTGTCTTTTCTTTAATAATATTATACAAGATAGAGTCTTTTAGGAAAATATGAATTATAGAAACTACCTTCCTATCTAGTTTGGTCTACTTCTCATCTATCATGCTAATTAGATTTTGTGTAATCCCTTTAAAAGCTAGGGCTTGGTCATTTTGAACTAGTAGATCCTCCACTTTCATCTTCCATAGGAATAAATTCTCACCATCAAACTTTTCAATCTCAAACTTGGATACACCACCTGTCATTGTCATAGCTCCCACTCACATAAAGCTCCCACTCAAAAAAAACCCTTATCCAATTAGTTTTCTAAGATCCTAACTATGATACTAGATGTTAGAAAAATATTATGAAAACAAGCAAACAATCAATAATAGAACATGAGATTTACATAAAAACTCTGCTACATGTAGGTAAAACCATAGGGAAATCACATATTCAAACTTATATTAATCAATAAATATTCTTACAATGCTTTCTTGCCTTGTCTTGGCTTTCTTTCTCCTTACACCAAATACACATGGTTATTTCCCCTTCAATGAAACATAAGAAGAGTCTATAAGATTACATAGGAAGTTTCTAGTAAAAAGACTCTAAAAAATATGTGATACATAAGAGGTATCTAAAATAATCATCATGATGTGCATGAAGACATCAAATTTAATTAAGAAAAAAATATCACTATTTATCTAAAACACTATTCATCCATAATTTCACAAAACACTAGTGTCGATAGTTGAGTACCACTATACAGTAAAAGACTATTACAGATCTAGATATTGACTTCAACTCCTTACAAAGAAGGGTGAATATTTGGGGTTTAATCAATAATAAGAGAGTGACAACATGTATTCTATATCTAAATATATCATCAAAAAGGTGACATAAAACCAAGAATTGTAAAGTTGGTCACTTCAAGATCCAGTAGATATTTCATACATGACACTAAAATCAAATCACAAACACCTATGTTGATGTTCATGTCCAAAGGAGATGGTAGTTTCTAGGGCTATAAAAAAAATATTGATAGATTCTAAGGACTGTTCCAAAATCCTAATCTTAAACATTTCTACCTTTGTCCAACCCAAATCTACTTGTGCATAGTAAACCCAATTAAGTATCATTTTCTCTTTGGTATTGCAATTAATTGAACATCTTTAAAATATGGTACTTTCTATAATTAACATATCTTAGTTTTATAATTAATAATATTCATGCCTTTGAGTTTGCAATTAATTAAAATTTTATACATTAATTTATTACCCTTGTGTATAAGATATTCTATCTTTTAACCCTATCCCCACACACTCTAAATTTAGGGTTAAAATTTTGGTGAACCTAACCACTGTGTGTTTTCAAATTTATAGGGTTCTAATTTCATTACTTTGTATCTCTGAGGTTTTCAAATTCTATTGGAAACTATATTTGCATATATCATATATGGAAAATATTTAAAAAGATCATTTCAACATGGAAGATAAATAATCCTTTATCAACCATTTAAATACAAATACATAATTTATTAATGCATTCTTACATGTTACCCAAGAAAAAATCAATAACTGTGTTAAGGCTAGTGCATCCACATCCAATAATGGTGAGCCCTTATATGGAATAAATGTTGGCACATCCTCCATGTAAACCATTAATAATTAACCTCAATTATTGATTTCAATGCTTACACCAACACAAGTCATATTTTCATCCCCTTTTATGACTACTTAAGTCTCTAATCTTAATCCTAAATAATCTATAGTTCAAACTCTTATCCAAGTTATAAAAAATTTGGAAGTTAAGATTGCCAACATTGAATTAAATGATTTGAAATCAACTCATGCTATTGATTCAAAATATGTATTACATAATCCTCTCACACTTGAGATATATTTACACCCTTTGTCAACTAGTTTTGTTATACCCAAGTTCACATTTTATGATGGCAAGGGTGATCTTGAACAACATCTTTGATCTTTCTATGCAAAATGCCTTGATTATACTTCAAATTATAAACTGTTAACCAAATTATTTCTAAGGAACCTAAAAGACTATGCTTTGATAAGGTTCTAATGACTTACCAATACAATAAATGAAATAATTTAAACCAATAGTAGATCAGTTTATAGCATATTTCTCCATCAACATCACCAAAAATATGTCATATGTACAAATTGCTAAGATCAAATAAAGAACCATGAGCCTATCAATGAATATGTCTTGATGTATAAAATAATTTTAGCCAAAATGACAAATATAATGACAAATAAAGAGATTCAAGATAGCCCAATTACATGAGTCCATTATTTTAAATAAGTTAAAATATTTTGATGACTTATGCCATATTGTCTGATATCGAGGAACAAAACTTATTTCTTTGAACAAGCTTAAGTATGTAGAAAACACACCAACTACATATTCTACCAAGTTTCCTTTCAAACCAAGCTACAAGGTAGAACCTACATAATCTAAAAATGAAATAACCATAATGTTTAATGTAGTGTCACAACAACCTAATCACCTCATATTATACAATGCATTTAAGAGACAATTTACATGATTACTCGAGTCTCCAAATTCACTACACAAGAAGCTTTTGGAGTGTCATCTCATATCTCTCCCTCCTCTTATAAAGGTTGATATGAGTCAACCTATACCATAAGGATATGATGCTAATGCATATTTTGACTATCACTATGGCCTTGGGCCTTCTACGAACATATGTTATACATTAAAACACAAGATCTAAGACCTTATTGATAACTAAAAGTCACATTTGATGATCATCCCAAGGATTTTGGTTCACAACCTGATGACCATCATACCAAAATATATTTAACAATTCATTTCAAGATCATTCTAAGAAAGCCCTGAAAGTGTAAATGGAATATCATGCACATCCTCCTCCTCCACATTGTGGGCACCCATTAGATGGGATTATTGGCACTTATACATGTAAAACACCTCCATTTCCTTTGATGACAATTAAATTATAGATGATGACTCATATCTTCATTCATTATTTATTCGAGCATACCTTGATCATCATGCTACATAATGTTATGATTGATAATGATGCTAGAGATAACTTATGTTCCATGACATTACTTACAAATTTTGGATATTCATAGGATGATTTATAACATTTAACCAAAATGGTCAAAGCATTGGATGGGAAATCATAACATGTTATTAGTGAGATTGACCTACCTTTATAGGTTGGACCAACACATGTGGTTACTACATTTTTAGTTATACCATACACTGGAGTATTTGATATGTTATTAGGATAACCTTGTATAGATAAATTTTGTACAGTACTTTTCATAGTGAATGGGTGTATTAAATACATTCATACTAATAGGGTAGTCACAATTTCTAAAAGTCTATATGAACATTCACTTGAACAAGAGAAGTTTATTCCTAGACAACTACTCATAAAACCTTCTAAGGTTAATCATCCATAAAAGGGTAATAAAGAGGCAATACCATTTCCTAGGTGGCATTTACTTGAAAGACCTTCACACCAGATATATACAATGGATTCCATGGAATTCTCATCTACTCTTACAAAACATACCCAACTACATAGAGAAGACAAACATGTTATAATTACTACTACTCCAAACAAAGTAAAGATCACTCAATAATGGGTTCCATGAACCATTACTTTTGATTCTATTTATTCATGACCACATACTCCTATGAGGCATACATAGAGTATTGTAGACTCTGTAGATACATATATGACACCTATACATGCTCCTTGGAAGTATCACCATTATGATTCACTATATTATAAATATAGAGCACATTATTAGCATCCATTATATGGGATAAATGGCTATCCATTGCTTTCTAAACATTCCATAAACACCAAATAATAATAATTAAATAACATAGAAAATAAAAAAATATTCAATTAATATAGAAAATACAAAAATATTCAATATTCCTATGTTTACTAGCTCCTTGGCACCTATGTTATTTGCTTAATGATAGTAGATAGAATATATTTTTATATATACACATACATATTTCATACATATTTGAGTGTGATAAAGGCATGTCATCGGCACATGATATATAAACATAAAAATGTTGGACCTCTCCTCTATATGCATCATATAATACATTGGGGGAATCTGCTTATTTGATCATGATTTATATATGCTACCTATCCTTTATGATCATTTATACATTATCATGTCTGAGATTATATACTAACGTTTACACATGTCTATATCCATGCTTATATCTTTCACAATGTACTTGATAGACTATATTACATGACATTTTTTACCAACACATATATGTAGGGACTAGTATGATGTGCTTAAGTTAGTTGCTTATACTTAATTTATCACATTATTAATTGAGTGTATTTATTTCTTGATATTATATTTATTATGGAATGTTTAAATGTTTTCATTGTCTATTGGCCCCTATTCCATTATATGTTTTTGGGCATTGAATATGTCCTTCTATGTTGATTGGAAATTTTAATATGTCATTTCCTTTTGATTGTGTGGCATTTGAACATGCCCATTGTATGAGTTCTCTTTGGACCATTCTTGTTACATTACATTGAGTGTTATTATGTGTTTGATTGATTATTTACTGAGTTTATATTGTTACTCTCTAGAGATTACCATGATACATATCATGCATCTTAGGGCTTGATGTGATCACACACAACTATCTTCATTGATATATCTACTTAGACATGTTGCTCATATATGATACATGATTCATACACAAATTATATATTTACCTTATAATTTTAAGGTAAGGTACCTATGAGATTATATTTTCCTCATCTCAAAACGGGGCATATAAGTGAAGGCATGTCAAAAAGGCATGACCTCAACATTTACATAGTTTCTATATTTTAGTGGGGGAATGTTATAAATACATGACCTTAAAACTTACTCAATTATTAGTATATATATTTTAGTGGGGACATGTCACAAAGACATAACCTCCACACTTGCACAACCTTTAGTACAATTATATGATTCAGATTTACATAGGTCAGAAACCTATACATTGCACCAATTTTTCATTGATTTGAAACAAAGTTTTTCATATTTTTGTTACATATAATTCAATTAAAGGTGCACATTTCATTATAGTGCACCCATAAATTCAAATTTACCAATTATATCTCTAGATTAATATCACTAGGAAGCATTGATTACATGAGGAAGTAATGTTATTGAGCCTTCTCTGTATGTAACTATTGGTTATATTTATAGGTTGAAATAATTAAATCATTCAAAATTACCAAATTTATAGGTTAGGTTGATTAAATCACTAAACCTCACCATATTTATAGAATGATTTGATTAAATCACTCACCCTAACTAAACTATGTATATTCACAATTGAGTTGTGCGATTGAGATTTAGTGATTTCAATGGTCGTGTCACAACTCATCGTTACACCATATTGGAGGAATAATACCTTTTAATATTCATATTAAAATATATAAAGTTTAAGTTTGAACTTATCTTAGATCCAATGCTTTATAATAAATAACATTTACCAAGTCAAAGTACCAAGGGGCAACATGGTTGCATTGACACACATGTATACTCCTTCCTTACTCTCTTTCTTTTAAGGCATTCCAATTATTTCAAATTTTAGATTGTATGAGATAATTTTTACTGTAACATGCTCTTGGTTATAGGTCATACACTATAAAAACACTCAAAGTGGGCTCATGCAAAATGGAAGGTGTGTTGTACACACCCAGTTATGCATTTATTCACTTTAACATAGTAGTTTCATCCTTAAGAATTAATAGATTAAAGGGAGATACTAAAACTAAATATTTATAACATATCAATCTTATACATTTGACAAATACCAATTAGGGCTCTACCATTCAATTATGGACCTTCTCGCTATCGAAAAGATCATATTCACCATCTCATTGTGCCTAAATACATATCTTATAATCTAACCCATATAATTCTAATTTCCTAGAAAATTTGTACACTATAAAAATATTGAAACTTGATATATATCCTTCACTATTAATTATAGATCCATACTTATATTCTAGCCTTTTGGACACTACCAATCACATAGGGACACTAAAGTCAATACTAGTGTCCAGATCCTATTTTAGTGTCAAGTACTCAAAAGTCACCCAAATTAAAAAATGTTTGAAAATTATGGGTGGCATATGTGTCTTATTAAACTCTAACATGATATAAAAGGTGTGGTATAAATATAAGTCTAAGCCTTCTCATTAATCATCTAGAAAATACCAAGCAAGTACTTAGCAAGAATCATTCAATCAACCATATAATTCAGTTATTCTACCTTATTCATCCCTATTTATATATTAGTAATAGGAGTAGTCATCAAAAAGATATAAAACATCTAAACAATAACTCATGAGCAATATTTGTCAAGTTACAAGCTAGATCATTACATGCATCTACATATAACATATTACACCATTATTCGCACACACTCTCACACATAGGGGTGAACTAAATAATTTTGAGGCCTCCATAGAGTGTTGGATATGTAGGCAACACTCATTAACAAAGGGGTCTTTGAGGTCGGCTTGACATCGTGATCCCACCAACCCATTTATGGTACAATTTATTCTAAGGGTGAAAAAATGTGAGGAGCTAGGGTTTGATCAATAAGAAAAGAAAGACAACTTGTATTCCATATTTGAAGACTATTAGAGTAGGTTATTTACCTTAGCTTATGTTCCCCAAGTGTTTTACTTAATTAAGTATTATTATTTTTTCCCATCCACTTAGGTGTGGATATTACATATATTTCTATTTAGGTATAGTTGGTTTCTATCCCTATGTTATCTCTTAGTTTGATCTTATGGCTATGATTGAACTTCCTTGCCTATATATGTAAGCCACTTTCATTGTAATTACATAAATATTTTTGGAGATGTATTATATGATATTGATCTTTGTTCTTCATATCAATTTGAAAGTCTATGCTTGTCAGGGTGCGAAACACCGAAAGCACACAGTTGATTACCAAACCAAGCAACTTAATATGCGGAAATAAACCAGATTCAACAAGTAACTAGAATTCAAAATAACACAGAATATGAGAGACAATACACAACCTGTATTAATAACTTTTACAAAAAAGAATACAATAAACAAGATGCCACTTCTTCTACACCACCTCTTCAGAGGTTTCTCACACCTCAAGTGAATAGTAATTCTCTCCTCAAAGCTCTCTCTACTAGGTCCCAACACCCAACTCAAACACAGAGTTGGTGTTCACCTTACACCTGTGCTCCACGCACTCCACAAGTGCTCCACGCACTCCACAAGTACTCAAAGTACTTCAAGTAGATCTCCCATGAACCTGTAACAACCTGCAATTCAACAGACCATACTTATGGAAGGAACTGCCTTGCCTTCCTCTTAGCTCTCTATGTACTCCACGTACATACTAGTGAGTACACACCGTACTCTAAGTAGATCCTGCCTGATTCTGCTCCCTGTTGTGTTGTTGTCCTATCTGATCTCCAACCTACAGATCAATACTAGTTCTGCACACCTGTGAACCTTGACCTTGCACACACACACCTGTAGATCAATGATCTTACTTACCATGTAGATCTCCTATCGTAGCCATGCTCACCTGATGACCAAGATCATACCTACCTGAAGAATCTAGCTGACTCTCCAATCCAGCACCCACCTTGGTACTGCTATGGAACTAGGAGGAACACCCTTGCTCACCTCACACACAGAAGGAGCTAACTTTGCTCAACTCAAACTAGAACAACTTTACAATACAACCATGAGTCTATTATATAGATCTCATCCAAACAATAATTAGACATCTAATTACAATAATTAGATCCGCAGCTCTCAGTCTATAATTAGCACTAAGCATGCAAACACTTGGTTCGTTAGTTGACTGCCCGTAATAAACTCGCAGTCGAACCACACAGGCGACCGACGTCGGTCCCTGTCCACCTGGAGGTGACCGATGTCGGCCGATCACTGACCGACGTCGATTGCTTCCCTTCAGTATTCTGCTGACGTCGACTGATCAGACTGACGGTGGTTGCTCTGCAACTTAGCAACCCTCAGCAACCTCCTCTCTTGTTTGCATCAGTGAAGCTTTTAGCTCCACAACCTAACAATGCTTTCATATTCTCCTTGTGATGTTCTATTGTTAACCCTTGAGATATTTATGGTTTGGAATGCTTTGTTTTTCATTATTTTCATGGTATCAGAGTAATAGGTGTTGTAGTCATCCATATATGAGTTTTATATAATTTTTTGTATCAAGACAAAAAATGGATAGTGCCATTTGATTCTAAAGATGTCAAAATCCTAAGATTTGATTTAAATATGACCTGGTTTCATGACAATTATTTTTTACCATTTTAGTGGGTTTGAAGGCAATTTTTTAGATTTCACACATATTCATACCATCTGGTGGAAGAAGAGAATTTTTTTGGGGGTTTTCTAGGTTTTACAAAAACCTAGTGGGTTTTTGTTGCACTTGGAGGAAACTTTGTAATTTTTTCTAGATCTAATTTTGTGTGTGTAGGTTTGACATTTTGGCATGTTATGCAGGTTTGGTGTTTTGACATTTTCTTTGGTAGATCATGGTTGTTGGTTTAAGTGCATTGTCTTATACTTGTGACCTAATAATTTTAATTTGAACTCTTGCCAACCTAATTTTTACTTAGTTTTAGACTATCAACCTTATTTTGGTACACATACCCAAAAATGCCAGCTGACCTACTTTTGTGTGGTTTAATGACTCTCTGATTGTGGGTAGGATTAGTTTTTCACACAATGAATTTTTTGAGCACATAAAAATTAAACTAGAAAGGTGTGGAACTATTCATATGCAAATTTGAGGGTTTTTAGGGGTGATGTTATTCACACATCAATAAAATCAATCAAGGGGGGACACTCATTCTCATTCTTAGCCCCTTGGTCACATGGTATGGTATGCAAGGGGATTAATTTTTTATTCCTAATAATGGGGGGTTAAGTCTCAAGCTCATTTGTTTTAAAATATCTCTAATAATTAATTTTTTTGAAGCATTTAAATTTTGTTCAAACACTTGTTGACACAATTGAAGCGGAGTGGAAGAGATAAGAAAGATGAAGAGTGTGTTTACCGAATTCTATCTAAGTTTAAATGTCCATTCCAAATCTTTACTTATACCTTTTTGTCTAGCATGAATGCCTTGGGTGCCACATTCAAAATGCCTAATTTAGAGTTATTCTATGAAAAATTTACTACAAAAGAATCTATATTGTCTAACCTTAAGTCTTACACCTCTCAAAAGGAATTAGTGGAATCTAATCCTAAGGTCAAGGTAAAATCAAAAAGTAAACCCAAAACCACTCCTATCACAATGCCACTATACCCAAAGACAATAACTCCAAATCTAAGGAGTCTCCTAAATCGAAGAATAACTCTAGCCTTTCATGTTCCTTTTGTGGGGGGACTAGTCATGTATAAACTAGGTGTTGGAAGAGAATGCAACACTTAGAAGATTCAGTTATAAAACACAAGATCTCTATCTCCAATCCACCTCCTTATAATAAGCATAGAAAATCACTTAATGTTGTGGAGAGATATCAGTCACCTATTACAGATAGTTGGGTTATAAATTTTGGTGCTTCTCACCACATGACTTCATCTGAGTCTTTTATATCTCTTAGTTTGAGTTATACTTCCAAAATTGAGGTTGAAGATTATTCATTTATTTATATTAAGAGAAAAGGTGACATATAAATTTCTAGTGGATATATCAATGATTCACTATATGTTTTTGATAAAGTAAGGTGGCAAACTAGGGGCCGAACCCTATACAGTCAAAAAAAACAAGAAGGTAAACAAACAAAAATGCCTTCAGAGAGACGATGACACAATTGAGAACAAAAGATAGAAATAAAACACAAGCCATAGGAAGACCAGAGTCAGAGAGGTATCCCCTTACATAACTATTGATTTGATAAGATCATTGAGTTTCTCATTCTCTACATTGTCAGCATACCCAATATTACCCACCACTTCCAGCATAGACATGTTCAGCAGAATTGTATTACGAAGCCCTTTGGCAAAGACCTTATCCATCTTCTGAATGTAGTCCTTCAAGGCCCCAATTTTAGTTTTCTAATTAGTCTCATTCTTAGTGCCCTCACCAGCTTCCTCGACATACATTTGCCCGTTATTGTCAGCAATTCCCATAGTGTCAACACCCTGCTCCTCAGTAACCTTTATGAAATGCCCTACAGCGATGATGTTGTCTACTCCCATGCTTGAAAATAATTTACCTTTGATTTTCATGATGAGACCCATGCACCTCAACCTCATGATACAATGAATTATTAATGATTACCAAGACAGTACTAAGGTTATCAAATTTTGAGATCTTCGATGGCCCTCTCCATGTGGACCACCTCCGAAAGCTATCCTTGTCATCAATACACCTCATTCCTAACAAGTCATCTCCTTTTGAATGATCTCCCTAATTTTTAAGGGAATATGAACACCTTGTCACCACACCCTCCAACCTGAAAATTACTATCCGAGGTTGGCACAAGCATCAGTGACCCTGTTGCCTTCTCTGTAGGTATGGGAAATCTCAACTTCAGAAAATGTTTGTAAAATAAACTAGATATCAGTAATGATGTCTTTTATCTTGATTCCTACATTTGAAGCTTTATTAATAGCATCTATAACCATCTTAGAGTCTCCTTGTATATTCAAGTTCCTTATTCCTAGGGATATAGCTAACTTTAATCCCCATAGTAAAGCCATTGCTTTAGCATAGTTGTTACTTTGGCATCCAATTCCACCAGCATAGAAAACAAACGTCTATCCTTTATCATTCCTTATAATTCCTCCTCCACTCACTTTACCATCCAACTTGGATGCCCCATCAAAGTTGAGTTTCATCCAGTTAGGTTTAGGGGGGATCCATTTAGTATTAAATCTCTGTAGTATTTTGGAGTTATTATACCTAGGGATCTGGTTTAAAACCTTCTATTTGGCTGCAATTTGGATTTCAATTTGAGATAGGGGTTTCTCTACAACCCAAATATGAGCTATTATAACACTTTCCATAATGGTCTTAGCAAAGGAGTTAAACACTTGAGAAGCATTTCTAGCAGTGTCCCTGAAAATTCTGTGATTGTGGTCTTTCCATAAAGTCCAACTCAAACATGGCAGAGCTTGCTTCCATAATTCCATAAGCCAGGGATGTGTTAAGGTTGGGTTCTAGCTGAGAATTACTTCTTTAAGGTCAAAATTGCAAACCCAATCAATACCAAAGTTGTTAAGTATTGTGCCCCATAATTCTCGGGCAAACTCAAAGTGGATAAAGAGGTGTGAAATTGATTCTTCTTTTGAACCACACAGGAAACATCTGTTAACCAAAGTAAACCCTCTCTTTTGAAGGTTATCCTAAGTAAGGATTTTGTTATGAGCAATAGCCCACCAAAACATGTTAATTTTTTCAATAAGTTTATGATTCCAAACCTTTTTCCATACATCTTTATTTTGAGCTTCAAGAATGAGCAAATGGTAAGCAGATTTGACAGAGAATGATCCATTCTTATTTGGCCACCACTATTGTTCATCCTCCCAGGGAAAGAGAGGGATTTTGATCTCTTGAATACATTGCTGGATCTCCCAAACTCTTGAGAAAAGCTTAGGCCAGTGCACACAGCAATCCAAAAGATTTTTCTAGCTCCTCATCCCATTGTTATTTTCCATATAATCACTGACCCTATCTCCAAAAAATTGGGTAGTCAAGTCTGCAATCTCTCCATAGTTTCCTTGTGAGATGAGAGCCTTGTCCTTTAATCAGATATCATCCCAGAATTTAATATGCTAGCCATTTCCAAGTTTCCATGTAATTCCCTGTTTGAGAAGGCTTCTACTTTTTAGCATTTTATTCCATATCACAGATCCCTGAGGTAATCCCGTCTGTTGAAGAAAGTTGGAATAATAAATGCTATGCATGTATTTGGCATACATTATTTCCCCCCAATCATTGTTTTTATGGATCAGGTTCCAACTAACTTTTGAGAGAAGGGCTTTGTTCATGTTCCTGATGGACCTAATATTAAGTCCACCATGAGATTTTGGAAGACACTTTTTCCCATCTGACTAAAGACATTCTCTATTTGTCTTCCACTCCCATCCATAAAAATTTCCTTTGGATCTATTCCAGTTTCTTAGCAAAATATGTAGGAATTATAAAAAGAGACAAGAAGTATGTAGGAATACCTTGCAGCGAAGCTCAAAGAAGTTGCAGTTTACCAGCACTGCTGAGTAGTTTCCCCTTCCAACCAAGAAGTTTCCTCTGCATTCTTTCCATAATTTCATTCCAAAATCTAGGAGACACCTCTTTGACTGAGAGTGGGAGACCCAGGTAGGTAGCTGGTAGGCTAGCTTCAGCACATTCTGATATATCAATGATTATATGTCTAAGTTCATAGGAGTGTTGAATAAATACACATTACTTTTCTAGAAATTTATCCTTTGTCCTGACTCTCAGGCATAATCATTTAAGATATTCTTCCATCTTCTAGCTTCAATCACCGATGAAATGCCAAAAAAGATGGTATCATCCACAAACTATTGTACCACCATAGGATGAAGGGAGGAGGCAGGTTTAATGCCCACTAGCTTTTTTGAGGCTATATCTGCTTGTATGCATCTTTCCAGTGCCTCAGCCATAATGATGAATAAGTACAGGGAGAGAGGGTCTCCCTAATGAATTCCTCTTGAGGATGAGAAAAACCCTCTAGGAACACCATTAACCATCACTAAGAATTTTGTAGAAGAGATCGCGTTCCATTACAAGTGAGACATTTTATCATTAAACCCAAATTTTTTGATCACTTGGAACAGAAAAGTCCATGAGACTCTATCATAAGCTCTAGAAATATCAAGATTGAGAGCCATCCCAAGGATTTTGCTCTTATCCATGGAGTGAATAGTCTCATGTGTGGTGATCACAACATCAAGAATCTGCCTACCTGAGATGAAACCTTTTTGAGCAAGAGATATAATTTTGTCTAGCAAAGGTTGAATCCTCATGACCAACAATTTAGTACATAACTTATACACAGTGTTGCATAGACTAATGGGCCTGAAATTAGTGAGGTGTGAAGGTTGTGATTTTTTAGGAACAAGTACTATGAAGGTATTATTAACTTGTTTCAAAAGTTGACATGATCTAAAAAAATCACACATAGTAGCCGTGAGGTCCGCTCCTACTATCTCTCAATATTTCTGAAAGAATATAGGAGGAAAGCCATCAGGACTTAGGGATTTAAAATCACCCATGGAGAATAAAATAGCATGGACTTCTTCCTTGGATATAGGCTTTGACATCTCCAGATTATCTTCTTCCATTATCAAACAGGGGATTTTATCAATAAATTGATTCATAGGTCCATCGATTCTATCATTATTATTTTCTTCCATAAGCAGATTCTGAAAGAAAGCCTTGGCTTGTTCCCCTATTTCATTATCCTCAGTAATAATGCCACCATTATCTAGCACAATCTTAGTTATTGAGTTGGCTTTCCTATGTTTCATAGCTGAGAGATGAAAAAAGGCAGTGTTCTTATCCCCCTCTTTAAGCCACTGAACACGGGATTTTTGTTTCCAAAAAACCTCTTCTCTTTCCATAAGATTCTTCCATTCTAAAGACAGGATATTCTCTTCTTCTAAAGTGTCCTCAGAGTCATCCCCTTGATTTATCAGTTGCTGTATATCCTTGAGTTGTCCCACTATATTTTTCTTTTGCTGGAAGACCTACCCAAAGCTGTATCTATTCCATCCATAAACTTCTTGTTTAATGTGTTGGAGTTTTTTTACTATTCTAAACATGGGAGTACCTTGACTAGGAATTTTACACCATTGGGCCACCATTTGTCTAAAGTCTTTGTGTTTGGTCCACATAGCTTCAAAACGGAATGGGGAAGGTCCAAAATGTCCCTGATCTCTCCAACTAAGGAAGATCAGGCAGTGGTCAAACATGGTTCTAGGGAAAGCCTACGCCTACATATTATGATAATCCTTCCAGCTACTTGATGTAATAAATCTATCTAATTTAACCTGAATCATTTGATCTCCTCTTCTTCTATTGGTCTAGGTAAAATTTTGGTTTTGTAGCGCTTGATGAATTCAACAAAGTCAAACATGTTGTTCAAGTAATCCATAATTCCACCCTATTTTTTAGAAGGGTATAGAGGAGTGTTAAAATCTCCAGCTAAAATCCATCTAATGTTCTAGGGATTATTCTTGAAACTGCTCCGGTCTATCCATAATTTTTGTCTCAAAGCTTTGTTATTCGGTCCATAGACATTGATCAACGACCAGTTCAAAGATTTCATAGAAAAATTGGTAATCAAGAAGTGCTTATTATAAGCCATAAGAGACCCCTAGATTTTAGCACTATCAATCCCCCCTGAAGCCCCTTTAATAGGACTAATGCAAAAAGCCACGTTAGGCCATATATAGGCAGCAATTTTCATAAAATTATCCTCATTCATCTTGACTTCTTGGAGTAGTAAAATATCTAATTGATCATCTAAAATGCAGTTTTTAACCTCAAACTACTTTGAGGGACTGTTAAAGCCCCTCAAGTTCCAAGATAATATTCTCATTTAGAGGGTTTGGGGGGTTGGGTCTCCAGTGTTTGTTTTTTACCACTGGCAATCTCCTTAGCAATCTCTCTTTGTCTTGTTTCTCTTAGGGTTGGCCTCCCTTGTTTGGGCTTAGTGCCAACATCTGCAGATTTTTTACCTTTTCGATTCTTTTTTTTTTGGGTAACCCATTCCTCCTATTCATTACTGCCACTTGTCCTATTACACCTATTGCTAAGTAGTTTCCTATTTGGTCTCTAACTTCCAGAGCATGGAAAATGTTTGTATTTAGCTGTGGGTCTGCTTCTCCTTTAGTGGGACTTTTTGGAGTTACTTCTTCCTGTCCAACTCTTGGAACTTTGTCTTCTTCATTGACTTTCTCTATCAAAAGGTTACCTCTTTCTCCTTCCTTAGACATATTAGTCTATTTTTATAGAGGGTTGGCTATGTTAAATATAGCCTTCTAACTATCATCTGATACTATATTTTCCTTTGGGACAGCTTTTCCCTCACTACTAGTGATATCCTCCTTTCCCATCTCCTCCTCTCCCTTTTCTATGTTGCTGGGATTTTCCACATTACTCTCTATTTCTTGCTTGATGTTCTTTCTATAATTGAGAGCCTGATCCTCCCCTTCAATCTGGGAATCATCTTTCCTCCCCTTTTGCTTTGATGTGCATTATGTCATTAAATGTCCCTTTCTCTTACATATTTGATAGAAAGTGGTAGCATTTTCATAAATTATCGGCTGAGTCTAGGTCCCATATTTAGAGTTTAGCTCTATGGTCATAGGGAGAGTCCTATTTATTTCAACATTGACACAAAGTCTAGCGTACACACATCTGGACTTTGTTTTGGTTATATGATCTGTAGTGACATATTGGCCAATAGAATTGCCAATAGATGTGAAAAAAATTCATCCCAGAATTCTAAAGGGAACCCTAGTAGTCTTACCCACACAGGAGCAGACTTATTAAGGTTCAAGTTAAGATCAAATCCTAGTTTCCACGAGCATAGGGCAAGATAATGTGGGCCATACAGCCATGGTCCTCCAATAAGAGTAGCAATCATGTCCTCCCTATTCGTAAAACTAAAAAGGAATAGGGCTCTTGCCATGGCAGTGATCAAAACACTACCCTTAACTTTCCACCTAGACAGAACCCATTTCCTAATCATTTCGATACTAGGATGGAAAGAATAAAACTTACCTACCAATGTAAGGTCTATGGATGCCATGATTTCCTCCACCAGATTGTCTGGGTATGTAGGGCCGTGCTCTCTGAGATAATAGGGAGGCTCATCATGCTTTTCGAGGGGCACGTCTTTTCACTTGTAAGTGCCTTCTGCCATCCGTTGGATGGACTATCCACTACCAAATTTTTGAATAGATCCCCAGAGGCACTGCCACCAGTAGTGTCCTCCATTAGATGTGTGATCCTACCAGTCACACTCAGGGGGCCCAACTTGATGGGAAAAAACTAGTTTCAAATGTTGTCCAAACTAGTTTCCACAACCTCTTAGATACATGATGCACTATATGTTCCAACAATCACTACAAACTTATTTTCTATTTATCAAATTTTTCATTCTAGTTAAGGGAAGATAGTGACTTTGACACCACAAGGGGATGAAATTCAAACATTATTCTAGCCTCATTCACTTATTTCACAAGGTGTTGCTGATCATAATCTTTGACTATATCACTTTGAGGATTTTGATTACACTTATTCTATGGGGGCATGCTTGGTTTCTCATATCAATTCTAAAAGTAATATTTGGCATTAGAGATTTGGAAATATTAATTATAGATATTTGAAGGAGTTGAGCTCTCATGGTATGGTTGATGGCCTTCCTAGAGATAATTATCTTGATTGATTTTGTTATGGATATGCATTATAAAAACAATACCAAGATCCATTTTATAAGGGTATGTCCAAAAGAACTTATTCACCACTTGAGCTTGTGCATAGTGACTTGATGGTTTTTACTACTCGTTCATTTGATGGAGATAATTATGCACTTACATTTATTGAGGTGTACTTGGGTTTATTTTTTTAAGTACAAGAGTAAAGTTTTTTCACACTTCAAATTTTTCAAGGCTTTGGTCAAGAATCAATCTTCTAGTTGTATAAAGAAGCTTCAAACTGATAATGGGGGGGTACTTTAGCAAAGAACTTTCTAATTTTTTGGAAACTCATGGCATTGTTCATCAACATTTTTTCCTCATACTCCGCAACAGAATGGCCTAGTAAAAATGAAGAACTAAATTTTAAATGAGATGGCTAAATAAATAAATCATTCTCAATATTTACCTCTTGTATACTAGGTAGAAGTAGTTAATTATGTAAATTACATTTAGAATCACACACCACATAGAGAACTTGAGCATTTGAATCTAGAGAAGGCCTAGTCTGGAACTAAGCCTGATGTCTCATTTTTAAAAAAAGTTAGGATGCATGCTTAGGATTTTATACCAAAGAATAAAATAAAAGCCTTGGATAAGAAGATAAAACCCTTTGATCTTTGTATGGTATTGTGAGGACATAAGAGCCTATCAAATTTTGGATCATGATACTCATGATGTTAATTTTCAAACACATGTTCAGTCTGATGAGTGCTTCTCTTCTCATTATTATTCATCTTCATCCATGTATTTTTATTCTTCTTTACTCCCATCCTTTGATGATTCTTCACTTCATCTTGAGGATCCCTTATTTGAGGAGATAATTCAGGATGCCACTAAGGAGGTTATGGATGTAGAATTAGATGAGGATCATGTTCCAACTATGCCTAAGTGGGTTCATACTATAGTTTCTGAGGTAGCACCTTTCATACAAGATCTTCCATCCACTATACATCATTATGCACATTCTACATGTTCTGGAATTTTGTGTCAGGCATTTTATAGGGATCCATAGTCTTTTTCATAGGCTCATGGGATGCATGAGTGGGATCTTGTGATAATAGATGAGTATTCTTCTTTGATGAAGAATCATACTTGGGATCTTGTCTCTCTTCCTAAGGGAAGAAAGTTGGTTAGATGCAAGTGGATATACCAAACCAAATATGTAGATGATGAGTCAATTGAAAAGTATAAGGCTCATCTTTTTGCAAAGGGTTTCTCAAAAATCAAAGGCATTAATTAATCTGAGACCTTTTCCCCCATTACCAAAATGGATTTTGTGCACATTGTCCTTTCTCTTACTGCATCACAAGGTTAACCAATATTCTAGATGGATGTAAAGAGTGACTTATTACATGCAGATTTTTAATAGGAAATGTACATGGAGTAACCTACTAGGTTCATTCATGATTCTTCTCTTGTTTGTAAACTACAAAGGTCTTTATATAGTCTCAACAGGTCCATTAGGACTGGTATGAGAAGACATGTTATTTTCTTGTATCCATTGGCTTTGTTCACTACCACTTAGATCCTAAAATATATATAGAACATGTTGGAGAGGTTATTTTTATACTTATCTTGTATGTTGATGATCTACTTCTTACTAACAACTCTTCTTCTCAAATTCAGACTATTCAACAAGAGCTTTTCATGTAGTTTGATATGACATATCTCAATATTTTGTACTTTTCCCTTAGTTTGTAGATTATTTAGTCAGATTCATAGATTCATTTGAGTCAGCACAAGTACACCCATGATCTTCTTAAACATTTTGGTATGGATGATTTCAATCCAAGTCCCTCTTTTTTCTAGCCTAGAGTTACTCTTACTTCCACCACTCTTATTTGTGATCCTGCATTGTATATACAGTTGGTTAGAAGTTTAATGTACTTAACCCATACTCACCTTAATATTTCCTTTGTAGTTGGGCTTGTATATCATTTTGCACATACTCCTCATGACAGTCACTATAAGGCTACTAAACAAATTTTGTGATATCAATAGGGCACTTATCACTTTGGATTACACTACACTAGAGTTTCTACTCAGTTGATTGGATATACTTATTTAGATTGGTTAGGTTATATTGATGAAAAGAGTTCCACTTCTGGCTACCTTTTTGGTCTTGGATCTTTTCCTATTACTTGGGCATGTAATAAAAAATAGAATATTACAATTTCATCTATAGAGATAGAGTATAGGGAAGTAGTCATAATGAGTCAATAGGTTCTTTGGCTCTAAAAGTTATTGACAAAGTTTGGCTTCATGTATGATTCACCTAATATAATTTGGTGTGACAACCAAAGTGTAATTCACATTTCTCAAAAACCTATTGAGCACCAATAGACCAAGAATTTTAAGATTCACATGCACTTTATTCTTCAACACATTTAAAATGGAATTCTTTGATTAAAGTACATTCCAATTCAAAATAGGTTGTTGACATATTTATAAAGCCTTTTACATCACCTCATTACCTTGAGTTACATGACATGCTTGGGGTTTTGAAATTTTTCCTTAGGATTGTTCTTGAGGACATCTTCCTTCTTCATTTCTTCAATGATATATTGTACATGAGTGCTTGATTAGGTCTTGTTATCAAGACTCATACTATGGATATGCCACTTGATTTTTCAAACCTAGCTTCACTTGAAGGGGGGTGTTAGAGTAGGCTATTTACCTTAGCTCATGTTACCTAGGTGATTTACTTAGTTAATCATATTTGTTTCTTCCCACCCACTTAGGTGTTAATATTAAATGTTTTTCTATTTAGGTGTGTGGGTTTCTATCCCTAGGTTATTTATTAGCTTGATCTTATGACTATGATTAATCTTCCTTGCATATATATGCAAGGCACTTTTAGTGTACTTACATTAAAAAAATTAGAGACATATTATATGATATTGCTCTTTATTCTACATGTCTATTTTTAAGTCTATGCTTTCAGATTATCCTTGTGATGTTTTGTTGTTAATGCCTAAGATATTTGTGCTTGGAATGCTTTGTTTTTTGTTCTTTTCAAAGACATCATCAAAAAGGTGATGCAAAACCTAGAATGGTGAAGTTGGTCACATCAAAATCTAGTAGATATTCTATACAGAACATTAGCATCACAACATGAACACCTACATCAATGGTAGTATCTATAGGTGATAGTATTGTTCGGGGCTACATAAATAGTATTTATAGAATCTAATGACTATTCCAAAATCTTGATCCTACATAATTATACCTATGTCTAATCTAGATCTACTTGTGCATAGTAAACCAAACTATGCATTATTTCTCTTTGGTATTATAATTATTTGAACATCTTTCAAATTTTGTACTTTCTATATTTCGTATATCTTAGTTTTATAATTCATAATATTCATGTATTTGAGTTTGCATTTAATTGGCCTATTATATATTAGTGTATCACCCTTGTGTATAAGCTATTCTATATTTTAACTCTATCCATACACACACATAAATTTAGGGTTAAAAAATAATAAGACCAACATCCATTTACAATGGACATGAATATGTCACAACAAACAATGGATCAGGGCTACACACAAAGGACATTAATAATGTCACAAATAAGGGACATGTTCAAATTTCACACACAACATGAGGCTAAGGGCCATTAAAAATGTTTAAATGTCACAAATACCAAATAAAAATCTCATAGATATGTTTAAGCAATTTTCACTCAAAGATAAGGGGTCATACATAATAATCAAGTAATATCGAGTCTATCATGTATAAAGGAGCATATAACAAGTGTAAACAAGTTTATTCCATTCATAAGTATCAATGTCACATCATGGAAAAGTAGCATATCCATGTATCACAATGTAAAATATGAGAAAATAATAAGGTATTTGTAAGATATGTAGCTTGACATGGTAGAGAAGGTCATAAAAACATATAACTTTCTCTAATGTAACCTACAAAATTATATACCCCCAACAAAAGAATGGCCACTGGGTATAAGAGTATCCAACAACTAAGAGTCCATGTATGATGTATATCCTTCATCACACTCATATATCTCATGAAATTCATGTGTATAGAAAATAATATGCTATATACCAAAAATATGTGATAAATAACATATGTAAATAAGTATCTTGCAATCTCATGTCGTGTTCCATATCTTATTTTTATTTTTAAATTTTTTTGAATGTTTTTGTATTTTTTAAATATTTGATTTTATTTTTATTTTTAAAATGTTTCGATTTTTTTTTGTAATTTTAATAGTTTTGAAGGAACTAACCTACAATCACATCAATGGGAGGACCATAGTATGCTTGGATCATAGATGTTAAAGATGACTTCTCTTGGGCAAAAAGTAATATATTTAGATGCATCTAAATCTAAAAAGGCATTAAGCATTGTAATGTAACTATCTTGATAACTACTCATATAATATTTAGTAGGGTGTATAACTCGATAAGGTGCAAGATTTTTTGGAGTCTATTATATAGTAGCAGAAAGTATCCTTTCCTATGTTCATTATGGAACACATTAGATTATCCAAGATAATACCTTAAAGGGAACTATAAAAGATCTAGAATTATTTAAAACTTGAGTAATTAGTTGATAAAAATATTACTGTTTAGGGGTGTGTCACTCTACTTAGAACTGACTATATAAAAAGAATTTTTATGGGTGCAAAAATTGGTTTTGCACTATGCACTTGACTAGGTGCCATAAATGTGTTTTTAGTGTGCTTGTGAATATGTGTCATGACCAACTGTGATGGTGTTGGGGGATAAGGATGAGTTACAATTGAATATAGATGGTACTCATATTTAATGCCTTGAAATTTGACCATTTGATTGCAATGTCTGTATTTGAGGTATTTATTTAATGTAGATGTTGCATCATGAATATTTTGTATCCAAGGGCATCCTAATAACATATTAAAGACCCATGTGCTTGGTAAGAACATAAATGGAGTTGCCACTATTGTTGAACCAATTTGGAGAGGTATCACTACATGCCTAAGGGTATTATATGTATGGCCATCCCACATTTTGACTATTCTTGATGTAGGTTATAAAATTTGTTTTGTATACCCAAGAGTATGAAGAAGTGTCATTGTACATAAATTTTCACTCAACCGATTGTTGACTGAGACATTGTGTATAATCAAGATAACTAAAAATCATAAAATGATTTGACCACCTAACCCATTTTTAATTAATCAATTTATAGAAGGAAAATTTGGCAATGTTTTCTCAGTTGGAAAGCTTCAAAATTAATGAGTTTGAATCAACTCTAGCTACCTTATGGGAAATTAGTGTGACTACTAGTCAATACTTCATTCATAAAAGGTAGGTTAGAAGTTTGACTAAGTGGACCTCACACTCTTCTATATGGGTCAAAATGAATTTTTATGGTTCCTCCAAAGGAAATCTAGGTTTGGCAGGTTCTAGAGTAATTATAAGGGATGATAAGGGTAATTTCATTATTGAATTTGCTAGGAATATTAGAATCCATACCAGTCATTCTTATGAAGCTATGGCTGCTCTTTTGGGGGTTATACTTATCAAGGATATGGGGTCAACATGAATTTTCATTGAAGTAGATTCCTAGAACATTGTAAATTGTATTCTTTAGAAACATTCTTCATCCTGGACTATTATTAATATCATCTCTGAAATTCATGATTTTATGGGGTGCTTCCAACAAAATTTTATATTGCATAACTTGAGGGAGGGTAATAAATTTTGTTAAGACCCGGAAGCACAATTGATTACCAAGCAACTAAACATGGAGAATTAACCAGAAGTAACAAGTAACTAGAATTTAGAAATAACACAGAATATGAGAGACAATACCCAATTATATTAATACTCTTCTAGAAGGAAATACAACAAAGAAAATGCCACATTCTTCTTCCTTACACACCTCTAGGGCTCCCACACCTCTAGGGCATAAACAGTAAATCTCTTCAAGAGCTCACTCTCTCAATTACGGTCCCAACACACAACTCAAACATAGAGTTGGTGTTCACCTCCAACTAGTTAGTATCACTACTTCCAGTACCACCAGTCAGTATCACTACTGCCAGTACACAAGTACTCCATGTACTCCATGACTGAGTATACACACATACTCTAAGTACACAACGTACTCCAAGTAGATCTCACCTGATCTTGCTCCTTGTTGTGTTGCTAACCTCCCTGATCTTGCACACCTGCAAATCACCCTGGTTCTGCACACCTGCAAACCTAGATCTCACACACACACACACTTGTAAATCAATGATCTTACTTACCATGTAGATCTCCAAACCTGGCCTTGCACACCTACCGACCAAGATCATACACACATGAAGAACCCTTCTAATTTCTAAAACCAGCACCCCTGTGGATCTTTTACCAGAACTTGCACAACCTGTAGCTCTACTTGATCATACACACTCGACACCCCTGTGGAACTAGGAGGAACACACCTTGCTCTCTTCACTCTGAAGGAGCTAACCTTGCTCTTACTCAACTAGCATACTTTACAATACAGCCCATGAGTCTATTATATATATCCCATGCAAATAATAATTAGACATCTAATTACAATAATTAGATCCACATTTTCAAGACTAAAATTAGCCTTTAACATGCAAACAACCAATTTGTTAACAAACTATCTATGAAACTTGCAGTTCAAAACTACACAGGCGACTGACATCGGTCCCTGTCTGCCTAGAGATGATCAACATTGACCGATCTCTGAACGATATTGGCAGCTTCCTGTCTACACCTGACAGATGTCAGTTGGCCTGACTGATGTCGGTGACTATGACACTCAGCAACCTCCTCCTACATGTTTGCATCAGTGAAGTTTTTAGCTCCACAACCTAACAATCTCCCACTTGAAGATAAATAGCTACATTATACCTGTACCTGTACACCGTCTAATTTGTTTCCTAGCTTGTATCCCTCTTCAAGATCAATCTTGAAGACTAACCACCACACATCCTGTGGTGCAACACCTATCATCCAAGTAACCTGCCGCATCTGCATCTACAAACCCATGTAGAAAAGAACTTGACCCTGCATAGCATGTATACCTGCTATTGGTCCCTCTCAGATACCTGAGAATCCACTGAACTACTCTCCAATGCTTCCTTCCTAGATTGGCCACAAACCTGCTGACAACTCCCTCTACTGGGATAATATTAGGGAGTAAACATGTACTCAACCTCATCATGTGATTGGGGACCCTGTTTTGTGAACTATCCATCCATAGGTGCACTTGCCATACTGCATCCTGCACTACCTTCACACAATCATCCTGTGACAACATCAACTTGTGATCTTCTCTGTCTCTAAGATTAGTCATGCCAAAGAATTTCGCTACTCCCAAATCCTTCATGGCACACCATTGAACTAACCTTACCTTTAGCTCAACAAAACCCTATATGTCTAAACCTGCAACAAACATACCATCCACATATAGTAACAGGATAATGTCGCGACCATTATCCACCCTGGTAAGACAAACACAATGGTTACACTGACATTGACTAAAGCCCTACTTTATCATACACCTGTCAAACCTATACCACTGTCCAGTAGCTTTCTCAAGACCATATGACTTGGCCTTCCGTCTCACGTGTCCATTCTCTCTATTCTTTAACCAAGGAATCCATTCGTCTCTTAGTCCTTTTATCCCGGCTAGTAACTCTACCAAATCTCCCTTTTGGTTCTTCTCAAAAGAATGCATGCCATGCTCCCACTGTTTTTTGGATCCTTCCTACTCTACAGTGAGCAACAAGTAGTAGAAAGAAGAGGAATAATGATTTTGAGGCTTACTTAGCCTTTTAGTCCTCCATATGGGCGTTTGAGACTCCTTGACAGCTTGTTGTCTGCCCAAAATCCATTTTAGTGACCGATGTTGGTCACCACTCAATCTGCATCCGACTGACATCAGTTACATCCGACTAACTTGGTCGCCGACACTGGTTATTCTACCGACGTCAGTTGCCACCTGCCCGACACCACTGACTTTGCCTATCTGCACATGATCGATGTCAGTGCCTATCTGTTCGATGCTGATTTCCCATAATCGATGTCAGTACCTATATTTTCCTGTGAGTGATGACTTTTTACCCGTGACCTTAATTTGAATCAAAACCCTATCCAAACTGCCCTGCTCAGAGATATCCAATCCCATCCACTGATCTCTATCCATCATTTCCTCCAAGAACACCAAGGCTTTCCAGTTCTTAAGTTTGTCAAACACATTTAACTTTCACTTAAGAACATGCATCTCCTTCTTGCTCAAGTGACCAAGCCTACAAAGCCACGTCTTCGTAACAGAAGAAGAATCAGTAATATAAGTAGATAGATAAAGGATACCTACTTTTTTACCACCTGCTAATTCAAGTGCATCTGCTGTGAGAGTTTATGTGCATCTCTCATCACCCAATTATCCTAAAGAAATTAGCCACATCTTCAAGACTGGAACCTGCATGACCTCCTTCAACACTCATGTGTTGGTCATCTATAATTTCAACCGCATTTCTCCTTTACCAATACTTTGACAAGGCTCACCAACCCCTAAATAAATCTTTCCAAAGTCTCCATGGACCTTAACATGGAAAAATAATCTATTTGGGGCTGCATGGAAAGAGGCAATAGAATCTATAAACCAAGATTCTACTTTATCCAAGGAACATACCAAAACATCTTGTGCAATAACACCTGCAACATCTGCTTCTACAGTTCCTTCATGCTGATCTGCTACCAACCAACAATCTTTCTTTACCTGCTCTTTCTTTCCATAACACTGTAATTGACCATTCTTGCTTTTCAATTCCTCCATTCTTAGTGTACTTTCTTCTGCCATTGCTATACTCCCACTCAATCAAAAACCCCTGAGAGTGACTTGTAACCAAACACAACTCTGCTCCCTGCAACCTTAGCTCTAATACCAACTGTCAAGATTGGTACCAACCTGGTCCACCTGCTCTGATACCACTTGTGAAGGGGGATCTAGAACATAAATGCTCTGATACCACTTGTCAAAATCCAACTCCTCAATAAGAGTACCATATGATTACCTTGTATAAACAACTAATCACAGAATATACCAGAATGAACAAGTAACTAGAATTCACAAATGACACAAAATATGAGAGACAATACACAATCTTGTATTAAACTCATGCCAAAAAGAAATACAATGAAGATGCCACACTCTTCCACACCTCTCAGATGTACAAATATCTTTCTCTCAAGAGTTCACTTGCCTACCAAAAATGGTCACAACAAACAACTCAAACACAGAGTTGGTGTTCACCTCTAACCAATTAGTATCACTACTGCCAATACCACCAGTCAGTATCACTACTACCAGTACACAAGTACTCCACATACTCCACGATTGAGTATACACACATACTCCAAGTACACAATGTACTTCAAGTAGATCTCACTTGATCTTGCTCCCTGTTATGTTGCTGACCTCCCTGATCTTGCACACCTATAAATCACCCTAGTTCTGCACACCTCCAAACCTAGATCTTGCACACACACACACCTACAAATCAATGATCTTACTTACCATGTAGATATCCAAACCTGGCCTTGCACACCTACCAACCAAGATCATACACACATGAAGAACCCTTCTGATTCTCCAAACCAGCACCCCTGTGGATCTTCTACCAGAACATGCACAACTTGCAGCTCTACCTGATCATACACACTCGGCACCCCTGTGGAACTAAGAGGAACACACCTTGCTCTCTTCACTCTGAAGGAGCTAACCTTGCTCTTACTTAACTAGCACACTTTAAAATATAGCCCATGAGTCTATTATATAGATCTCATGCAAATAATAATTAGACATCTAATTACAATAAATAGGATCCACAGCTCCAAGACTAAAATAAGCCTTTAACATGCAAACAATTGGTTCATTAACAAACTATCTGTAAAACTCACAGTTTGAAACTGCACAGGCGACCGACGTCGGTCCTTGTCTACCTAGAGATGACCGACGTCGGTTGATCTCTAATCGATGTCGGTAACTTCTTGTCTACACCTGACCGACGTCGATTGGCCAGACTGATGCTGGTGACTGTGACACTCAGCAACCTCCTCCTACATGTTTGCATCAGTGAAGCTTTTAGGTCCACAACCTAACAAATTTGTAGATTGGTTTGAAATTATGGGATCCCAAATTCATATTAGTTTAAAATGGATTAAGTATACTGAGTTATATGTTCAAGTCTTCCAAATCATTAAATATGATTTATCCATAAATAAATTTTAATTTAGGTGGGCTTTTTGATCTTCTCATTTCAAATACTTTTCAGCATGAGCACCTTTGTGTTGATATTTTCTATCCTAAAGTCTATTTTAAAATTAGGGCATGTCCATCTAACTATGATGGCATGATCAAAATACTTAGATTAATTATTAGAAGGTAATGACTTAACATAATGAGTCTTGTATCATCAAGATTAACGGTCATGTGAAGTCTTTTCCACACATGGGAATCAACCATAAATTTTGGTGATGTATCCCACATCACCATGTGAATATTTAAATTTATTTATATTGGTGTAAGGGAAAGTGATAGTGTTATTATCTCCTCCACTTTTATCAATTGGTATTGGGCTTGGTGAAGGGATTACTGTGGTAATTTTGGCTTCAATGATTGCATTGAGTGTTATTTTTAGTGGCAAACCTTCATCATGGGTGGAGACCTCTGTTGCATAGAAACATCTTTAGTGGAGGTTGTGAAGAAAAACAAAATTATCTGGAGGATTTTAGAGGATGGTGGGTTAATAAATTAAATGGAGAAAATTTCGGGTACTAATACCCATATTTTGCTAGATTTTGCTTGGGGATAGAATGGACACACAATAACAATGAAAGATGTTACTATTGTGGTCATAGAAGAATTCATTGCCTAGGTCACAAGAATGAGCTCACACAAAAGGAATTTCTATAGAAACAAAAAAGAATAGGATGAGGATATGAAATAATTTCAATTTCCTGGTGAAGTTCTAGTATCGTATCAAGGGGGCTACTTTCATTAGGCATTTCCTAATCTCTACCAATAAGTTTACAAGAAAATAATGAAGTATATTACCTTAGATGGATGGTATGGTGTTGTGTTCTCCTACACTCTATTCTCTTAAATCATTTTCATCACAGATTCCTAGTTTCCTTTCCTTTCTATCTACTTATGTCATAGGAGCATTCAATCAATGAAATGCATCTCTAAAATCCTCCTCCCCCCATCACCAAGCCATCATTATGATTATGTATAGTCATGCCAAATATTGTGATGTTGGTCCCACCCTTACTGTTAAATTGACATATCCTTTGGGAGGGCTAGATTTTTCCCCTAAGAACAAGGGGAAAAGCCATGTTTCTAAAACTATTTCCATCAAAACTATGATTAAATCCCATGTGAGCTCTCACTTTAAATATTCTAAAAACTCTAGAATCTTTGTTGTGTTAGATTCAAAGGATGAAGAAGAGAATGTGGATGAGATGAATGAAGAAGAAGATGATTTGGGAATGATGGCAAATAGTCCCAAGTAGGTTCCTGCATTCATCACTATGGATCCTGGTTTGAAGCAGAGTGTCATGTCAGTGGAAGAACATGGGCTGGGGAAAAGGAAGAAAGATGTTATTGATGTTGTTTTGAATGATAATTTTTATGATAAGGTAAATTATCTTACGTAGGCTATTAATTTTCACAAGAGCCTATTGGTGTGGATTATTAGAGACAAGAAAAATAACATTAACATAGATGTCCTTGGTTCCCTCCAACATAAGATTTTTGGTGAAGGAGAAGGCATGAAACTTCATGAGTTGGAAACTAGGGTGGAGACATTTTAGGTGCATAAGAAAATTCTTGAGGGTCATATTCAATTTTTTTTCCAAATGAGTAAAATGACCATTAAAACTACATCTCAAACATTAATGTACTCAGAGATCTCATTAAACCTAGTCAAAAACATAAGAGTGAAGGTCATGTCAACAAGACAACTAGGGTTGTTGACAAAGGTAAAGAGGTGATTACTAAGAAAAAAATAGCAAATGAAATAGATCTCATACTTAATAACTTGGTCAAAGAATGGAATAACGTTATCAAGGACAATAACATGCAATTTATGTGATATCTTTTTTGTTGTCTTTGTTATTCCTATGTTGTTACTTTGATATTGATATACAAGCTTTTTGCATCATTGATGTTTAATTTTAGTTTTATTTATCTCTCTATAATAGGCCTAGTTTTTGTAATGGGGTGGGACCCATTCAAAACCCGTACCTTTACCCTAATAAAAAATTGATTTGACCACCTTGATGGAAATAAAAAGTGTGTGCCACACTAGTCATCATATATAACTCCTTTTGATACAAAATATTCATCTCTATAATTTTAGCTATAGTCATACTTGTATTAGTTACCTATTATACTTGTGGTTGATATTGTTGCTATATTGCTTTGAAATGTAATAATCCATTTATCTACAAGTTGTGTAATATTTTATCGCAATGTAGAATAGTCATTATTTCAATGCCCATTAATACCATGATAAGTGTAAAATGGATAGCCTTTTATGTATTCAAATCAATGAGGAGGATGATAGTAATTAGGAAGGAGAGTGATTAAATTATCACCTTAAAATGTTGGTAGAATATCAATGTTTTCATTCTTTGAAATGATTAAATGGAAGTGGTTATCACTCTTTGAAGGTATATTTATTTACATTAGGAGGTGATTTTTAAAGTAAATATTTTCCTTTTTAGAGGACCTTGACTTGTGGAGACACATAAAATTGGTCATATAATTAAAAATGATAATTATTGAAACTTTTTAAACCTCATGACCTGTGCCCAAATCACAAGACTCTTATTTTCCATTCCTTTAAGCCATTTCTCTATATGTGATTTCAACCCTTTTTTTCTATAACTATTACCAAGAACTATCAATGTCAAATCCTCAAATAACTTAAAATCACTTTCAGATTACCTCTAACTCAAAACATGTCTCCTTGATCCTTCTTGACAAGTCCACACTAGGCTGAGTGGATCACTCCTATCCACTTAGGTTGACCATGTCCCACACCAAATAATGGCTACTTTTTGAAATTCAAAACATAATTTTGGGTTTTACCACATGTTTCACATGGTTGGCTAAAGGAAATTGTTAAAAAGAATTATTATATATACACATCAAATATCATTCATTTTCTCCACTTCGTATTAAATTATCTCAAGCTTACACACTATTTCACATTGATAAAATATGCCCTATCCTCTCCAAATTCAAGATCACTCACAAGGAACAGTTATTAGCCAAGTCAAGAGCATTTCAAAGCAAATCAAGAGATATCATTGTCAAGTATCAAATCCATTTTTATAGATACACAGTCAAAGATCACAATTTCAAAATAATTATAGGTGGAAAAACTATGTGGGATTCATTTCCCTCTGTTATGAACCCATAATATTTCTTCTCTTTACTTTGTTAGTTTAGTAGTTGTTATATATGCATATGTTTTGTAAGTCATCCTGTGAGCATTTTGTTTTATCCCACATTCATGGGAAGTAGTAGTTGCCTAGATTAGAATTCATATATAAGTGTTGAGGCCAATGAAGGCATCCACAAAATTTCTATATTAAGCTTGCTCAAAGGAGGTTGCCCCCTTGAAGTGGCCTACAATCAATTCAATCTTTTCAAGTGTTCTGTTAGATTTAATTCATTTTACTAATTCTTATTATTTTGTGCATTTTTATTAACTATTGCAGGAGGATCCTCTCATTTGGTATCAAAGTGCTTTCTAGGGCCAATTTTTTTTCCTTTAGAAAGTCTTCACTCTGTTCTTATGCATAATAATTTTCAAAAATAACTCTGTTCTACTACATAATTTATTTAAGTATTTTCTTATAACACAATAATATATTTCAAATCAGAGTAAAAACCTAACTGCATAACTATGGGAAGTGCTTGGGTGAAAGCCCTAAAACTCATTGTGAGGAGTACCATAGGAACCCTAAAGTAGCTAACCCATTGAGAGGACATGTCAATGAAATGGGCAATGGCCCCTTCTTGATTGAGTAGTTCCCATCCATGATGAAAATTAAGAACTATCGCATAGAGGTAAATCCATGGCCAATTTTTTTTTGAAGAGCGATACTCGCTTAAATGGCATTGGTAGCTAGAGTGATATTTTTAAAACCCTTAGGCAGCCATTGAAACTTGGGGCCCATTTCTATTAATTTAAAAATATTTTGAAAAGACTTAAAATAATCAATCAAAAGAGTATCCACATATTATCAAAGGACTTATAGATAGATATTTGATAGAAACTAGAATCTACAAACCATCTACAGAGTATCAGTAGACTCTTAGAGGACTTACCACCAGATAGAAAACATAAACAATAAATTAGAAAAAAAAATTGTTATTTAGGTCATGGTAGTAACTTGAATAGGAGAAAAAGACATGGAAGGTGAAATTGTCACCCTCAAGACCCACATCAAAGATCTCAATGAAAAAATTCTTGGCCTCAGTCTTCAACATACCACCATGAACAATAAATGACATCCAGAGTCTTCTTCAAACACTACATTTTCTTCTTCAACAATTATCATGGGACAAAGCTTAATTTTTTGTAATTCAATGGTGTAGATCCAACTGGATGGATCTATCAAGCAAAACAATATTTTAGTCTATATAATACTTTTGATGCCAACAAGGTCCCACTTGCATCCTTTCACTTAGAACTTAAAACCCTTCAATGGTATCGTTGGTATACCAAGGCTCATAATGAACCCATATGGACTAATTTTTGCACCCTCATTTTAGAATGGTTTGGCCCTACTAGTTTTGATGACTTCACTGGAGCACTCACTAAACTTTGCCAAATAGGAACCATGAGAGCATATCAAATAGAATTTGAAAAATTGGCCAATCACACAAAGGGATTGTCTGAAGAATTCTTTAGGAGTTACTTTGTTATTGAATTGAAAGATGTAATTTGATCTAAGGTCAAAATTTTCTGGCCTAATATGATGATGGAATCCTTATGGTTGGTTAAGTTTGAAAAAGACAAGATTGTATTTCAATAGTGATTCAAATCTAATTTTACTCCCTTTAAAAATATAACTCCACAATGATCTCAAATAATGTCAGCTCCTAGAACCACTCCTATCAAGAATTTTCTTGAAGTAGAGATGCAAGCCCATAGAGGAAAAATATCATGTTGACTATGATGATAAATTCACTCGGGGACATTGACATGTCAATCAAAATCTCTACATGTTAGATGTGAACTCTCCACCTATAATTGAAGATTGGGAAGATGTTCAAGACATAATAGATGATCCAAAAGAAGATCAGTCGATTATGGAACCTACTTCTCAAGAAGACTAACCAAATATCTCTCTCCATGCCTTAGCAGGATTCACTACCCCAAAAACCATGCAAGTCAAGGGTTACTTCAAGAAGCTCCCTCTCACAATACTCATTCATTCAGGTACAACTCATAACTTCATTGACCCTCAGATCACCAAATAGGTTGATTATTTTATCTATCATTTCTCCAACTTTGAAGTCATGATTGCCAATGGGGGCACATTACCTTGTAAAGGTAAGTGTCACAATGTGTGTATCTCTATTGGATATTATAACTTGTGTTCCACCATGTTTGCCTTGCCCTTAGGTGGATGTCATGTTGTTTTGGGAGCCTAGTGGTTACACACAGTTGAACCCATCTTATGGGATTTTGTTAAACTTTAGATGCAATTTTTAGATAATAGGCAAAAACACACATTGAAAGGCTTACACTAGGATCTCTCAAAATCATCAGTTAACATCATATGGAAAAGCTTCTTAAGAAGAATTCACATGGCATCATTGCCCATCTCCATTCCATTCAAATGCAACCATCAATAGTCTTTTCCAAACCAGAGTGATTTCCACCTTCATGGCCAGAGAACCACCGTATTTAGTTCCTTTCTAGAAGTGTTCCTCCTAACATTTGGCCTTATCGCTACCCATTTCAATAAAAGACTGAGATCGAGATGCTCATTTGAGACTTAATAAATCAAGGCATTATTCACCCTAGTACCAGTCCATATTCTTCCTCAGTTCTCCTTATTTAGAAAAAATATGGGTCATGACACCTCAGTATTGATTTCCATGCACTTAATCACCTCACAATCAAGGATAAGTTCTTGATCCCTATTATTGATGAGCTTCTTCATGAGAATCATGATGCTCATTTTTTCTCCAAGTTGGATCTTCGCTCTAGATATCACCAAATCTAGCTTCATGAGGATGATATCCCTAAGGTAGCTTTTCACATGCATGATGGTCATTATGAGTTTTTGGTCATGCCCTTTGGCCTCACTAATGATCCTTCAACATTCCAGGCATTAATGAATAAAATATTCTAGCCCTGCTTGTAGAAATTCATTCTGGTCTTCTTCGATGATATCCTTATCTATAATAAAACATGGTCTAAGCATCTCCAACATCTGGAGCTTGCACTACAACTTCTCTTTGAACATCATATTTGTGAAAAATTGGCAACAATTCAAATAATGCTATCTCTGAGAAGAGATGTTTTATTAATCAAATTTGCAGACCCAAACATATGCCTCTGAGAAGAGATGTCTAATTTATATTTTGGGTTACATATTCATTTATACATGTTTTTAAGGTGTGAGGAGGATGTGGAAGGTCACCAATCTTGAGGGAGATTAAGTGGTTTGACTTCCATGATTTACAATAATACAAAATTTGAAGAATTATTATTTTTAGAAACTTACTATTTTTAGACTGCACTACTAAAATTAAAATTTAGGTCACTTCCATTGGATTTTAGGGGTAAAAATTCATTTAGTGAAGCTTAATTCCATCTCACAATTTTCCCCTCATTATTAGCTTTCCAACAGTTCAAACGGCGAGTCAATTGGAGCTACAGTGCAAAAGTTATGGCTCCTGAAAGTTCCATCATCAATTTAGGTGGACCCATCACTCGAATTGTCATCTGAATTGTTGCCCAGATCATTCCTCCCCCCTTGAGAAGCAATTGTCCCCATTTCATCAATATTTTTCATCAAGTGTGGTAGTTGTACTTTGATTTGATTCACAATGCATACTTGGAAGGGACTGTGATTTATGGAATTGTGTAGGGCCCGATTGTTCACCATTTCTGTCTGATCATCAATCTGTGGATAGAAGGCCATAACATTCTTCAGATCATTTCTATTTGCTTATGTTGTTGTGTTGTTTGTGTATTCAAGGCTATAACACTGGGCCTTTTGGATTCTTGTGGCTTGACCACCATGAAAATAAATTTCTTGGCACTAATCAGAGAGACAAATGTAGAAAGAAGGTGGTACCTCTGGTACCCTATAGCACCGTGTTCTAAGAGTGAGAGTGATCCTTAGAGTTATTGATTCATAGATTTCAATGATTTGGGCAACAATTCAGGTGATAATTCAGGTGATGGGTCCACCTCAATTGATGATGGAACTTCTGGGAGCCATAACTTTTACACCATAGCTCCAATTGACTCACCGTTTGAACCATTGGAAAGATAATAATGAGAGAAACATCATGAGATGGCATTGAGATCTGATAAATGAAGTTTGACCCTTGAAAATTCAATGGAAGTGCCCAAATTTTTAATTTTAGTAGTGCAATATAAAAATAGTAAGTTTCTAAAAATAGTAATTCCTCAAATTCTATATTGTTATAAATCATGGAAGTCAAACCACTTAATCTCCCTCAAGATTGGTGACCTCCCACATCCTCCTCACACCTTCAAAACATGTATAAATTAATATGTAACCTAAAATGGAAACAAGACATCTCTTCTCAGAGATAGGCATATGTTTGGGTCTACAAATTTGATCAATAAGACATCTCTTCTTAGAGATAACATTATTTGAATTGTGTTATTCTTATTTTTTGAATTATCATTCAACCAAAGCTTTCGAGTTTTGGATCAGTGGTATTAGAGTAGTTTGTCTTTAGAGTGTATGATCCCAAGGATGAGGTCAGATTATAAGAAGCTTGGGTGGAAAATAAAACCAATAGACTATCCACGTATTCGCTCCAAATGACTTCAAATGGCAGACAAGATTGAGACATCCAATCCTTTCAAGGAAATGGTGAATGAAGCCCTCCAACATCAGCAAGCACAGATGCTACAACAATTCACTCAAATTCTCCAATAAATCTCGATGGAAAATTTTGGCTCCTCATCCGTACCCCCACATCCTTTCAGTGCCCCAACACCCTTCAAGGTTCAGGTGAATTTTGATATCCCTACATTTGTAGGCAAAATCAATGTTGATGCAGTAGAAAATTGGTTGGATCAATTGTCATCTTATTTTTCTGTAAATAAATTCACTGATAAAGAGAAGATTATTTTTGCTCTTCTGAAAGCATCATTGCCTATCAAAAATTGGTGGAAAGTGTACAAAAAGAGATTCAATGCAGATGATATTGGCCTTGAGATGGAACCTACATGGGATGATTTCATAGAAGCTGTAAAAGAATAATACTACCCCATTGGAGCATATGATGATCTGTATATAGAGTGGAAACAACTTTGCCAAGGTAAGAAACAATTTGTTCAAGATTACACTAACATTTTTCATTCTCTATTTACGAGATTGGGCATCCAATAAAGTGAGAAACACAAGGTTCTCAAATATTTTGGTGGATTGCAATGGTACATACAGGGAGAAATGGAACTCTTCAATTTGGGAACCATCGATGAGGCATACAAGTTCGCAGTGAAGATTGAGTAGAAGCATGAAAGAATGAATATGAAGAATAAGCCTTCAAAATGGAAAAGTGACAAAGAAGGTCAAACACAAGGCCAAAATTGGAAGAAAAAAGAAGGAAAGACTGGGAAGTGGTGTGATTATCACAAATATGGAACTCACTCCAAAGAAGAATGTCGAGCCATCAAGTCCCTGCTTTCTGAGTCACAATCCTTAGCATCTACTAATCTACCTCATATAGACCCTACAGTCAAAGAGGTTGAAGAAGAAATTGTAGATGCTGATCTTGAAGCCATTGTTCCTTCATCATAGACCCACGAGGAGAGGCTAGATGACAAGGAAAGGTTATTTCACTCTAAGTTATGGGTGAGAGGTAAGCCCTTGCATTTCATTCTCAATAGTGAAAGTCAAAAGAATTTAATCTCCATTAATATTGTGGAAAGCCTAAATCTGTCCATGAAGCCTCACCCAAAGCCATACAGTATTGGATGGTTGAGTCTAGGGAGAAACCTCCGTGTCACCCACCAATGTCTTCTCTCATATGCAATAAAACCTTTCCAAGATGAGGTCTTATGTGATGTGGTCAATCTAGATGTTTGTGATGTAATCTTTGGTCAGCCATTCATGTATGATTGACGTGGCATATATGAATCAAGAACTCAAAGGATCACTCTCACTCTTGAAACACGGTGCTACAGGGTACCAGAGGTACCACCTTCCACATTTGTCTCTCTAATTAGTGCCAAGAAATTTGTTCTTATGGTGGTCCAGCTACAAGAATCCAAAAGGGCTGATGTTATAGCCCTAACTACATAAAAAAAAACAATAAAATCAAATTGATAATGAGCTAAAGGAGTTCATGGCCTTCCATCCACAAACTAATGGTTAGATAGAAATGGTGAACAATCGGGCCCTGCACAGTTCCATAAATCACAATCCCTTCCTAGTATGCATCAGGAATCAAATCAAAGTAAAACTACCACAATTGATGACAAATATTGATGCAATGGGTACCATTGCTTCTCAAGGAGGGAGGAATGATCTAGGCAGTAATTCAGGTGACAATTCGGGGGATGGATCCACCCCAATTGATGATAGAACTTTTGAGAGCCATAACTTTTGCACCGTAGCTCCAATTGACTCACTGTTTGAACCATTGAAAAGCTAATAATGAGGAGAACATCATGATATATTATTGAAATTTTATAAATGAATTTTAACCATCAAAAACTCAATGGAAGTTCCCCAAATTTCAATTTTAGTAGTGCAGTCTAAAAATAGTAAGTTTCTAAAAATAGTAATTCTTTGAATTTTGTATTGTTGTAAATCATGGAAGTCAAACCACTTAATATCCCTCGAGATTGGTGACCTTCCACATTATCCTCACACCTTAAAAACATGTATAAATGAAGATGTAACCTGAAATAGAAATTAGACATCTCTTCTCAGAGATAGGCATATGTTTGGGTCTGCAAATTTGATAAATAAGACGTCTCTTCTCAGAGATAACATTATTTGAATTGTGTTGTTCTTATTTCTTGAATTATATTTCAACCAAAGCTTTCAAGTTTTGGATCAATAGTCCAAATTTACTTTTGGCTAGGATGAAGGGGAGTATCTCAGGCATATTATGTCATCCCAAGGGGTTTAAATGGATCTTAAAAAAATAGTTGCCATGACAAATTGGATGCATCCTCAGAGACTCAAGAGCCTCCATGGTTTTTTGGAGTTAACTGGATACTATCACAAGTTTGTCAAGGATTATGGGAATATTATAGCTCTATTGACAACTATGTTTAAAAAGGATTCTTTTACTTGGACACAAGTTGTTGAGTGTGCATTTGAAAAATTGAAACAAGTTATGTGTACTATAACTATTCTAGCTATGCTAAATTTTGCCAATACCTTCACTATCGAGAGTGATGCTTGCGGCAATGGACATGGTGTTATTCTCCTCTAAAAAATGCACTCCATTCCATTCATTATTAAAGCCCTTTCTATCAAAAATTTAGTGCTCTCAACTTATGACAAGAAAATGATGGCCATTTTGCATGCAATACAGAAGTGGCAACCATACCTAATGGGATTTAATTTTTGCATCAAAACTAATCACTAGAGTCTAAAACATTTTATAGAAAATGGGTCTCTACCCCATCACAATAAAAATGGGTCAGCAAACTCATGGGTTATGACGATGAGATCACTTAAAAGAAGGGTGAGGACAATATTGTCGTTGATGCTGTATCTCGTACATTTGCAAACCAAGCTTCCCTTTTAGCTATTTCCATACCTATTCCAAATTGGTTAGACAATGTACAACAAGGGTATGTCAATGACTTCTCGCTATCTCCAATCATTTAATAGTTAGCCACTATCCCCTTGATTGTACTGCATTATTCATGGAATGGTTCTTATCTACGATACAAGGGTTGTCTAGTGCTTCCCCAAAGCACATATCTTCAATAGGATATATTATATGAACTCCATGCTTATCTATTGATAGGGAACTTAGGGTTTCTCAAAAATTATGAGTAGGCATGATGCAACTTATCTTAGAAGGAAATGAAAAAGGTAATTCAATAGATGGTGGTTGAATGTGATACCTGCCAACATATTAAGGGTGAAACAACACTCATCCCTAGGTTGATCAAACCCTTGCCCATCCTTATCAAGATTTAGATAAATATTTCTATGCATTTCATTAAGGGGATCTTTGAATCTGGAGGGAAAATGGTGATCTTAGTTTTGGTTGATCACCTCTCCAAATATAGTCATTTTTGTGCCCTTATCCATCCCTATACCACCTCCACAGTCGCATAAATTTTCCTAGACCATATTTTCCATCTTCATGGCATTTCTTCATCTATTGTCTCAGATCATGATGCAACCTTCACCAACCATTTTTGAATAGAACCATTTCGATGCACCAGTACCCAATTGAAGATGAGTTTTGGGTATTATCCACAAACATATGGCCAGACTCAAATTGTCAACAAATGCTTGGAAACTTTCCTTCATTGATTTACCTCAAAACAACAACATTAGTGGGCAAAGTGGCTCCTTCTCATCGAATGGTGGTACAATACCTCCTATCGTACTTCAACAAAAATGACTCCATATGAAGTAGTGTATGGTCAAGCACCCCCAGTGCTCCTTCCATACACCCCCAATAGTTCATCAGTTGAAGCGATTGACACAATTCTCTTAACCCGATATCATATCCTCAATACCCTACGAGACAATCTTCATATGACACAAAATTGAATGAAACAATAGGCAGATCAGCATGATTTTGAGCATACTTTTCAAGTAGGTGATATGGTTTTTCTTCACTTACATCCATACAAGCAATCCTCCCTAAAATTCAAAGGGTGTCATAAGCTAGCTCCCAAGTTCTATGGGTCCTATAAGGTTCTTCATAAGATTGGGTCAGTTGCTTATAAGTTGGAGCTTCCACCTTATTCCTGAGTTCACTCAGTATTTCATGTCTCTTGTTTGAAGAAAGTTCTTGGCATAAACATCAAAGTGCAGACTATTTTACTAAAACTTAATAATGAAGGATCCATTCTTATTGAGCTGGAGGCAATCCTAGACAAGCACACATGCCAACTTCGCCCCCGCTCCATCACCAAGGTTTTAATTCAGTGGCACAAAATGAAACCAGAAGATGCAACATGGGAACCACTATTTTAGATTCAACATCAATTCCCACATCTAAATCTTTGAGGACAAATCGTTTTCTCAGAGGGAGGGGATGTTATGAACCTGTGATATCTCTTCTCTTTACTTTGTTAGTTTAGTAGTTGCTATGGACACATATGCTTTGTAAGTCATCCCGTGAGCATATTGTTTTATCCCACACTCATGGGAAGTAGTAGTTGATTAGATTAGAATTCATATATAAGTGTTAAGGCCAATGAAGGCATCCACAAAATTATTGTATTGAGCTTGCTCAAAGGAGGTTGCCCCCTCAAAGTGGCCTACAATCAATTCAATCTTTTCAAGTGTTCTATTAGATTTAATTAATGCTACTAATTCTTGTTATTTTATGCATTTTTATTAATTATTGCAGGAGGATCCTCTCATCCTCTTTGGAGTATCGGATAAGTAGGTAGCAATCAATAATCAATGGGGTGATTGAGGATAACTCAACCCATTACACTCCCCTATTTTTTTAGATTTTTAAGTTATCAAAGTGTCCTTAGGGTTTAAAAGAAAATATAAGAAAATAAAGAATTCTAGATGGCATATTTCAAAATGTGATATCTTAGATTGCTCACTAGACATATGCATAGAAAGCACATTAATCAATTTTTTTTTTGTCTAGTCAACTAGGAAACCTCTGTAGTAAATGGAATCAAGCACATTGTACTCCTATCCACTTACAATAGTTGTGTCTAAGAATATTCATTGATCCTTTATCTAATATATCATTTTCAAATTTTAGTTTATTTTTTTACTTTCCTGTCATTCAATTGGGACAAGTTTGTGATCAACGAAATCAAATTGCTTGTGTTATAGTTCACTTACAATAGACCTATCTAGACTATGTTTATGATTCTATTCCTACTTTCAATCATGTATAGTCACCTCTCTTACTGATTTAAACTTTTAGATAGTCAAAATAGTCAACATAAATACATGTGTAAGCTAAATATATCTCTTAATGTTTTAAAAAAATATAAAATTTTCATATTTAGCAATTTGTCTAAATCTGAACAATTGAGTATTATACATATTTAACATTCTAGTATTCTCTATTTTTACACTTGTATAACAAATAAACATTTATATATTTTATAAAAAATAGGATAAAACATATTGGTGAACATGAACTCTTATTTTTGAGCTCTTGCCTTTCTGATTTAGTTTTTATTTATTTTTCCTTAAAAATTGTTCTAACAATTTTAAAACTCATAGGATCTCTCATTCTAGGTAAGGTGGTATTTAGCTTTACCTGAGCTATGGTGTGAAGGGTACCACCCAAAAACCTAATCCATTAGACAACATTATATACATATGTTAATTTCCATGTAACTCACGGTATATCAAAAAACCTAGGGTTTTATTTTCAACCATATGAAACCTTTAACTGTTTATTCTTATAGTGCACCGGTAAGTGGTTAGCCATGATATGTTACTCTCAATGTACACTAGATATGGGATAGCATAGCTATGGGAATAGTATAATCCTCTATAATATGTTCACTATTTATGACTTAGATCAATATATCTGAGAGCCTACAAAGAAAACACATCCTTGAATAGTTAAACCCTTAATCTTTTTTTCTAAATTTCAAAGTTTCAAATCATGGTAATAATGAATGGATTTCACTTACATATTCTGTAAAGTAGAATTAATTTCTATCTTACTTTCCAAATTTTTATTTGGATTCATTATATATGTACATTTTTATAAATCCAAATATCATAAAAAGGCTAAAATACTTAATATAAAATCTGAAACATTCCTTAATTCATATTATTTCAATATAAAATATGAGCTGTTACCTATCACTACTAAGCACAAAAGGGCATGCATGAATCATTTTATTCTTCCTGCTCTAATTATTTATCCACAACTAATATTAGATTTTATTGTTCACACTGTCAACACTCAATGAGGGCATATATCTCATTTTCCAAGATTAAAAGAAGGTGGCAAACATGTTCATCCTCAATCCCCTCCACCTCGCACAAGGCATGTCTATCAACCCAAGGCATATGATATCTTAGATCAAATTTACTATACTGATAATAATATTTCAATGTTAGAATTACTCTAAACAATTCCAATGTATAAATAAGTTCTTTATGAAGCATTACACAACATAAATATACTTAGTAATGCAGAACTACCTTATGTTTCTTCTATTATTAATACTTAACAATGGATGGAGGATATTATTTATTTCAAAAAGGAAGACTTAACTTTAAAACATATCATATATCAACATTTACCATTATATATCCAAGTTCTTGTTGATAATGGATTAGGATTAAACATGCGCAATATCTCCTTCTTGAATCTACTGGGTATAAAGGCATAAGATCTTACTTATTCAGCTATGAATATTTAAGTTTTTGATAATATCCCCTATAAATTACTTGGAAAAAATACATTGCACATAACCATGGGCCCTCATATGATCGCCATAATTTTTTAGGCCATGCACAATGACCTCAAATATAATATTCTTTTAGGAAGACCATGGGTAGATTAGATGAACATAGTTCCATTTACTCTACATGTATGTTTAAAGTTTAGTCACCAAGGTTACATATATAGATGCCATTTGGATCAAGAACCATTTAAATAATGTGCATTAACTAAACCTTTGAACCATTACATTCCTCATATACAACCACATGCACAAAAATTCAAATCAATTGCACTACCAAACACTTCTCCACCTTCAATGACATCATCATCAATAAATTATAGTCTATATGGATTTGGGCTTAAATATTTATAAAAAATGGGATATACAAGGCAAGGATTAGGAACACATGCACAAGGCATTGTTAGCATTATCAAAACAGTTCCCCCAAAAAGGATTACAAGGAATTAGTTATTTCGAAGGACAAGGAAAATAAAAGAAAGAAATGTCTACACCAACTACTATGTATACACATTTATTCAAAACAAAAATTGAGTGAGCACATGAGGTTCATAATAGAATTGCCTTAAAGTTGGTCTATTCTGAAATGATTAATGATACAACTGCTCCATATATTTGGACATTAGATCAATTTTCAAATGATGAAATGCTCATAGAATACTTGGAGACATATGATGGCATTCCTTCTTTCTATCATAAGAATAGATTTCCCCATTAAACCCCCAACCAAACATGCTTTGGAGAAACTGAAGACACTAATGAATAATTTGGAGCTAATGGTCCATATACCATTCCTAAAATATCAAATATAAATTAAAAATCAACTCTACTCAATGAAGATATAATAGAATATGATTATGGAAAAGATACAAATCCATGACCCCCTATCAAACAAGGATGAAGATAAAACTCTTCAGCAAGTTCTACATTATTATCTATAATTATTCACATGTTATTACAAAGATATGCTTACAATGTACCTTTTAGTTATAATGCATAATATAATACTATACCCCAATGCCAAGCCAGTCAAACAAAAAACAAAAAATATGCATTCATAAGTAGCCTTGTTAGTCAAATAGGAAATCAGAAGACTTTCAAATGTAGGTTTTCTTCAATTTGTTAAATATCTTGAGTGGGTCTTTAACATAGTACTAGTTCCAAATAGTAACGTAGACACTCGATTTTGTACATACCATCATGATTTAAATAAAGCATGCCCCAAAGATGATTTTTCACTTCCAAACATCAACATGATTGTTGATTATACTGCTAGTTATGAAATGTTATCATTTATGGATTGTCTTTAAGGATATAATCAAATCAATATGAACTCTATATACTAATAAAAAATATCATTTATCACACCATGGAGAACATTTTGTTATGTTATTATGTATTTCAAATTAAAGAATGGAGCTACTTACCAAAGATCTATGAATCGCATTTTCCATGACTATATACATAATATTGTCAAAGATAATGCAGATGAATTACTTTCAAAATAAAAACATCAACATGATCATACTTTAGATCTATGACAAATATTTGAGAGATTATGGAACTTCAATGTGTGCCTAAATCTAAATAAGTGGGTGTTTGGAGTTAGATCAGGTAATTTTCTTAGCTATATCATATCTCAAAGAGGCATTCAATTAGATCCTAAAAAGATCAAATATATCATCCATATGCCTTTCCCAACAAAATGGAAGAAATTACCATCCCTCTAAGGAAAGATCTAATAAATAAGATAGTTTGTTACTTAGTTGGTTGATAAAACACAACTTTTCACATGCTTATTCAAGAAAGATACAAAATTTGAATGGGATGCAAGTTGTCAATAGAGTTTTGATGTAATTAAAGAATACCTACTCAATCCACCAATCCTCATGCCGTTAATATTATATAGACCTTTACTACTATACATATCAACTACATAGCATTCCTTGGGATCTTTACTCACACAATATGATGGTGATCATGGAGAGTGCAATATTTATTATATATCAGTCATACATTAGATGATTATAATAAGAATTACACTACAATGGAAAAATTATGTTTAGCTCTTGTGTTCACAACTCAAAAATTAAGACATTATATGCTTAATAACGAGATAAAATTATCATAAGGACCCACTTAAGTTTATCATGTCCAAGTCATATTTATAAATATGCATTGCCAAATGGGTAATGTTACTCATGGAATTCAATTTAAAGTTGATATCTCAGAAATCAGTAAAAGGGAAAATTATTGCCATTCATCTAGAAACCAGTTCGTTATTGGATACATCACAAATTAATGATGATTTTCATAACAACTTCACCATATATCACATTGATAATGATACTTGGATGATGTACTTCAATGGATCAAAGTGTGCCACTAGTGCGGGAGTAAGGATAGCCTTCATTACTCCTCAAGGTCAACTATTGCTATTTTATGTTAGGTACCCTTTTTTGTTTTCATTCTAGTCTCACTTATTGTGGTCTCAATATACAACTTGTTACCTCACCACATTTGAGGTATTTGTTTGATTTTATTTTGGCTGGTGTGGGTATTCAAATCTCCAACCCTGATTTGTTGTGTGAGGTGAGTTTGTGTGATAAAATTTCACATACAACACTTAACATGAAAATGGACTCTCATCGGTCTTATGTCTCACTTTGCTAGTCGAACAAGATTCTTGATTAGGCCAATAGGAAATCAAAATTTTCTGGTGAAAATCCAAGTCTTTAGAGTCCTACCATTATATCGATTACATCAAAGTAATTAAATTTAATATATGGCAGTTTTCCCTAAAGTGAGTGGTTTGCACTGTTTAGCCTAATTTTGGTCACTCTGTGTAGCCTTTCAGTTAAGGCTTTTCTCTGGAAAGGGAGGAGAATTGGTATTCAATCCCATGTAGATTATGCTCGAATTGAGAAAAATTAAAAAAGGCCAAAAACCTATGCTTAATAATTGAACATCGATTAAAATTGATTTTTATCTCATTTAATTAATTTTATTTGAAAATTAAATTAATAAAATTTTAAATAGTTTAATTTTAAAATTAAATTAATTAGATTTTAATTAGTTTAATTATTAAATTGATTAATTTTCTTGGATTAAATTGATTTTCCTTTTTTCATTGATTTTTTATGAAAAATCAATCTTCCTTCAATTGGTAAATCGGTCTCTGGCATACTGATTGGCAATTAATTTTAAGTGTCAGAAAGGGCAAAGTGTGTGCATTGAGTCTAAGGTTTGGTGAAATGCTTTTATCCCTCCAAGAGATGCGAGGTTCCTTTTGTTCGATCCTTCGTAGTAAACAAGGGGCATGAAATGCTAAGTCTCGGTAGGGGGTTAGGTGAAAGTTGAAAACATGATTTTGAATGGAAGACAAATAAGTTAAACACCATGCAGGTCAATTATGTCAGAAAATTCAATATTGATTTTTCAAACAATTCTTAAAATTTAGATTGAATTCATTGCAGATGATAGAGTAAATTGTTCTGCCAAATCCATATACTCAATTGTTAGCAAACGAGCGCAGAAAGAAGGAACTGCACCAATGGATTCACCAAGACACTGTTCAACGAATTCTCAATCATAATAGATAATATTTGACATAGGTGAGTGAGTGCCTCAATCTAATGACATGTCTCACCTTCAGCACTCAAACCAAATAGAATTATTTTCAAGTGACTAGTCTACTGTGAAAAGGGCATATCATAATGGAAAAGGCTATGTCCATTTTAGATAATATTCTGTCTATGTTGCATATTCATACGCAGAGTTCAATCAAATTTCCAGAAGAAGATGCAAATGATTATGCAATTTGAGCCAAGCAAATAGATGCATGTTCTAGCACATGCCAATCCAAAGATTTGTGTAAAAGAAGATGAAGAGAATTATTTTCTAAATTTCAACAAAAAAAATGATCACAGAAGAGAAACAATGCGATATTATTCTTGCTGCCAAGCTAGTACTGAAATATAAAAAATGCATACCTTGAAAAGAAATCACCTTATAGTCATTATATTGAAGAAGATTTGTCAATATTGGGACGGCTTCCATTAAAAAATATGTTGCATCCGATGGAAGCTTCTTGCAAATGTTTGCAGTAGTGGATAATGCTAAACATCTATGTTTGTGCTCTGAATGACAGTTGTAAGGACATAAATCTAATATGACTTCTTTGAATATTGATTTTAATGGTTGCATCTAAACTTCTGGTACTCAGTCTAATTCTATTGTCACCTGTTAGATGTTCTCAAAATCAACTTATAAATGTCAAAATAACATTTCACTATAATCTGATGAAGATGAATGGTGACAATCAACACAAACCTTAAGATTGCAACTCTTCTGATGGATTGGCAGAAGTCAAATGTAAGGTTAACCCTATGCAATTGCTTTTTATGCAAAGAAATCTCCTGGTACACAGTTATGCTTAAGCCAGAGGTTCATCCTTTTCTATCATTGAGTTACAAAGATACAAGAGAGGGAAGGCATTGACAACAAAAAATGAGGAAGATTCACAACACACAAAATATACATGTTTTATTCACAACTGATTACCTCTATACCCATGGAAATGATGAAATATTATGCAATCGTAACTTTCTAAGCAAATCAATTTGACAACAGAGAAGCTATGTAACCATAAAGACAGAATTGGAATATAAATCTCAACATATACTTGTTTCAATTTATGAAATGGCTTATAAATATAGAACCCAATAAGTACAGGACATTGCTGAAACAAAATTTGAAGCAACACTAATTCTCAACAACAAAAAATGACTGGTAGAAAATAGTTGGAATAAGCAATCCTTACCAACAATATGGTTGGACAGAGAGTTATCTACTAGGTTTCTACAATCAACTAATATGGTGACTACATAACTCTCTGACTGATTACCAAGCTCCTTTAGAACAACATCAGCTTTAAGCCCTGCTCCGGACATTTTAGTTCCTTTCATTTTGTAGACCTGTCATGGCCATTCCTTGACATCAAATTTGATAGATATATAATGGAACCTATAGATCTCCTGACATTTATACAACATATTTTTTTAATTTTTGTAATGCTTTTATACAAAACAACTGGATTCTACACAGGCGACGTGGCAAAGAAGAAACCGTTGCTGACATTTTTTTTGGTGATGCCCAACCAATCTTTTTGGGTCTATTTTCAAGCTGAAGTTAATTTGATTCTTAGTGACCCACTCTCTAGGAGGGGTCCCGTACTTAGAGACCCTTGGATGATGAAGGATAGTTACAGATTCTTATGGCAGATGGTAGTCACAATGACAGCGATATGAAATTTATGGAAATCAAGATATAAAGCTATGTATCACAAAGACCCCTCCTCACTCAGCCTAGGGAAGTTTGAAGACATTAGGCAAGAATTGACAGTGCTTATGAAAGGAAAATCTAGGACTATTAACAAAGATGTTGACTCTTGGATGCCTGGAAGGGCAAAGGCTCAACTGCCTTCTTTACAAAGATAACTCCCATGTAACCCTATTGTGAGATTGATTTAACATTTTATACTTTGCATTTCTTTAAAAACAAATCTTGTTTAACAACTGGTTATTACATTTGTCATTAACACACACAAATCAGAGACCTCATGGACTGCTTTCCTAGTAGACATCATAGGCTCTCATCTGCGCAGGGGGCTAGTGCGATAGTTTTCTTTAATCACTATTCTAAAGCAAAATGGGAATTATATATTTTATCTCGTCATAGCCCCTACTAATGATTGAATATATAATCCCAGAGGAAGTCTAAATACCTTCTGAAGCAGAGTTGTCTCCTCTGAGCTCAAGTACAAACGAATAACCTCAGAGTGGCAAGGAGAGTGAGGATCCTCAAATGGCAAATTTGAGCGTCTCCTGGACCCCAAAGAGTAACCCAAGCAATCAACCCCATGAGCCCAGAAGGGCTTGTTAGCCTTGCCTTTGGAAATTGCATCCTCTATAGCCATATAGTTCACCCCTTCTTCATTAAAGTCACAACCTTCTATCCGTGAAGAGAATGCTCTTTGGGAAGTTGGTGCCCAAATTTTTTCTCATAAATCAGATGCAGCATATCTCTCATAATTGTAGTTGCAGAAGCCCTATCACAAATAGAACAGTACAACCAAAGAAGAAGAGCCTTATGGAAGATGATAAAATCTAGAAATGAACATATCCTTTGGTATTTGTAAATCAAAAGTCTCGGACCATGGATTAGTATTCAATTCATGCTCCACCAAACATAGCCAATTCTGAGAATCTGTATCTGAACAATACCCATCACTTTCAATACTAATCCCATCAATAATAGAGTCTTCACGAGATGTGTTGCTTCCATTTGGGCTTGAAATCTGAGACAGAATTTCATAAGTTGTCACAGAGTCCACAACTTGGGTTTGTACATATGGGTGTGGACTCACATAAAATGTCGGATTTCCATGAATCCATACAAGCTTAGACCTCAACCGAGGATAGTTCCTCTGAACTGCATGAACCACCTCTTGGACTTGAATTGGGTCTACAGTTTGTTCAAAATGCAGGGCAAGTATGGTGATTTTTCTTCCACCACCTAAGGCTTTGCACCATCTGTATTATGTGCCTCCAAGAATTCTGTTGTGTGGAGGCTCAAGCAGAAATCCTTCCTCTGCAACGCCTTTAGGGGCAGTTTTTGTTAGAATGATTGAATGAATTCGAAGCAGTAAACACTGAATACAAAATCCCTATGCATTGGAGATTGCAGTGACAACAGCCAGCACATGCATCGCCCATCCTTTACTTGTCACGCTTAAAACGAGATAGTACGGCAAGGGGGCAGGTGGATCATCCCTCTGCAAAATGGCAGTCGGAAATAATTAAGCTTGCCTTCGAATCATGCAAGGCCATCCATAATATGAAAAAAAACTCAGCAATCAGTGCACTTAAATTCTATTGTTTAAAAAGCTTGCGTCTTAATTTCAGAAAAGTATTGCATTTTTTCATCATTCTTTAGAGGAGCAGCTACGGGACCTTCTACACAGGTTTTGCTTGCCTTTTTAATGGCAGCAAACTGCTTCACACGTCCCAGGCTTGGTATGCTCTCCTACTCGGCTCAGCACTCAGCAATGTTTCCGCTGCTTTTGCACGTTGATTCACTCTCCTTCTTGTTGCCTCAATTCAATCAAAGCTTAATAGAGCTTTAACTATCATCGTCGAATTCTTGGATTTGATCGATGTACTCGAGTGTTGTCAGCACTAGTGCAAGCTGGCACAATTTGCCGTGACCCTTGGAATTATGACAGTCTGCTGACTTCTATGTTGCAGACTTCACTGAGACAGGCATCGACCAGGCTATCTCTGCGACTTCTATGCTGTCGTTCTCTCTTTTTACGTCCACTCTACAAGCAGGCTTCCAACAGAACGACTCTCTCTATCTGCACATTGATCAGGCTTCAACACTTCTTGCATTCGCTGCGCAGGTCTACTTCTTCCCCATGCTTCTGTTGCATCGTGGTCGGGTTTTCAACGCTCTAATTCCATGCTTTGTCTGTGTTGCATAGGTGTTGGTAACTTCCTACCGTTCGGTCAGCTTCTGCACGTTTCTGCTGCTTTGCTACCAGATGTGAGCTAGAATGCTTCGATCAGGCAGGTTCGCCCCTTGCCTTCGTCCTTCATCTCTTAGCTTCCAGGGAAATGAAAGGCTTTTTTGCGTCACCCTTTCCCAGGCAACGTGCACGTTGCACTTTCCCGAGGCGTTGCTACGATACCAGATTGAAGGAAAGCTCAATGCTTTTATATTTTATCAATATGTAGCAGCAGATTATATACAGGAAATAAACAGTTATACAGTTGATCACGGGCGGTAACTACCAACCGAACCGATCTGCATAACTAACAATGTAATACGTAATTAGCTACGCTAACACTTTCTTGATCGTCCATAGATTTATCTTCTGAAATATGGGTAAGTATAGGTTGACATCAAATTATGCAACTTAATACCAAAATCATATAAAATAAGAGATAAGGACATTTTTGAATTGGACTAGGTATGTATTATGTCAACTAGATTTACCCAAAGGTTTGGCTTGTGGTTGTAAGTATTACTCAACATCCTTAATGTGGTGTCACACTCATATTTTTGGCCTGAAGAATAAAAGGTAGATAAAATGATAATGTTAAACTTTTAAGTTATAGATAAGGATGATCTTAAATCTAAAATGGGTAGCCAAACTATAAACTTCAATGGTTTTTCTTATATTTATATTTATGAATAGAATAAGAATTTTACATTAACAATTTGTATTATTGGTGTTGTTAATATGGTGGCTACTAAAATATTGGGATCTATGTCAATGATTCCATTAAATGGATTGAATTTATAATTTTTTATTTCTACTCATGTCAAAAAATATTTTGAGAATGACACTTAGCATTTGAATGGATATTATTAAATATTTTTTTGCATCATTTATCTTTCTTAAATTTTGGAGGTTTTTGTCTAAGGAATGTAATTAATTTGGTGCAAACAATATGTACATATTTCCCTCAATCTTGAACTCTTCCTCAATAGTTTCATTGTAACAATAGGCTCCTCCTATCATCTTGATCTTAGAAAAATTCAGTTTGGACTATATGGATCATCATAGGTTATTGTGGTACTTAATAACTCTATGTTACTCTAACATGAATGAGCCTATTCTTGCATACAGGCCATGGAACGCATCGATGTAGGCTTGGATTGCCTTGTCATGTTCTTATTGTAGTTATTTCCACTAAATGTAGCAGTCATCATTAAACTTTTTAAGATAACATTCATCCCTGAATGCTTCCTATAATTTATTTGAGGTTGATTCATATTCTTCTTTTAAGTCTTTCTCCCACAAAGTGTGTGCTTATGACCACTTGTTGATCGTGAAGGATCTTTTAGAAGTGTAATGCTGATTTATTCTTCATCATATAATTCATTCATAAAGAAATACAATTCTCCCTGATCTAACCAATTATCTACTACATTTGTATTTATTTCACCCTCAAACATAAGAACATTTAGATTTACTTGAAACTTATGGGTGACTTGACCACAAAATTCTTTCTTGACTTATGAGTCAATGGAACCATCCATTCGAGGAATTAAGTGAAATATTTATATGAAAAATGTATTTTTCACTTAAAAGTGCTTTTGTATTGATGTTATTGATCATCAATTGGATTGTTTCTTGTGAGTTTTTATCTTTTGTCATCTAAAATTTCTTGAAACAACATGTCAGGTAGTCCGATGAGTCTTATTGTTTAATGCTAAGCTTCAAATACTAGGACATTGTTTTATGAGACATGTATGAATAAGATGAACTGCTATGATACCATTGATCTAAGGCCTAGGATATGACCCAATGAACAACACTATAGATTAGTGTAATGTCCCCATTTTAGTGGCTGACTTAATTTCCAGCAGACTTACTATTTGTAGTAAGTTAATAGGACGCAACGGAGACTAGTTTTGATGATTGGATTTGATACTCCTTGCTGAGAGCTTTTCGGCGAGCTATCAGTTGCACCATTCAGAGTCTGGTTGCCAGTATATTTTCAGGCCCGAAGTGCTGCAAAAAAGTAACATTTAACCCAACTATAAGACATTGAGTGTTACTTTAGACATTTACTTTGTGGGGTTAATACCCAAGGGAGACAAGCAATATTTTAATGGAGGGACTGTTGCACATCCTTTATCCCACATTGCTCAAGTGAGTTAAGTCACCCCTTGGAGGAAGGATAAAGGGAAGTGCTTGTGGCTTCTTTGGGGAGGTTGGATAAGAAGAACTGAATTGTTGCACTTGAAGCATATTTGGGCATTTAAGAACGTCATTATCATTTGTAGCACTCTAGACATCAATTCTTGGGATTGGTCTTTGGAGTTTGTGCTCTCAGCCACTGTAGCAACTGCGCACTGTAACAGCTGTGCCACTGTAGTAGTCATGCCACTGTAGCAGTCGTGTCACTGTAGCAGTCGTGTCGTGCCACTGTAGCAGCTCCATCACTGTAGCATCTGTATGCAACCAGGTGAGTACGCAGTTTTTGCCTGCAGAGTCTGTAGTTTTCTCCCTGTAGAGTCCGTAATTTTTTGCCTGTAGAGTCCGTAGTTTCCTGCCTACAGAGTCCATAGTTATTCGCCTGCAGAGTCTGTAATTTTCTACCTGCAGAGTTCGTAGTTTTCTGCCTGCATAGTCCATAGTTTGTTGCCTACAGAGTCCGTAGATTTTGCTGCAAAGTCTGTAGAAGTGGCCTTCAGAGTCTGTAGATCTGGCTGCAGAGTCCGTAGAAGCTCCTGCAGAGTCCGTAGTCTCAACTGCAGAGTCCGTAGACCCTGCCTACAGAGTTCCTAGATCCAGTCTACGGAGTCCGTAGAAAATCAACCTGCAGAGTTCGTAGTTTCGCGGGTCAGAGAACAAATGAAGCACCTTCGGAACTTGTTGGGATATCTACTTGAAATAATGTTCATACGATCACTAGGGGATTTAGTGAGTCACCAAGTGACCGGCATTGTACTCGTTTACTCATTTTGCAATTAATACAAATACAGTGTGTTGGTTATTTGAGTTGTGTGTATCTATGCTTGCAATTCTATATTTATGTTACATGCATTAGTCTTTGCAAAACACTAAAAAGCAATACCAACAAATCTACTGGAGTCATAAGGAGTCCCTGTTGGGTTAGTTTTGGGCGCAATCGGGGTGCCCATTACAGTCGTATCAGAGCCTATTATTCCTGCCATCATGTGAGGTTTCATGCATCCCACACATCAGTACTTCTTGAGGAGAAATCGGACAAACCCAGACTTACAAGTTTTTTCAGAAATTGAGGGTGACCCCTTTTCAGTACCAGCCATGGGTGACCGAGATGGGGAAGGGGGAGAACCCAGCACCAGGATGATGTTCAGTGATCTTGCCAGGAGGAAAAGGGAGTTGCAGGCCACATTGCAACAGATGGCTCTAGCAATTACACAACACCTGAATAGAGCAGATCAAGGCAATAATGCCAACCAGGGTAATAATGCTAACCAAGTAGGTGGACTGGGTAATGGAGGTAATGGAGATGCATCGATTAATAGAGGAGCCCGGACATACACTAGAGTAGGTTCTTCTACAAGACCACTCATGCCACAATTCCCTCCGAGACAGAATGAAAAAGATAATGCTGGTCCTACACAACAGGAGATACATGACCAAATTCTGGAGGATTGGAGAAATGTTGGACCAAATTTTCAGGGTGAAATGTCCTTCAGGGAGTATATGGATGTTAGACTCAAGCATATGCCCATTAGAGGGAATAGGCAACAAAATTATGAGATGAGAAAAAAGTTGGGAAAGTTGTCCATTCCATACTATGACGATACAAGGAAGACTTCAGCGTGAACGTGGGTCTAGAAATTAGACACTTATTTCCAGCTTAATCCCATGCCTAAGGAGGACACAATTAAGTACACTGCATTGCACTTGGATGGAAGTGCCCACGAGTGGTGGCACCACAGTATGGTCACGCTTGGCCATAATCAGAGAGATACTTATGCAGAGTTTACTGAGAGACTCATTGACAAATTCGATACTAAGGACCCGGAATTGCATTTCAAGGAGCTAGCTTAGCTTAAACAGTGGGGTTCTATGGAGGCCTATATCACCAAGTTCCAAAAGCTGGCAGTCTTGGTGACGGATATATCGGAAAGGAGACTGGTTGTTCTTTTCATGGATGGGCTTTTTGATCTCTTGCGAGGATGGGTAAAGGGACACAACCCCTCTTCACTACAAGAGGCTATTAAGAAAACAAGAGACCTAGCATCTTCTTCCTACAGGAGTAAACTTCACTCTAAGGACTCTCATTTTAAGAAGGATAAGGAAAGGAAGGCATTTCAGAAGGACCCTCAGCGGCCTGAGGGGGAAACTAAAGGGTTGGACAGTGATACCCTCAACGAACTCAAAAAGAAAAAACTATGTTTTCATTGTAGGAAGCCATGGAATCTTTCCCATGAATGTCCGCTCAAGGCGAAGGCTAAGCCCATGGAGTATTTCTCAGCAGACGAATCACCTTTTGAAGACAAGACGCAGCATTCAAATTCAGAATCTAGTCGAGGCGATAGCACTGCTGAGGAGAGTTCAGATGATGAGAAGTCTCTTGCTCAGTTGACAGGCGTCCAGAAGGCCATTACCTTTAAGGGATGATTCAAGGGCAACGCGTGGTTTCCTTAATCAACACAGGGGCAATGCATAATTTCATCAACGCAAAACTGGTGGCCAAGAGAAGCCTTCAGACTGAACAACACGCAGGGTTTAGAGTCATGGTGGCCAATGGCCACAAGTTATTATGCACCTGGAAGATTTCAAAACTTCGCATTAGAATGGGAGGAGATTATGAGTTGGAGGACGATTTCTATGTAGTTGACATGGGTGATTACGATGTCATCTTGGGAATGATGTGGATGGCTTCTCTGGTAGAGTTCACCTTCAACTTGGCTAAGCTGGAGATGAGGTTTCAGCATCAGGGCAGGAAGGTGGTGCTTTGAGGTTTACCTAATGGGAAGCTCAGGGTGGTATCATTGAAAAGGATGGAACGGTTGTTTAGACATGATGATGTCAAGTGGGCAGTTGAATGTTTGATCATGCCCATGCCTCCATAGCAGTAGGTAAAAAGCTATCACCCGGATGTACAGGAGATCATTTCTAGGCATGATAAGGTGTTTGGTAGCATCCCACGTGGGGTTCCTCCCGAGAGGGGTATCAAGCATGTTGTCGAGCTAGAGGAGGGGGCTAAACCAGTCATCATCACCCCCTACTGCCATCCTAAAAAGCACAAGGATGAGATAGAGAAGTCGATAAAGGAGCTATTGGAGATGGGGCATATTAGGCCCAGCAAAAGCCCCTTTGCTTCAGCGGTTGTTTTGGTGAAGAAGGATGGGACAATGCCTATGTGCATTGATTATAGAGCTCTCAATAAGAAGACAATTAAGAACAGGTACCCCATCCCTAGGATTGACGAGCTGATTGATGAGCTGCATGGAGCATGATATTTCTCTAAGATAGACTTACGTTCAGGATACCATCAGATCAAGATGCGAGCGTAGGACATAGAAAAAACTGCCTTCCAGTGTCACTATGGGCACTTTGAGTTTCTAGTTATGCCATTTGGGCTAACCAACGCTCTAGCTACCTTTCAGAGTTGTATGAATTAGGGGTTTAGAGGGTAGCTCTGAAGATTTGTATTGATATTCTTTGATGATATCATGTTATTCAGTAGGACGTGGGATGAGCACCTATAGCAATTAGAGGAGGTGCTGGTCATTTTGGAGAAGGAGTCATTGTATGCCAAGGAATCAAAGTGCGAGTTCGGCATGACCAAGTTGCTCTACCTTGGCCATATTATCAGTGCTAAAGGAGTTTGGGTGGATCCAGAAAAGATCAAGGCGATGGTTGATTGGCCTACTCCAACCAGCGTTACACAACTCAAAGGATTTTTTGGATTATGTGGATTTTATAGGAGATTTGTGCAGGGCTTTTCACAGACTGCAGCACCATTAACAGACCTCACCAAGAAGGGTGCTTTTGTATGGACAGAGGCAGCGCAATAGTGTTTTAAACATTTCAAGCGGGTAATGTCTTCATGTTCGGTTCTAGCTCTACCCAACTTCACGAAGCCCTTTGAGCTTCATTGTGATGCATCGGGTGACGGGATTGGAGCAGTATTGATGCAGGGAAAGCACCCCATTGCTTTTGAGAGTAGGAAGCTTCGAGGGGTAGAGAGGATCTATTCTATTTATGATCGGGAGATGTTGGCCATCATGCATGCCTTGGCCAAATTCCGATCCTACTTGGTTGGAGGGAAGTTTGTGATCAAGACGGATCACAACAGCATAAAGTATTTCATGGGTCAGCGAGACTTGAATGACAAGCAGCAAAAGTGGGTCACTAAATTGCAAGCTTATGACTTTGACATTGAGTTTGTCAAAGGAAAGAAGAATGTAGTAGCCGATGCCTTATCCAGAAGACCTCACATTTGTGCTCTTGCAGAGATTTCAGGAGATTGGCGGGCTAATATTATAGCATAATATGTTGGAGATGCTTGGGCTTCGGGACTAGTTTCAGGCACTATACAGGATGATCGCTATGAGGTGATAGATGGGTTGATCAGACAGAATTTATTTGATTCCGTCATCACCCTTAAGAGAGACGATACTGAGGGCATTTCATGATGCACCTACCTCTGGGCATTCAGGGGTTTTCAAGACCTATAGGCAGATCCGAGAGTGGTTCTCATGGAGAGGGCTCAAGGACGATGTTTAGAGGCATGTCAGGGAGTGTGCAGTTTGTCAACAGAATAAGGAAGAGCACACGTTTCCTGCTGGTTTGCTACAGCCCTTACCCATTCTAAACCGGAAGTGGGAAAGCATTTCTATGGACTTCATCACTGACCTACCGCGAGTGCAGGGAAGAGATTGCATTTATGTGGTGGTAGACAGATTGACGAAGTTTGCTCACTTCTTTGCTATCCCCTGTACTTATACAGCAGCTCAGGGGGCAGATGTGTTCTTTAGAGAGGTTTTCAGGCTGCATGGGTTACCGATATTTATTGTCAGTGACAGGGATAGCAAGTTCATGAGCATTTTTTGGCGGGAGTTGTTCAGGTTGTGCAGTACAGACCTTACACCTAGTACGAGCTACCATCCCAGACAGATGGGCAGACGGAGATAGTAAATAAATGGGTGGAAAGTTATTTGCAGAACAATGTGACTGCACAGCAGAGAGCCTGGGTTAAGTGGTTACACATGGGAGAGTATTGTTACAATACCACGCATCACATGACCATCAGGATGACTCCATTTATGGCATTGTACGGGTATGAAGCTCCAAGCTTCATGGATATGGCTTTGGGGGACAACAGAGTGCCCAAAGCTAAAGCCCTGTTGAAGGATAGTCAAGATATCTTGAGAGCGCTCAAAGAGAAATACGACAGGCTCAAAATCAGCATAAGTTGTATGCTGATCAGCATAGGGTAGAGCACAGTTTCGAGGTAGGGGACATGGTGTATTTGAGACTACAACCATATAGGCAGTCATCGCTTAAGAAGAGTGGAGCAGAGAAGCTAAAGCCTAGATTTTATGGCCCCTATAGGGTGATTCGAAGAGTGGGTGAAGTCGCATATGAGCTTGAGCTCCCAGAGGGCAGTTGAGTGCACAATGTATTTCATGTGTCGTTGCTTAAAAGGGCCATTGGTCAGGGTGTAGTGCCTACTGCAGACTTACCCCCTTTAAATGAAGAAGGGGGGCTCGTGTTAGAACCCGAGGCTATTCTGGACACTATAGAGAGGAAACTCAAAAACAAGATAATGAAGGAGTATTTGGTCAAATGGAAAGACCTGTCAGAGGAGGATGCTACATGGGAGAGTGAGTAACTTATTCGGTAGGCTAGGCTGAGATTGCTTGAGGACAAGCAATTTCAAGGGGGGCGGACTGTAATGTCCCCATTTTAGCGCTGACTTACTCAATTCCCAGCACACTATTTGTAGTAAGTTAATAGGATGCAACGGAGGCCAATTTTGATGATTGGATTTGATACTCCTTTCTGAGAGCTTTTCGGCGAGCTATCACTTGTACCATTCAAAGTCCGGTTGCTAGTATATTTTCAGGCCCGAAGTGCTACAAAAAAGTAACATTTAACCCAATTGTAAGACATTGAGTGTTACTTTAGACATTTACTTTATGGGGTTGATACCTAAGGGAGACATAAGCAATATTTTAATGGAGGGACTGTTGCACATCTTTTATTCCACATTGCTCAAGTGAGTTGAGTTGCCCCTTGGAGGAAGGATAAAGGGAAGTGCTTGTGGCTTCTTAGGGGAGGTTGGATAAGAAGAACAGAATTGTTGCACTTGTAGCTTATTTGGGCATTTGAAAACGTCATTTTCATTTGTAGCACTCTAGACATCAATCCTTAGAATTGGTCTTTGGAGTTTGTGTTCTCAGCTACTGTAGCAACTGCGCGCACTGTAGCAGCTGTCCCACTGTTGCAGCCGTGCCACTGTAGCAACCATGCATGGTAGCAACCATGCATTGTAGCAGCCGTGCCACTGTAACAGTTGTGCCACTGTAACAGCGCCATCACTGTAGCATCTGTATGCATCGAGGTGAGTCCACAATTTTCACCTGCAAAGTCCGTAGTTTTCTGCGTGCAGAGTCCGTAGTTTTCTGCCTACAGAGTCTGTAGTTTCCTGCCTGCAAAGTCCGTAGTTATTCCCCTGTAGAGTCCGTAGTTTTTTACCTGTAAAGTCCATAATTTTTTGCTTGCAGAATCCGTAGTTTGTTGTCTGCAGAGTCCGTAGAAGCTCCTGCAGAGTCCGTATAAGTGGCCTGCAGAGTCCATAGATTTGGTTGCGGAGTCCGTAGAAGCTCCTGCAGAGTCCGTAGTCTCAGCTGCAGAGTCCGTAGGACCTGCCTGCAGAGTCCGTAGACCCAATCTGCGGAATTCGTAGAAAGCCAGCCTACAGAGTTCGTAGTTCCACAGGTCAGAAAACAAATGAAGCACCTTCGGAACTTGCTGGGATAATTGCTTGAAATAATGTTCATATGATCACTATAGGATCTAGTGAGTCACCACGTGACCGACATTGTATTCGTTTACTCATTTTGCAATTAATACAAATACAGTGTGTTGGTTATTTGAGTTGTGTGTATCTATGCTTGCAATTCTATATTTATGTTACATGCATTAGTCTTTGTAAAACATGAAAAAGCAATACTAGCAAATCTACAGAGTCATAAGGAGTCCCTGCTAGGTTAGTTTTGGGCGCAACCGAGGTGCCCATTACAATTAGTATCTAGTTGTGGTATGTGCATAGGCATAAGTTTTAAGAGATAATATGTAGAGAATCAAGAGAGATAACAAATCTATAACACAATGTTTTATCTATTATTTGTGTCCATCCAAGACATACTCTTGAGAAATGTGTATTGAGGTCTATCTTCTTCTTTGATTTCTAACTAAAGTTATATATGTGTTTGCATATATTACAAAGATAAGAATGCATGAAAAGTCATTCATAGGAAGTAAAACCATTTCTATATGTGACTCTTTATATTTTGAAGGTTATGTAACTTTACTTATAGGTGCATGGTACATTGAAAGATTCTCTAGAATGGCACAAGCCCTAGGAGTGCCACTTGGCATGGTGTAGGGACAATGTTATATAATGGTGATAATAAATTGATATTGCATGATGTCAATTAGCCTTTATGATTTGGCCTAGAGGTGTGTTAGACTTTGTTAGATTAACACTGACAGTTGGTTCTAAAGAAGATTTGGCACACACTGAAGAGATGGATTGATGATATTGGAGGTACACAAACCTCTTGAGGTTGATTTAGAGTACTTTAGACTATGAAAGGGGCACAATTATCATAATTTGTGAGAATAGGCTTGTTGATATCATGTATGCATTGTTGGTAGTTCCTCTAACATCATCAATATTTTTAAATAAAGCATTTTGAGACACTAAATTCAATCATATGTTAATTTATATAAATTTAAAAAAATGGAACAATAAACTTAAATTCAAAATGATAAAAAATATATATATTTTTGTCTTCTTTTGTATGGCATTGTCGACAGGGAACAAAGCACAATAACTAGGAGCAAACATTATTAATTAGCAAAATGCTAGAGATTTTTTTTCACGAGATCATGTTTGAGAACGAGTGAAATGGAAAAATAACAAAACAACTTCACAATGGTTTTTTAAAAAATTGTTTTTACAAAAAGGAACATATGCACACTATGGTTGAGTAATTATCACTCCAAAAAACAAATAGCCCACACAAGTTTTTTATTTTCATATAAATGCTTTATTCTCAACATGTTTCGTCTAAAAAAGTTCCCTTTTTAGTTCTTCATCTGCTTGAACTCACACTAAAAGGGTGGATGGGGAGCCAAAAAATGAATTTTTTTGGATCTTTTGAAAAGTGACTCTAAAGACTTTATTTTAACATGAAACTCAAAATTAAAAGAGAGATTTGATTAAATGGTAGAAAACAAGATTTATAGTGTAAAGATTTTGATTCTAAATGATCTCGAGTGCCGAAAAAAAGAAAAGTATTTAAAGTGTGAAAATTTTGATTCCAAATGATCTTGAGTGCCGAAGAAAAGAAAAGTAGAGACATTACAATTTGTGGAGACTTCTAGAGGTTTTGTCAATTAACAATTCTCAACTCCTTTCAATGCTTAAATTTTGAAGGTTGTTGGAGGAGATGAAGTATATTCCTTTTAAGGATGGATTTAGTGGATATGATGAAGTGACAATAGAAAAACTGATTAATGTACTATTTTTGCAATTGAATGAGGGATCATTTTCCTATAAACAATCCCATTTAAACAAAATAATCTCCAAGACATAATTGTTTTTAGAATGGAATCCACATATTACCATGATATTTTAAAGTCTATCTAGCTAATTGGTTTGTATTTTCTTTTCTAAATATTTTTTAATAAATTGAGATTGATGTTTGAAAGATGGATAATAATGACAATTTCATTGAACATAAAAAAAAGGTTTACTGTCCACCCCTCTTGGAAGAACACAAAAATTTATGTACATGCCATCGAATAAATAAATCAATTTAGCAAAGTTCCAAGCCCAAAAAAATGTCACCAAGCCCCAAAACAAAAAATGTCATTTTGAAAACGTAATGGTAAAAATCGAACATACAAACAATATTTCCATTATAATACTAAGACAATGCAATTAATATTATTGGCTTTCCTATTTTCTACCAGTTACACATTTCAACTCTAAAATGCAATTCTTTCAATTCAGTGCAACTAGTAACCAATTTCTCTAAGTTGGCAGTGTAACTGGTAACCAATTTCTCTGAGTTGGCCAAAGCTGCAAGAGAATTCAGACTTTCCATCCATGTTTCTGTAAGAGCTAAAGTCACAATTATAAATGAAACCAAAGATGTTTTTCCAATGCCATGTTTCTTTAAGATCTAAAGTCACAATTACAAATGAAACCAAAGTTGTTTTTCCAATGCCATGTTTCTTTAAGATCTAAAGTCACAATTACAATCGAAACCAAATTTGTTTTTCTAATGCCATGTTTCTTTAAGATCTAAAATCACAATTACAAATGAAACCAAAAGTCACAACTACAAATGAAAACAAAGTTGTTTCTCCAATGCCATGTTTCTTTAAGATCTAAAGTCACAATTACAAATGAACCAGAATTGTTTTTCGAATGATGAAATCAATTTTTTTTTCCAATGCCACCAAACCATATGACTCTCTTTTAAGATTTAAAGTGGCAATTACATTACAACAGAAGCCAATAGTTGTTTACACTCTCTTTAATATCTAAAGTCGCAATTACATTACATCAGAAGCTAGAGTTGCTTTTCCAATGCCACCAAAACCATATATAATCATAGCGTGCACCACTGGTTCTTTTATTGATGTCATCTCCAGTAATTGATGTCAATTCCACTAATTGAATTACTTTGTTTACTATCTATTCAATTCCCACTATTACAATAGAAAAAAATGTCATGAAAAATCTAGTGTATAATTGAAACATACCATAACATCTCTCTACAATAACAAAGAATGTCATGAAAATAAGAGGAGAAAATGTGTCATGAAAAATCTAATGTCTAATTGAAACATAGCATCAACATCTCTCTAAAATAACAAAGGGCACAAAGCAGGTTAGATTGGACGATCATTTGTAAATTTGTTTCAATTTTTCAAAAAATAATTTGTGGCAAATGCCAAAAAAAAAATTGATATAATCATCTGCATGTATATACACAAGACCATATAGTATCTAATTGCAATATCAATTGAATCCAATGTGATCATTTACAAAACTTAATCTAACTATAAATTATCAGTTTTAACATTTTGTAAAAAATCTAATTATACACACTTACATGATGTAACTATAAATCATCAGTTTTAATATTTAGTAAACGATCTAATTATCCACGGTTAAATGTACACAAAGCCATACAATAAAAGCTATTGTGTTGTTCATGAAGAATCGACAAACTTACAATCCTCTCTAATTTGGCCTTTATCACTTATCAAAACCTTATATTGACGGAAAGTAGCAGTAAATCATATAACTATGAGGAATCAATTAATAATGCTTACAGTACATTGGTTTCCCCATTCAAATATAATTTGAGATCACAACTATTAACGTAGCATTTCACCAAGCTTTCAAACTTTGAAACTGCAATCCCAAACATATTACCCTTTGAATGCTAAAACACCAGCACTTCACATTCTATGCACAACATAGCATTCTGATCTAATGTCTATGATTTGGATGATCCTTTTATTTTTTTGCTTCTGAAAATCACATTTACTGGAAATGAATATTACAGAGAACAATATTATAAAACAAAGATGAAAACCCTGATGTTGCAGAATCTTGGTATAAAAAATTTTGAGCATCCACTGTAGAGGTGGGCTGGAGATTTCCAGCAACCGCTCAGAAAAATTAGGCTGTCTATTTTTAAATGGCATTCTTTGAGTCGTTATTATTCCCCAAAAATGTTATTAATTTTGAATGGAAATCTATGAAAAACTGTATTCCATAGACGGAAATTTGATGTTTCATAAGACTTATTTACCTGCAAATAGTTTCGAAAATCTTTGTGCTGTACCTGCAGAGAAATTCAAGGCAACCCTCCTCCATTGGCAGGCTCCCATGGAAGGGGCTACTGATAACTAACAAGAGAAAAGTCTAGAACCATAGCTATTAACAAGAAAACCACGAAGCAATACCAAATAAAGGTTGAGTAAAAAAGTGTGGAGAAAAGCTCTAATGCATACCCGATCTCTACAAACCATCCTGAATGGATCAATGATATTAAAAAAGAAAAAAGAACAAGTACAAAGACAAGGACATTAGGTTGCTGCTCAGAAAGATATCATGCATTCAACATCACTAGAAATGTGATACTACAACCTCTGAAGATCACAATGAAATTTTAAACAAGCGATTAATATAACCGAGATTAAGATATTCTTCCCCACTGTTTCAAAAATCTATTTATGTAACTTTAATGAATTCGGTCCATCACATTAATTGCAATGCTAGGTTAAATAGCAAATGTGCAGTAAACAGAAAGTCAAAAAATACTCTCCAGGAGTAGATTCTTCGATAGGTGTGTCTAAACTCTATTATTCAAAAAATAATGGCATGCAACAGATGATGCCTAAACGCTAGTCTTCAGAGGGTGAAACCACATAACTCATAGATAAGTACAGACACATTCAAACCCTAGCTAGCATTTTGATCATTTGATAAAAAATCATCAACGTCAGATAGAACACAAAAAGCAGAACATAATATTAAAATAGGGAAAAAAAATAGAACACGTATCTTCAAAACTTATAAAAACTCCAATGCCCTAATAGTACACACTTCTTACCAAAAAAATACATTAATATTCTCTTGGCCACCTTTCTGAAAATCTCATATATCAAATCCAATAAAAATTGTAAACCTAAGAAGCGACAGAGTCAGTGAACTGACATACTCCAAATGACATCTCCATACCCACAAAACAGAAAGATCTAACCCTTCATATTCTGAGAGTAAACCCACAAAACAGAAAAAGGATCAACCTAGATGTTTTTAAAGCACTGTAAAAAAAAATTGAATCAACTCAGTATTTGCCCAAAAACAAAACGACAACAGAATTATCCGAAATCAAATATATTTAGTTTATGACCTACCTGAAGATACATTGCGGTGGGCACATAAAAAGTAGGCCTGAAGAAAATGAGCAGGTTCAACAATCCGCACAATATACACGCTGCCGAAAGAGCTTGCTACAGAGGGAAAGGGCTAAGAAATAGATAAGAAACGATCCCCTCTAATGCCAGGGGCTGCTCCCATGGTATTCACAACTAGATTGTGACTGCCTATCCGAATGGCCTGAATTTAATTGATATTGGCCCTGCTCCCATGTGAGCGGATGAATACAGGCACCACCATGCCCTCTAGAAGAACACCAGGGACATTCCGCAAGAAGTGTAAGTATTTGTGCACCATGAATTTTGCATGCAAAAATACTTTCTGACAATATACAGCCTGGCATTAAAATGCAGTTATCATGACTGCAACTGAATTGCGATTTGATTTCCTTGATTTGTGTGAAGGAGTAACATATAAAGCATCTATCCAATCAACGTATATCAAATAATACTATTTTATATGATCAATTAAGATTTTTGCAATTTAACCATTTAAAAATTTTCACATATTTATAAAGATATTAAAAAAAAGTAATTTTATTGACCCCGAGACTAGAGTTTAATCATAGTAAAATGAAGGGAATAGTTATTTCCTTGGGAGTAATAACAAGGGGTACGAAATGCCAAGTTCTCTGGGGTAGGTAAGTTGGAAACAAGATTTTGAATGGAAGATAAATATAAGATAAATAAATTAAGTATGGTAATTAAGATAAATAAGTTAAATATCATGCCGGATAATTATGTCAGAAAATTCAATCTTAGTTTTTCAAACAATTTTTAAAATTTAAATTGAATTCATTACAGATGATAGAGTACAATGTTCTGCCAAATTCATATGTTCAATTGTTAGCAAACGAGCACAGAAAGAAGGAACTACACCATAATGTCACAAGCTTGGGGAAGCATTTCACAAAGGTGAGTCAATGCTAAGTAGAACCACTACCACTGGAACCAATGGATCCACTAAGAAATTGTTCGACGAATTCTCAGTTATAATCGATAATATTTGACATAGGTGAGTGCCTCAATTTGATGACCTATCTCACCTTCAACGCTCAAACCAGATACAATTCTTTTCAAGTGACTAATCTGCTATGAAGAGGGCATATAATGATGGAAAAGGCTATGTCCAATCTAGATAATATTTTCTCTGTGTTGCATATTCATAGACAGAGTTCATCCAACTTTCTAGAAGAAGATGCAAATGATTGTGCAATTCAAGTCAAGCAAATAGATGAATGTTCTAGCCCTTGTGAACACAAATATTTGTGTGAAAGACGCCGAAGACAATTATTTTCTAAATTTCAACAAAAAATGATCACAGAAGATAAGCAACACGATATTATTCTTGTTGCTAAGCTAGTAACTGAAATACAAAAAATGCATACCTTGAAAATAAATTACCTTACAGTCATTATATTGAAGAAGATTTGTCAATATTGGGATAGCTTCCATTACAAAATATGTTGCATCAGATGGAAGCTTCTTACAAATGTTTGCAGCGGTGGATAATGCTAAACATTTGTGTTTGTGTTTTGAATGACATCAATAAGGACATAAATCTAATATGACTTACTTTGACTATTGATTTCAATGGATGCATTCCGAACTTCTGGTACTTAGTCTGATTCTAGTTTCCCCCGTTAGATGTTCTCAAAATCAACTTATAAATGTCAAAATAACATTTCACTATAATATAATGAAGGTGAAAGGCGATAATCAGCACAAACCTTAAGATTGCAACACTTTTGATGGATTAGCACAAATCATTTGTAAGGTTAAACCTGTGCAACTGTTTTTTATGCATCAAAATCTCCTGGTCTACAGTTTTGCTTAAGCCAGAGGTTCATCCTTTTATATCATTAAGTTACAAATATACAAGAGAGGGAAGACATTAACAACAAAAAATGAGGAAGATTCACAACACACAAAATATACATGTTTTATTCACAACTGATTACCTCTATACCCATGGAAATGATGAAATATTATGCAATCATAACTTTCTAAGTAAATCAATCTGACAACAAAGAAGATATGTAACCATAAAGACAGAATTGGAATATAAATCTCAATAGATAATTGTATCAATCTATGAAATGGCTTATAAATATAGAACGCAATAAGTGTAGGACATTACTGAAACAAAATTTGAAACAATACTAATTCTCAACAACAACAAATGACTGGTAGAAAATAGTTGGAATAAGCAATCCTTACCAACAATATGGTCAAACAGAGAGTTATCTACAAGGCTTATGTAATCAACTATTGTGGTGACTGCATAATTCTTTGACTAATTACCAAGCTCCTTTAGAACAATAGAAGCTTTAAGCCCTACTGCTATTAAAACTCTAGACATTTTCATTCCTTTCATTTTGTAGACTTGTCATGGCCATTCCTTGACATCAAATTTGATGGATATATAAAGGAACCTATAGATCTCTCAAAATTTATACGACGTTTTAAATTTTTGTTAAGCTTTTATGCAAAACAACTGGATTCTACACATAGGCGACTTGGTAAAGAAGAAACTGTCGTTGGCATTGTTTTTGGAGATGCCCAACCAATCCTTTTGGGTTTGTTTTCAAGCTAAATTTAATTTGATTCTTAGCGACCCTCTCTTCGAGAGGGGTCCCATACTTAGAGACCCTTGGATGATGAAGCATAGTTATAGATTCTTATGGCAAACGGTGGTTGACAATGACAGCTATATGATTTTTATGGAAATCAAGATATATGGCTATGTATCACAAAGACCCCTCCTCACTCAGCCTGAGGAAGTTTGAAGACATAATTGACAGTGCTTATGAAAGGAAAATCTAGGACTATTAACAAAGATGTTGACTCTTGGATGCCTAGAAGGGCAAAGGCTCAACTGGTTTCTTTATGAAGATAACTCCCATGTAATCTTATTGTGAGATTGATTTAACATTTTATACGTTGCATTTCTCTAAAAACACATATTGTTTAACAATTGGCTATTACATTTGTCGTTAACACACACAAATCAGAGACCTCATGGACCGCTTTCCTAGTAGACATCATAGGCCCTTATTTGGGCAATGGGCTAGTGCGATAGTTTTTTTTTATCACAATTCTAAAGCAAAATGGGAATTATATATTTTCTTTCATCATAGCCACTACTAATGATTGAATATATAATCCCAGAGGCAGTCTAAATACCTTATGAAGTAGAGTTGTCTCGTCTAAGCTCAAACATAAATGAATAACCTCAAAATGGCGAGGAGATTGAGGATCCTCAAATGGAAAAATTGAGTGTCTCCTGGACCCCAAAGAGTATCCCAACAAATCAACCCCATGAGCCCAGAAGGGCTTGTTAGCCTTGCCTTTGGGAATTGCATCAACTATAGCCATATAGTTTACCCCTTCTTCATTAAATTCACAGCCTTCTGTCCGTGAAGAGAATGCTCTTTGGGAAGTTGGGTGCCCAATTTTTTTCTCATAAATCAGATGCAACATCTCTCTCATAATTGAAGCTACATAAGCCCTTTCACAAATAGAATTATGGATCCTCGGTACAACCAAGGAAGAAGAGCCTAGTGGAAGATGATAAAATCTAGAAATGAACATATCCTTTGGTATTTGTAAATCAAAAGTCTGAGACCATGGATTAGTATTCAATTCATGCTCCACCAAACATAGCCAATTCTGAGAATTTGTATATGAACAATACCCATCACTTTCAATACTAATCCCATCAATAATAGAATCTTCACTAGATATGTTGCTTCCATTTGGGCTTGAAATCTGAGACAAAATTTCACAAGTTGTCATAGAATGCACAAGTTGGGTTTCTACATATGGGTGTGGACTCATAAAAAATGTCGGATTTCCATGAATACATACAAGCTTAGACCTCAACCGAGGATAGTTCCTCTGAACTACATGAACCACCTCTTGGACTTAAATTGAGTCTACATTTTGTACAAAATGCAGGGCAAGTATGGTGATTTATGTTCCACCACCTAAGGCCTTGCACCAACTGTATTATGTGCCTCCAAGAATTATGTTGGTTGGAGGCTCAAGCAGAAATCCTTCCTCTAAAACACCTTTAGAGGTACTTTCTGTTAGCATGATTGAATGAATTTAGAGCAGTAAAAACTAAATATAAAATCGCTCTGTGTTGGAGATTGCAGTGAAAACAACCATCACATGCACCATGCATCCTTTACCTGTAATGTTTAAAACTAGCTAGCATGACAAGGGGGCAGGTAGATCATCCCTCCACAAAATGGTAGTCCAAAATAATTAAGCTTGCCTTGAATCATGCGAGGCCCTCCATAACATGAAAAAACTCACCAATCAATATGCATGAAAAATGGAAGCATCTGATTAATTAAAATATCAAACAATAATCAACACTTAATGCTTTATGAAAGCTAATAGTCCCTCCCTTTGGGACTAATAATTAAACCAACATTCACCACAAAGGGACGTGGCATGGGCAAAGGTGGAATGAATTAATGAAAGGGTAGAATTGTTTATTAGTACTTGCTCGGTACTAAATGTTTCATCGAAGGTTATTATTTTACCCTGCTTGCTAATGAGAGACAATGAAATTATGTTGTTTGGTAAAAATGTAAATCATATTGCAATGTCTACGAAAATATATTAATATATATATATATATATATTTTTCCCCTAATTATCGCTAAAGAGGGAATAAGGTGTCTGACATGCTACCAATGAAAGGGTTTTATTTCATTTATTTTTCCACAGGGCCCTCTATTAGTAGCATAAACATTATTGTAGTAATTATTGATCTTTACTACATGCGGTAGGGGACGTGGCTGTAGGTGTAGGTGGAGTCTAATTACAATTAGTATGCATGTCTTCTCTTCCATGCAAGCTGCAACATATTCCTTCTAATTGGCATCAACGTGGCACCCAAACGATGAATAGGAGAGGTTGTTTGATGCTGGCAGTTATGGGAGACATTCAGGCTTGCCAGCAGTTAGGGAGGCTAGTTGTATTTGGAGCAGTAGTGTGGCAAAAAAAACCTCCTGATTAATTGTAAATGCAAAAATAGCATCTGTGAAAGCAAAAAAGATGGAGGCAGAGAAGGCCAAGCCATCCATTATTGGAAACCAATAAGAATGTACTCTTGCCTACTATTTGAATCGGTTTAGTAAAGTTCAATAATATTTAACTATTTTCCTACTTAGTGTTAATTTGCAAATATATTCAATAGGCTTTGTCCAATAAAATGTTCTGTGAATTTAAATTATTCAATGTTCAGGTATTGAAAATGTGCACTGTTTAAAGAGTTTTATTTTTAAAAAAACTGAAACTTTAGTTACACATGGGCCTTTTATCGCCTGCTAGGAGCCCCAACAAATGCCACCTATGCCGTTTTAGGCAGCAACGTGGCAACAAAACTGTGTGTTTGAAAAAACAACAAACATATGTTTTTGCTGTGTAATTCCTGTTGATTAAATTGTAGAGAAGAATGTTGTGCTCTTATCAAATGGAAGGATGGCTTAGTTGACCAAATGTTTCAAAAATCTTTGCACTATTCAAAATTTACCATGATTAGGTATTCCTTATACACTTTGTGCACTCAAATTTAATTAATGAAGGAAATCAATCAATAATATTTTGCCCAGTTTATGTTTTGAGATTAATTTAAAGGCAAATCAAATTTGTTCATTATAGCAAGACTGAATGCATTATGAGTGTCAATGTACTTTTCTTTGAATTGGGTTTTATTTATTTTTCAATTTATCTAGATTTGGGGCTTTTATCATACTTTGTCATTTTTTTTGTTTTTTAATATAAGTTCGAAAAATTTGGGGTTGAGTGTTAAATTTTGATATAATCTTGACAAGATTTTGTGCATTTCAATTGGCACTTTCCTAGCCGAAATTCAATTTGTCTTCTTTTGTGCTTGTTTTCCTTTATATCTATTAATAGCAAGCAATGACATTAAAATTCTACTATGACTATTACCAAGAAATAGAAATTCAAATCCTAGCAAGGGTGATTCAGTCAAAATGCAACATTGCCTAGACCAACTACGCACACATTAAAACATACAAACCCTGAAATAAAAAACAATTGCTTATTGCGGTGATTATGAGTTGTAGCTTCTTATTACTACAAAGGGTGCTCTTACTACAATTTATATGTACTTGAAGAAGATAAAGTCAAAGGTGCCCTACAATAACACTTTTCTACTCGGCCCAGGGTCAATCCCCTGCACCTCCCATTCAACAAGAAGAAGAAGAAAAAAAATATAAGGGGACGAGACGAGACCACAGCGTTGGTTCCGATTTAAAATATGTAAGCTTGCCTCTCCATTCATTTTCATGATTTTCCTCTTCACGAGATTCGAACCATGAACCCCCCGATGTTAGGTTATTTTTCTTAGGGTTTGGAAGGGCCAAATTGCGTTGTTTTTGTTAAATTTAACGATTTATGCTAGATTTGGTTTTTATCCTACATTTATTATTTTTCAGGGTATTTTTTACAACCCTAGGGACTTATAGGTAAATTTACTAGTTTATGCTAGAATTTCAAGTTATCAGGGTGTTGTCCAACAATACAAATCATGATATGGGCAGGAATAAAAGGAATGGAGAAAAGTTTGATCCTTCTGCAATGTCACCTTTTACAATAGGAGACATCAGAGCAACCATTCCTAAGCATTGTTGGGTGAAGAGCAGTGAGAGGTCCATGGCATATTTTGCTAGAGATGTAGTTTTGGTCATAATATTGGCAACACTTGCTGTTTATTTCAACAATTGGGTTGTTTAGCCCTTGTATTGGTTTGCTCAGGGGACAATGTTTTGGGCAGTTTTTGTGATTGGGCATGATTGGTATGTATTTTTTAGTGTTTTTCTTGGTTGCCCTAATTGTGGTGCCATTGTAACAATGTAGTTTGTTAATTGCAGTCCATCCCTGTAGAACTGCCAATATTAAATATATTCTCATGATATGGAGTCTTTATTTATTTTTAATTTAAATTTGATGCAGCGTATTCCCTGACCAAGAAGCTTTTTTAGTAGAAAAGAAATGATGGACTATGTTCGTTATGCCAATGATGATGGTGCTATAAAATGATGGTGGTGTTTATTTACATTTTGTCAAAATCTTCATGCCCTTTAACATGCTTTCATGGTTTCATATGTGATTAAATAAAAATATATATCCTTGCCCTCAAAACGTTGGTTAATTAATGTATATATATCATGTTCCAAGCTCCCATTCTGCTATGGGTGAAAGATTATGGAGATGACTTCAAAAAATACCATTGCATTTATTAAATGGTTTTAGGATTATTTCAAGAAACCCATTTTGTGCATATTTTGCATTCAACAATTTCCATGAGACTACATTTTCTTTGATGCATTTTGTCAATTAGTATCTGTTCATTCATTATCCTTCCACATTTAATTTTGTTTGATGAATGTTCAAAATCGTTTTAGGCTCTTATTTCTTGTTTTGGGCATAGCCCAAGGGGCCTCCAGAAACAATTATGTGGCAGGGTTGAAAAAAATCTGCCCATTTTCTTATTTAAATTATACCCAATATTTTTTGGCATGATTATCAACTTTTTTTCATTGCCGTGTATGAAGGAACGACCAAGCAATCCCTCTATTTCTATGATCGTGATCAATTGTTATAGCGTTATATATTCAGTCGTAATATGATTTGTCCAGATTCTAAAGGGAAAATATTATTATGGTGCACATTCATCCATGTACACTATGTTAGAAAGTGATGCGCAGTAAAATATAATAGTCATTACAATTTCTAACTGTTTGTCAAAATATTTCTATGAATTTACATATAAATTATTTGTCAAAATTTATTTATTTTTTTAATACAAACTATTTGTCATAAACTTTTTATAAATTTACGTGACAAAACATTTACGCAACAATGACATTTACTCCCCAAATTCATTAACCTTCCTTACAAAACAATCTCCCTATTCAATGTCCCTAGGGGTAGGTACTGAAACCATCCACGACACTTGTTTTGTCAAAGGAAAGGCATATTTCATTAATTTTTGAATGGGCCATGTAGTGAGACATAAAAGTGTGTTTTTTGAGCATGTAAAGATTGAAAGGAGGGGAGTGGGTAGGATGTTAGGTGGCCATGTGTTGGGCAGGGGACTTCATTATTTTCAACAACCGCATGGTAAAGGCTTAGGTGTTAATGTTTGAAGCTTTTAAAATAGGGGCAAATAAATCTTCGTAAAGACATGCCACGTGGAGGTGTGTCATAAGATATTATTTTATTAAAGGGCACTTTGAAGTTTGAAATAATGCCAAATGTGTTTGAGGGGCGAAGTAATAAAGCTTCAAATTTTTTTGACTCTCACCCTTGGAATGATAAGGTGGCACGAATTCAGTTTTTTTTTTTTTTTTTTTTAAAACTACGTATGCACAAAATAAAATGAAACCAAATACATTATTATCCAAATTCGTGGAACGAACGAGTTTGAATGCGGAAGGATCTAAAGAGTATATCCGTTGAAATTAGAATTAGTTTTGTCATTCATTTATTTATTTTAAATAATTTTTTTTTTAAAAATTTAATAATATAGTTTTTAAGATTTACGATGTTAAGTATTTCGTATTTTTATTATGAATAGATATTTTATTCTGTTATGAATACGAGGGGTGCAATCTTTACCCCTTTACCAAATTTAAACATGTGACCTCCCTTCTAAAAGTACATGTTTTTCATCATCAAACCAACTCAAATACACATGTTTAAAACTTGAATTCCTTTCCAAGCAACATCGAACAAACTTATCAAAAACATATTTTAACTCGCTAACTCCATTTTCCATGCCGCTAATGGCATTGGAACGCTGGTTTGGGTGGGTTCATTGCAAGAAAATAAAATTGCACATCCACTATTTTATGAATCAAATGTTATGTTGGGTGGCTTATTTTGACCGAAATGTGACACTTTGTAGTTTTCCTTTTGCAGTGTTGGATGGCAAAGGGAGATGCACGTAATCAAGGGACATGTTCGCGGCTTAAGGATATGAATTTCCATCTGACATTCAATTTAGAAATGTTATAGAGACATGGAATGAATTTTTATTTCTTAGCTGTAGGGAACAGAGTGTTGGTTGGTTTTTGAGCATATATTTTAAATTGTTGATCTATTTTAATTTTTATTTGTGGCATTGGATAGTTGGTTCTATCATATTCATAGTGGTGGTGGTATTGAATAAAATAAATGTAGGAATTAAAACTTTTCAGTATTTTCATGGTATTGTTTTAATAATACTGATTTGAACAAAAGGGAGTATTATTGTTTTTTTTTTTAATTAAATTATTATTGCCTAAAATAGTATATTTACTTTTTAAGTTTTCTTTATAATAATTGAATCATATTAAATTATTGTAATTATATTTAGAGGGAAACTTAAATTGGTGCGTTAATCAAATTTATATAAATATTTAATCCAAAGCCATTTTCAAGGGTTGGCTCTTTGTTGCTCCAAGGAGAGATATTGAACCAAACACTTTTTTATGTATTTTGTAGTGTAATTTATCCCTCTCTTTTATTTGGAACTGCAATTATGTTACCTAAATTTTTAACTAAATGATCAATGCAAATCTAAACTTTTGTTTATTTAAGCAAATACTTTTTTAAACCAAAGTTACAGAGTTTTATTTACAATATGTGCATGCCAATCATGGTTGTAATCTTCCTCTTCGTATCTTAACATCCTTAGATTCTTGCATCATTTATGTTCATAGTTGTGTGCACGTTGGCCATACAGAGGAACAATTTTTGAGATTCATTTGATCAAATAAAATAAATTTGGCTTCAACCACAAGATTTTTATTTCTTTTCCCTCTTTCTTTTGCTCATTTTTTAACAAATTTGTTATTCTAGGATTATAATAGATCTAAAAATAATATGTATTTACACTTTTATTTCGATTGATAAATCCCTTTCATTATCATATATGCATTGTCAAATCTTTACGTAATGGAATGAAAACATTTTAAAATCAGTTGTATTTTCCTTATATCAAACCAAAACACCGATTTCTTTTGGGCAAAACTTGTATGATTTTTATCCGTTGTCATGTATTCAAAACCCACATTGATGAGGAGCTTAAACAAAATCATCTACCTCCAACTTGTTTAAGGCTAAAGTCAAAGTTTAAATTTCAAACTAGTAGGTCCCTTGAATTAGAATAGTTTCACATTGACCGACTAGTTGATCCAGTACATCGTGACCTGATAGATATAGATCTTAGGGAGACCTTCGGGTCTCCTTTCAAGATAGGTTAGACGGTTCACAGTCCCTCTTCAGTTGGTGTGCCAAATAACCTATCAACACAAATAATATAACATAATATGAGGCTTTAATACTAGATTTATCTACTACCCAAACACTACAAATAAAATATCTTAAATTGTTTGGAGATTCTCAACTAGTGGCTAATCAAGGGTTAGATATTTATCAAACTAAAAAAGAAAAGTTAATCCCACATAAATAAATGGTACAATAATTAATGGTTTAATTTGACATGTTTTCAATAGAAAATATAACCTGCAAAGACAATAGACATGTTGATGTAATGGATAGTGCAACTTCAATGATACTTGTTGACATCAACAATGAGCAGGGAATTTTTACTATTCATCAACTAATACATCCATCAGTCGCTACAATAAATTTAAATGCTTTAGAAGTGATGGTAGTCACTCGAAAAATAATAAATTTTGAATTATATATATATATATATATATATATATATATATATATATATATATATATTGGGATGCCATCCTGTAAAATTCTACACATAATGATAAACATAAATTGTAACATAAAGCATTGTGATATGTTTTGATTCAAGGATCCTTATTTAAATGATCATTTGATAGGAAAATAATTAATGTTTAGGCCATGAAGAATCTAAAATAACCATACTTAAAGTACATGATAATAAATGTGGTGGTCACTTTAGCAGCAAAGCCATGTCTTACAAATGTTTAAGACAAGGTTACTATTAGCCTACAATGGAACATGACTATCAAAAACATGTAAAACTTTGTTTAATATGCTGAAAACATAGCAATCTAAATCATGCTCTAGCATACGAATTGTAACCTATTGTTTCACCTTGGCCATTTTCCCTTTAGGGCTTTAATTTTATCAAAAAGATAAATCCAAAATTGTTAGAAGGATAAAATTTTATCATTACCACCACATAATATTTTACAAAATGGATTGAGGCCATACCTTTATAGTCTATTATGTGAGAGGAAATTCTGTCACTTCTTAATGACATAAATTATTCCATGGTTTGGATTATGATAAACTATTATCACAAATGTTGGATCATCAATTAAAAAAAATAGTTAATTGTTTATGTGCTAAATTTAAAATTTGTCATACTTTCTCTACTCCATATTATTTATAAATAAATGGGCAAGCAAAAGCAACAAATAAGACAATAGTCAAAATATTAATCAAAACTACCACAAAACATGGAAATAGTTTTTACAATTAAATTATCTATGTGCTTTGGCCATATCGCACAAGCATGTGTACACCAACAAAGGCTACACCATATTGTATCGTTAATGCCACAAAAATAATACTACCTCTAAAGTTGGAAATTCCTTCTTTATGGGTCTCTTTAAAAGACATTGTTAAATACAATGATTATAGGGAAAATAATAATTACATGAATTATAAATTATTGACAACAAATGTATTAAAGCTATTGAACAAGTCAAATTCTATTAAGATTGCATCAAAAAACATATGAAAAGAAGATTCATAATTATGAATTTTAGATTGGGTATTTAATACTTAAAAAAATAAAAATAATATTATTTTTAAAAAAGAAACTAAAGGTATGTTCAAGCCTAACTGGGGGAGTCTATTTTTGGTTTATGAAAAGATAAAGGCAAGAGTTTATCATCTGGTTACACTTGAAGGGGAACTTGTGAAGAACCCTATGAACATCATGCACTTATGTCGATGTAATACATAAAACCAATATAAAAATATATAAAACATACAAACAAAAATAATTATTTAAAAAATCTAAAATTAAAATTAAAAACCCATCAAATATTTCACAATTACAAAAAAATCAAAAAGTTTTCGAAAAATAAAAAATCAGGGCTTAAACATGACATGAGATGCTAGTTGCTTCTTTACATGTGTTAATTATCACACATTTTGGTAACATATTATTTTTCTATACACACATGCATTTCATGAGGTATGTTAGTGTAATGTAAGGCATACATTATATATACCTTATATGATAAGATCATGCATTGTGTGTGACCTTTAACCTTATTAAATGTAAAAAAAATATGTACCTTGTTTGTAACATATTTATGTCTTTTATGTGTGGTCCTTGAACTTGTTTTATGTGACATGTCTATGTCCTTCACATGTGGCCCTTGGTCTTATATGTTGTGGCATATTTATGTCCCTTATTTATTAAAATTTTATGTTCATTGTGTGTGGCCCTTGGTCTTATATGTTGTGGCATATTTATGTCCCTTATTTATTAAAATTTTATGTTCATTGTGTGTGGCCCTTGGCCTTATGTATGACACTAACTCTTGAGGTTTTTGAGCTTGTGCATATGGATATTTTTGACATTGAGTGGTGCCACGATCCATATCATGCACCTTTACTGTGTAGTCTTATTCAATCATATTTTAATGAATGTGTTGGCCTCTAAATTTTGACTAAGTACTATCCAATTTTTGGCATACAGGACTAGCACAATGTAGAAGGATCATTGTCCTATTTTGGCACAAGACTGACACGATGCAGAAGGACCATAATGTGAGAAGACTATGGCACGTAGCTGACAGGCATAAAATCATCATGGTGCAGAACTTCCTGGGTGTGAGATGATAATGCGATAGGAGACCCAGTGCGAGAGGACCCAATCAAAAGAGAAGAAGTCACGAGGGACCCAAGAACATAAGACTCATAATAGAATAGGAAGACTAGGGGAGCATGTGGGAAGTAGAGTGCATAAGAAGTGAGAGCAGTTAGAAGAATTATTCATATGGGACACTTCTACCTTATCAATCAAAAGTTTTGTACTAGCCCATAAGGAATGGAACACATGGCCGCCAGAGTATAGCATAGAGCGAGGATCTAGGGGGCATAGGGACCTGAATCTATAGGAAGAACTTATTGTAAGAGCCATGAATTTTAGTTTATTGAGAGTTGATGTGCCATCTATTCATAACATTTATGATAAGTAGCACTTAGTCAGGGAAAAACATTTATAAACACCCTTGTTATAATTATTTGCATGTGTGGATTTAGAGAATAGATAATAGAACCTTGCCTTGTAATTTACTAATCATGTAATGGGAGATATCTATTTTTTCCAAATTATGTTATGAATGATGAAATACACTAAGTTTTGAAGATGGACATGGTTTAGTTATTTGTCTTGTTATTGGTATCTTTTTCTTTTCTGAGTCACTACTGTTAGATAAAAATGGTGATCCTTGTATTAATGATAGTTGCATCTGGGACAAGACAGATAGTAGTAGTATATTTTTGTTATTAAATAATTCTTTAGAGATGTATAATATAAGATGAACAAACATACACTACTATGTTATAAAACCTTTAGGAGTCGATCTTTCACTATGCACTTTGGGTGAGTGCGTGAGACTTAAATCTCATGTGATAGAGCCAGTGCACTAGCTTGTTGGGATAGACTTTAGTGTCAAAGTTAGTATTAAATAAAATAATCCAACATTTTGGTTCTATTTTCAAACCCTGAAGCACTTGAAGCACAGTCATGGGAAAATGTTTGAGTGCATTACGTTGGAGCATATAGAAAAATGGGTTACAATTGTTGAAGATAATTTTGTAGTTTTGTATAGTCAAGAATCTTTGCATGATAATGGATAGAGCAGAATCTCTATATTCCTTATATGAAACTTTATTTTCTAAGGTCCCAGTTCTCCTACATGCTTGGTTAATAGCATATGCTCAAGGATGATCCACAAATCTTAGAAGGAGGCAACCTTGGATGCTTGAAAGTGTTGAGTTGTGGAGCTAAAAGCTTCAACTCTTTACAAACAGAAGGAACATGAAGGTTGCTGAGTTTCAGGAGAACTGGCGTCGGCAGCAGGATCGACGTCGGTCGTGACCAGTGCAGAAGTCCACTGGTGACGGCAGGGAGTCGGCCGACGTTGGCAGAACCAAACTAGCAGGGACCGATGTCAGTCGCCTGTGTGTTCCAGAACAGCTCGTTACACGGACAGTTAGTTAAGTGAACGAAGTATTTGCATGTAAAGGCCAGTTAGAGTCTTTGGCTGCGACGATAATTGTCTAAATTAAGAGTCTAAGTTATTGTTTGAGTTAGGGATCTATTTATAGACCCATTGGCATGTATTGTATATGTATGAGATAGAAAGGAAGGCAAGTAAGTTGCTTTCATTGTAAGATCATTGAGTTGTAGGTTGTTGCAAGCTCATAAGGGATCTACATGTGAGTATGGTCTGTTGAATTGCAGGTTGCAGGTTCATGGGAGATCAACTTGAAGTACTTTAGAGTGCTTGGTGAACTGGCAGGGTTATTACTGACTAGTTGGAGAGGTGAACACCAATTTTGTTTGTGAGTTGGTTGTTGGGACCGTTTTTGTGTAGGAGAGTGTTGTGTGAGAAGAATTACTATACACTTGAGGTGTGGCAAACCTTTGTAAGGTGGAAGAGTGTGGCGACTCTTTATTGTATTCTTTTTTGTAAAGTGTTAATACAAGATAGTGTATTGTCTCTCATATTTTGTGCTATTGGTGAATTCTAGTTACTTGTGTTTCTGGTTATTTCCACATTTATAATTGCTTATATTTGGTAATCATACTGTGCTCTTTCTGAGGAGCAAGATCCAACAAGAGGAATCAGAACAAGTGTGTTTGTTCTTGGACTTCCCTGACAAGTGGTATCAGAGCCAGGTTGGGATACTAACAGATTGGATTAGATCTGGTTAGTGTGTTTTGATTACAAGTTACTCACAGGGTTTCTGTTTGAGTGGGAGTTGAGCAATGACAGAAGACAGTAAGCTACGGATGGAAAAGTTTAATGGCAAGAACTACCAATTGTGGAGGATGCAGATTGAGGATTATCTATATCAAAAAGATTTGTACTTACCATTGGGAGGGGTTAACTGCAAACCCTCGAATATGAAAGATGAAGAATGGGAGGTTCTTGATCGGAAGGCTTTGGGATCTATTAGATTGAGTCTTGCATCATCTGTGATTTCCATCTTATCACAGTGTAAGACAACGGTGGAGTTGATGGAATCTTTGGCAAATTTATATGAAAAACTCTCAGCTTCTAATAAGGTATTTCTTATGAAGCGTTTATTTAATTTGCAAATGTTAGAAGGTGGATCTGTTCATAGCCATCTTAGTGATTTCCATGGTTTGGTAAACCAGTTAAGTTCAGTCAATATTGTATTTGATGATGAAATTAGAGCTCTCTTAATCTTGTGTTCATTACCTGAAAGTTGGGAAGGTTTGGTAATGGCAGTTTCTAATACTGTGTCTCCTTCAAAAGTCTTAAAAGTGGATGATGTTGTGAGTGTGATCTTGAATGAAGAGATATGCAGGAATAACACAGGTGAATCATCAGGAAATGCTTTGAGTGTTGAAGGCAGAGGAAGGCAAAGAGAAAAGATAGAGCATGGGAGATCAAGGTCCAAGACAGGCAGAAGATCCAAGTCCAGGTATGGCAGAATAACCTGCTGGAAGTGTGGAAAGCAAGGGCACTTAAAGAGAGATTGCAGATCAGGTGAAGATCAGCATGAAGGACATGAAGAAGAAGCAGATGTTACAGATTACGCTGCATGGGATGCTCTGGTATGTTCTTTGGATAAAGTAGAATCTTGGGTTTTAGATTCTGGTGCCTCTTTTCATGCATCCCCACATAGGGAATTTTTTCATGAGTATGTCCAGGGAGATTTTGGAGAAATTTATGTAGGGGATGGTAAGCCTTGTCAGATTGTTGGCAAAGGGAAAGTGAAGCTGAAACTGCAGACAGGTAACACATGGGTGTTAAAAGAGGTCACGCATGTCCCAGTTCTGGAGCGGAATTTAATTTTTGTTAGAAGTTTGGGTGATGAGGGTTGCACAGTAACTCTCATAGCGGACTCTTGAAAGGTTACCAAGGGTACACTTATTGTAGTTAGAGGTAAGAAAGTAGGTACGCTTTATCTATCTACTTATACTATTGATTCTCTTTCTGGGTTATCTACTTCAGCTGTAGATTCAGAGATGTGGCTTGATAGGCTTGGTCACATAGATAAGAAGGAGATGCTTGTTTTTGAGTCAAAGGATATGCTTTCGGATTTTGAAGGCATGGATTGTGGTTTTTGTATGCAGAAGAAGAAGGTAACGTTTCTTGAGGAATCTGATGTTAGTGACAAGAACAGGAAAGCCTTGGTTTTCAAGGAGAAGGTGACGGACAGAGTTCAGCATGAGATGCAGAAGAATTTTGAGCAGAGCAAGGGTGATTTGGACAAGGATTTGATCCAAAAAGAGCTCACAGAAAAAAGTCACGTCTCACAAGAAAAACACAGAGACCGACATCGATAGAAAAATCGACATCGGCATCCAGACAGGGACCGATGTCGGCTATGTGCAGACCGACGTCGGTGACTCAGGGCAGAGAACTATCGGCGTCGGCCAGGGGAAAATGACGTCGGTAAGGAGGCAGTCGCAGGGAACTGACATCGGTCGGGTGCAGACTGAGACGTGATCGGCATCGATTACTGAGACAAATTTTGGGTGGACAGCAAGCTGTCATGGAGTCTCAAGCGCCCATATGGAGGACTGAAGGTGTTAGTAAGTTCTTAAATTCGTCATTTCCCTTCTTTACACTACTTGTTGCTCACTTATGGCATAGGACCAGGAAGTTTTTGAAGAAGCAGAATAGGTAGATCCAGGAAACAGTGGGAGCTAGGCATGGATGAGGATGTGATTCCTTGGAGGAGTACCAAACAGGTGTTTTGGGTAGAGTGGCCAGCTGGAAGTAAGCACTGAGAGATGAATGGATGTTCAAGATGAAGAAGAGCGTAAATGGATACATGAGATGGAAGATCAGGGTATATGGTCTTGTATTAGCTGTAGGGCAATGGAGGTTTGATAATTGTGTTTCTCTTTACCAGGTTGGATAATATTAGCTACATTGTCCTATTTTTGTATGATGTGCTTGTTGCAGGGTTACATATATAGGTATTACTGAACTAAAGGTAAAGCTAGTTCAGGTGTTTGTCATGGAGAATCTGGGAGCAGCAAGATTCTTTGGCATGAGTGTGTTCTAGAGATATGGTAGGTCCTATGTTGACTTTGTTTCAGGATGATTGTGTGAAACTGGTTAGCACGCTGATGGTTAGACAGTTCTATGAACAGGTGTCTTGATTCACATAATGAGGTTGAGTGCATGTTATGTACTAAACCTGAGTTTTCCCAAGCAGTGGGAGTTGTCACAAGTTGGAGCCAATCCGGGAGAGAACCATTGGAGGACAGTTCAGTGGATTCTTACAGGGACTAGCAGCGAGTGCACATGCTATGCAGGTTCAGGTTATTTTCTACATGGTTTGTGGATGTGGATGTGGTAGGTGATTTGGATGACAGGGTTTGCACTACAGGTTTGTGGTGGTTGGTCTTCAAGAGTGATCTTGAGGAGGGATACAAAGCCAAGGGAACAAACTAGACTAAGTATAGGTATAGGTACAAGTTGCAGTTGTTTATCTCTAAGTGGGAGATTGTTGAGTTGTGGAGCTAAAAGCTTCAACTCTTTGCAAACAGAAGGAACAGGAAGGTTGCTGAGTTCCAGGAGAACCGGCATCAGTAGCAGGTCCGACGTCGGTCATGACCAGTGCAGAAGTCCACCGGCGACGGCAGGGAGTCGGCCGACGTCGGTAGAACCAGACTAGCAGGGATCGGCGTCAGTCGCCTGTGTGTTCTAGAATTGCTCATTACACGGACAGTTAGTTAAGTGAACGAAGTGTTTACATGTAAAGGCCAGTTAGAGTCTTTGGCTGCGAGGATAATTGTCTAAATTAAGAGTCTAAGTTATTGTTTGAGTTAGGGATCTATTTATAGACCCATTGGCATGTATTGTATATGTATGAGATAGAAAGGAAGGCAAGTAAGTTGCTTCCATTGTAAGATCATTGAGTTGCAGGTTGTTGCAAGCTCATAAGGGATCTACATGTGAGTATGGTCTGTTGAATTGTAGGTTGCGGGTTCATGGGAGATCAACTTGAAGTACTTTAGAGTGCTTAGTGAACTGGCAGGGTTATTACTGACTAGTTGGAGAGGTGAACACCAATTCTGTTTGTGAGTTGGTTGTTGGGACCGTTTTTGTGTAGGAGAGTGTTGTGTGAGAAGAATTACTGTACACTTGAGGTGTGGCAAACCTCTGTAAGGTGGAAGAGTGTGGCGACTCTTTATTGTATTCTTTTCTGTAAAGTGTTAATACAAGATAGTGTATTGTCTCTCATATTCTATGCTATTGGTGAATTCTAGTTACTTGTGTTTCTGGTTATTTTTGCATTTATAATTGCTTATATTTGGTAATCATACTGTGCTCTTTCTGAGGAGCAAGATCCAACAAGAGGAATCAGAACAAGTGTGTTTGTTCTTGGACTTCCCTGACAGAAAGGTAGAGGATTTTAGCATGACTTGGAGTTTTGTGGACACGAGCAGATAACTATTGGTGGAAAGGATTTCAAAACAACTACATTTTGGAGTATAATATGACCACCTATTCATGCCTTTAAGAAGCTAAATTCTAATTTCTTTGAGAGTCGAAGGGTCACTATCTCACACTTTTTGCCTTTGAAATTAAGAAATTAATTGTTGACCTTGGATTGGAAACCATACCCATGGAGGGATAAATTGTCCTCTGCATGAGTCACACATCTGGAAGGGGAGACTAGGGGTTGATTGAAGATTGTGGGTTCAACATGATAGCAAGTCAATGAGCATTAAGAAAATAGAATTATGATGAAGCTCGATAGAGGACCATGAGGGTTAGCGACATGAGAAGAGATCATGAGACCTCTAGGAGTGTTGTAAGGAGCTGCAGGGAAGTGAACACGCATGAGGAACCCATCACTTTCATGCCACATTCTTTGTCACTTTTATCCTATGAAGGAGAATTGAGTTGGAATTCAAGAGTCGAAAAACCAAGTCTAAATCAACTAAGCTCCCCCACCATAGTGTGTGCTCATGCCTTTAAGTCAGACAGAGTACATATATAAAATTGGGATACATACAATTCAGAGTTAAAAATTGAACTAGTAAGGGAGATTGAAACCAGGCCATTAGATATTCATTTAGAATTTACATTATCTTTCCCCCTATAATGGAATTATATGGCACAATTTGGGATGCTTGGTGGGTCTTGTCCTCAAGGCCAGAGTATAGGCCCAAACTTAGGTAACCAACCCTCTACCATTCTTCTTTCTATATAAACTACTATTGGAGGCACTAGAGGAGGATTAGGAGGAGTGTAGGATGAAGTGTACCCCCTCCTTAAGTAAGAGGGGTTGTATCTTCCCAGAAACCACCCATTTAACCAACATAACCTACTACAATATACTATGAGATGACATTTCACTTACCTGAGTACGGAGGGGTAGAGAATGCAGTTGAGCATGTCCACAAGTGCGAACTAATTTAGAGAGCATGAGGCATCATGTCTTATGAATGAAAGGCTACATAGTTTGTAACTACACCTTTAGAACGTGTGCATAAATGGTATCAGAAGTTTGATCCTCAGCAAGTGGTGTTTGATTATGATTAGCTCAAATCAGACTTCTTTCAAGAATTTGACATTCTTGAGTTTGAGCAGAAAAGTATAACGATGCTAAAGGATATAAAGCAAGGACTTAAAAAGAGCGTACATGAGTATGATGCATGATTCAAAACCTTGCTTTCAAAATTATCATATGAAATAAATCCTATTCAACATGCACAATGGTTTGTGGGAGGATTGTTACTACCTTTTTGGTGGACTGTATCACAATGAACCTTCACTAATGCGTGTGAGGTTATTTAAGCTACCCTCCATGCTGAAGCAATTGGAAGCATGGATATCAAGATTAGTCCTTTTATGGAGGCACATATAGCATTTATGGCATCATAACTTGAAAATTTGATGGCAAGCAATGTGCATGAAACATACAGCGGTATCTAGTGTATCGATTGTGAAACTAAAGGGCATACGAGGAACAACTACCCATGCAAGAACATCTGTACGGTACTAAAATAAACATGTGAGATATACCATGAAGAACATGATGTATATTTTTGTCTTATTTTACAACAAGATACAAACACTAAGGTGTTTGAGTATTGTAATATTTTTGATGCCTACACCCATGACACCAATGACAGTTGATTGATCATTGCTATACATGAAGCTCGAGCGTGTGGCACACACCAAACCACAGTCACTAACACCCAAGACAGTGGTGGCTATTGAGGGTGAAGGAGAGGACAAGAATGAGGTAATGATTGGTTTCCATTGAGAACCTATTACAAATGTGGTTCTCTAGACCACTATCAAAGAGATTGCCTACAATACTCGACATGTGCATTTTGTAAAAAGGACCATCGACTATAAGAGTGTCCTGATCTATATGCAGCTATCACTAAAGAATGTAATCAAAAGGGAACCAATGTGATTCAAATAAACAAACCATAATAGCATGAACACCCAACCATTGTAATATTTCAACAAGTAAATATTACCACCCATAGTGGGGGACAAACTCAATCAATAGCCAACCCAATCGAAAAGGTACATTTGGAAGAACCATGAGTTAGAAAGTATCCTAATGCTCAGTAGCAAAAATATGTCCTTTAGGATACAATGACACTTGTATGAGAGCTCTAAGGTGAGATTTAATACCTCAAAGATAAGGACTTAACACAATGTGATGTTGTACAAAGAGAAGTTGAACCATGACTAGCGGTGCGAGATGACTTTTAAAAACTATGCAAGTGTATGCTGAATGAGGACATTGTTCTCTAAATCAGTGCTTGGATTAAGAATCAATCCCAATCACCACATAATATCTACCCTCAACTTAGTCAAAAAAGTGAAGATCATTATTTAAATCATGCTCGACGTCAGGAAACTCCTACTTCCTCTACTCCCCTAGATGATGGAGAAATATTGGTTAATGTTGCCATCAATGGATGGGTAATCTGGGACATCTTAATAGATATTAGAGTGGAATTCAATGTCATCACTAAAGATTTTTGGCAATAAATGTTTAGTCCAGCCCTGCAGCCTTCTCCTCATATCTTGTTTATGGTAAATAAGACTCGAGCACATCCTATTAGAGTCCTAAAGTATGCCACAATTGACATACTTAGGGTTCCCTTCAAAGTGAATTTTTAGGTTTTGTAGTTAGCTAAAGCTGATGACTATCTAGCTCTACTGGGAAGGCCTTGGTACTATGAGAACCATGCAGACTTGAGCTTTAAAAATTGATACCCAAGTTTTGAGAACAATGATTAGCACATGGTAATACCACTAGATCAAGCACAAGGACCTCCTTATATCAAGTCTATCAATGATGATGAAGACATCAACCACCTGTATAATGTTACTACTTGAAATGATGAATAACATGATCCAACACCAGATGGTGTTCTTCAATGGACAAATAACTAGTCTATTTTTGATACTACAAGCAATGCTTCTAACTATTGGGCCCATGGTGACTATGATCTCACCAAAAGGATATGTAACACAATAAACAAAGGAGAAAAATTCTTATGCCAACTTCCTAAATGTCACAAATTTGTGCACATCATGTGTTTATCAAAGAGAGGGCCACTGGTAAGACCACCACTAGAAACACTAGATGAAGCCTTACTATTGCAAGGACAAAGAGAGGTGCATGATTTTATCCAGTGCCTTGAATAATTATTAAAAAACTAAGGATGATTGAATTAGGTCATTAGATCACCTTTTTGATGGCACCGTTACAAGATGGTGGCATAATCATAAAGAATGACTATTGTTTGGCATCAAGTGTGATCTGATATACACCACATATTTCATCATGATAATAAAGTAAGGGGAAGACTTAATTACAGTGGCGTGCAAGGACCCCAATCTCACATTGAGGCTTGTGAGATAATATGGCAAGTTGAGAACACATACTTGCCAGAGTACCTCTGGGTGTATGCATTCTATGGTACTCTACGCACTTGGGCACATGCATGGTATATTCACGAAGAGAGTCACATGGGTACTAGGTTCTGGTAGTTACTAAAGGAGAACATGATGTTGGTGCTATCTTACTCTTCCCCAAGGATGGAGTTGCACCTCAATCTTTAAGCCATGTATGAAGTAGTTATTAGAAACCCAAACCCTTGAAGACCACCTATGGAACATCCATCAAGAACTTGAGGAACCTTTACACTTGATTGATGAGCCTCCAACACCTCTAGTTTTTGTGCCTACTTCAATTCCTAATGAAGAATGTTGGGAAGAGATGGGAAAGCAAAAACTCATCTTCCAAGTAGGCGAAGGTGAAGGATCTACTTCACTCAACCCTTTGACTAACCATTTAGATGTCCCTATAAGCATTGATACATGCACTGTTTAGGATACGAGTCTCCAAACAAATAACCCCTATCATGGACTTATTCAAACTGTACAATGCAATGTTGGCATGAAGCAAGAACCAAAGATGGCTATAGTTGAAAACTATTGGAATGACATAAATATCTCACAAATCTTTGAGTTATTGAAAGAGTACCAAGATGTTTTCCCAACAAACTACAGTGATATGGAGTCCACCCATCTTTTGGGAAAATGCACATCAAGCTAGTTGATGGTGCTCAACTAGTAACAAAATGACCGTATAGAATGAATCCTAATCTCTGGGCATGCACAAAGGAAGAGATTAACATTATGTTCCATGCTAGAGTAATCACTCTTATGGCTAAATCTGATTAAGTTAGTCCCATAGTAATCAATATCAAAAAGAATGGATGTATATGTATCTGTGTGGACACAGAGTGCTCAATGCATCCTATGTGTCTGATCCCTTTCCAATACCTTTCACAGAGGAAATATTAGAAGGTGTTGTTGGTTGTGAAGTGTATTCTTTTACATATGGATTCTTGGTGTACCACCAAGTCTAAATAGCTGAAGAAGACTAGTCTAAAACATCTTTTTCTATAGAATGGGGATCTTTTACCTATATCATTGTGCTTTTTGGGTTGAAAAATGCTCCAGTAGTATTTTCACAAATAGTAGTTAAAGCTTTTAAAGATTTCATTGAAAAATTCCTCCAAGTCTACTTGAATGATTGAACAGTATATGGGTTAGACAAGGAGCATTGTGTTAATCTCATAATCATGCTTGAGTGCTATCAGGTGTTACAAATTTCCTTAAATTTGAAGAAGTGTCTATTTATGACACCTTTTGGTGTATTTCTTGGGCATATTATTTGTAAGGAGGGACTCTTGGTAAACCTAGAAAAGGTCTCTATGATTCTTCATCTACCAGTACCAAAGACTCAACGTGAGGTGCATGCTTTCCTAGGGCACACAGGTGATTACAAATTGTTCATTCATGGTTGTGCCAAGATTGCAGTGCCCTTGAAATAACTTTTAAATCACAATGAGCAGTTCATATGGACCAATTCTTGTAAGGCATCTTTTGAAACACTTAAAGAAAAGTTGGTTACTGCTCCTATCCTACAATTCCTTGATTAGACAAAGCCTTTTCATGTCCATGTTGATGCATCTGGCATGGAAATCAGTGTAATTCTCACACAACTAGGTGAAGGACATTTAGACCACCCAATTTACTTTGCCAGTGGGAAATTGAAACCAAATAATAGAAATTACACTACCACCAAGCATGAAGCTTTGTCTATGGTCTATGCTTTATAAAAGTTCAAGCAATATCTTGTAGCCACTCCTTTTACATTTTATACAAATCATGAGGCCTTAAAATACCTCATTAATAAACTAGTGCTACATGGAATAATTTGTTCATGGATTGTCCTATTCCAAGAATTTAATTTTTTTGTAATGATAAAACCAGGAAAGGCTAACTTCAACCCTAACCACCTATCCTAGATTGAAAACAGAGAACCCCTGCATGCCATAAAAGATGATCTTCCTGATGTATATCTCTTTCAAGTTGCATGGGTACCTAAATAACTACAAGATATTACAATGTTTTTAAACATTGGCATTGTGCTCAACTCTCTCACCATGTAAGAGAAAAAGCAACTTGTGGTCTACACCGTACCCATCAGCTCATAGTTGGATATCTTTATACGATGGATCGTGATGAGGTGTTTCACCAATATGTAATGAAATATGAGCACCTTGAGGTACTATGAGAATTTTATGAAGGTATTATCATAAGACACTATGTTAGAGAGGATACTGCATGCAAGGTGTTTCTTGCTGGACTTTGGTGGCCAACACTATTCAAAGATGCTAAGGCATATGTTTGATAACGTGATGTCTGTCAACATGTGGGTAAACCTAACAGGAGAGTTTTTATGCCTTTACAACCCATTCCTTCTCAAGAACCATTCAAAAAATGGGCTATTGATTTTGTCAGGTCCATCAATCTAGTAAGACAATGAATAGGTTTTCAATACATCATTGCAATGATCAACTAACTCACACATTGGGCTAAAACAATGCCAACAAAATACTATACTATAGTAACTATCACATGATTCATCTAGGAGAACCTAATCATATGATTTAGATGTCCCCTAAGTTTCACCAGTTATCAGGGAACCCACTTCTTGAATGAGACCATTTGCATCTTGTTGCCCTAGTTCATGATCTCACACCACGAAATGACACCATACCACGTACAAGCCAATGGAATAGCTACAACTTTCAATAAGATCCTTAGTACCACTTTAACAAAAATTTGTAATGTTGGTTGGATAGATTGGGATGATAGAGTATTTACAGTACTTTAGGCCTACAGAACTACATACAAACATCTTAATAAAAGTACACCATTCAACTTAGTGTATGGAAAGGAAGTAATTATACCAGTGGACTTCTTCATCCCATCCCTCTGTATAACATGTATCGGAAAACTAGATGAGGAAGCATATTTGAAAGCATGACTAAATGATTCAATAAAACTAGATGAGACTCGATTTCTCACCCATTCGAGTCAAGATGTCAAGAAACAAAAAAAAAAGGGCATGGCATGATTGCTATCTAAATAATAAAGTCTTGTCTCCAGGCATGAAAGTTTTATTATATGACTCCAAGTTCATGCACCACCCTAGGATGCTTCGCATCCATTGGGATGGTCGCTTCATAATATATAGCATTCAACCTACCAAGGCTTATCAGTTAAAATATATGGATGGTCAGTTCCTCTTGGGGCACTACAATGAATGTTGGCTTCAACCATATTTTGATCTAGTATAACTAACTTTTATAATCAATAAAGCTTATGCCATCAAATTAGGATTTCTTACTTTCAATAAAAATGTTGCGTCTATTGTGCACAACTCTTCCTTTTTGATAATTTGTGTTTCTATGTTTTTGTTTTCATGGAGGACCACAAACCATTTTAGTGTGGGGTAAGAAGTTACATGTAAATTTAAAAATAAAAGGCATGTGAGTAAATGGGTGTGTAAGATATTTGGGTACACAGGTTGTTTAGGTGTGCAGGTTATTAAGGGTGCATGATCTATTGAAGGCACTAATGAGTAAGGTTCCTACCACATGTTAAAAATTTAAAAATGGATAGCTGTCTTCCACCACCTCGAAAGGGAGGGATCCAACTATCACCCATTTTAAAGAAAAACACAAGAGGGGATGTGTCATTAATGCAATAAGGTTAGTTATGGTAAAGAGCATGCCAAGTATGAGATGGGACAAAACTGTTAAGTAATTAATTACATTGGGTAAGGTTCGAAATCAATGGATGTTAAACTATTTACATTTATGACTAGACGTGATGGGGAGAAGGAAGGAATTAATAAAGGTAAACTCCCCAAAAGAGCCTATAAATAGGAATGTTAAATCCATTTCACACTTTACCTTGCAATAAGTTTCTAAGTGTTAGTGTTAAGAACAAGTAATGAACTAGAGAACCAAATATCACACCAAGATCAAATTACATATTTCACCAAAGATCACACCAAGATCAAATTATATAATTCTTGAAGTAGAATAGAGTGTTTATGTCCTTGACAAAATTATGAAGGTTGTTACTGAGGCAAGAGGAGAGATTTTTAAGTCAATATTGGTGGAAAGAAGTGAGTTTTTGGAGTTACAAGTTGTAGGTCTACCATTGACGAGGCGTGAAGATCTTAAAGCCAAAGTAAGTTGGTTTACCACCACATATTAATTTATAAATGGGGGATGTCCATGTGTTAACCTTCAAGCTCCATGAAGTGTAATGCATCCTAAGAAAAAGGCCAAGAGACTCAAGAAGCTACTAACTATACTAGAGGAAGAAGAGGTGAGTGGAAGAGATTGGTTCCCATTAGGTAAGAGGCTCCAGAGAACCAAGAATAGAGACCAGAATAAGTATAATGTGTGGAAGGAGAAGTGAGAGGATGTGCATAAGAAGAAAGGGATAAATGGTAAAGAAAGGGAAGTAGGCACAAACAACAGTAGTGCATAATGCCCCAGTATCTCCACCTCCATCTTTATTGATAGAGGATATGCAATACCCAAAATTGGTCTTATGCATAGAAATCTGGGTCTCCAAAGTATCAACTACCATCGTATTTGACTATAACCATTGCCAACTAGATAATAAATTGGAGCTCCAAAATGATTACCAGGTCAAGACCACCAATACAAAAAATCAAGTGGTCTATGACTTATCCATCAAAAACTAGTTGGACCAAGAAGACCTCTTCTAACTCTTTAAGTTGTCATATTTTAGGAAACCTACGGAGGCAATATAGTTCCTCCTTTTGTGCATCCATGAGGATTACATCTTCTTCACTATACGCAACATGAAGATCACCCCTGAGAGGATCAATAAAGTTACAAGACTATAGTGCTTGAAGTTGAATGTAATAGATGACTTAGCTGATACAAAGGAGATTCAAAGGACTACCACTGTGTTAATGTACCATAAGTAGGGGCATGCAATGCATATAAAAAAATTACAAGATCTCAACCTCAAAGTTGTGGCATAGATCATTTATACCAAGAGCATATGAATTGATCACTGAAAGGAGGTGGACATGGCCCACATATACATTGCTCACAAATTTACACAGGGACTAAAGTACAAGTGGGCATTATACTTTGTCCACAAGATAATCAAATATGTAGTGAGGGCCCATAAGATGCCCAAACACAAGTTTCCCTAGGGAGCAATCCTCTTACTATTGGTCTTTGATGAAATTGGGGTACTAGATTATAGTTTGGATTCATTAAAGTGGGTGTACCCCCGAACTCACAAGTCCCCCACCGAGCATTTAAAAGCATTCACTTGTTCCCATCATATCACCCCCTCATTCAAGGTAAAGATGAGGTATTGGTTTGATGGGATGAAGGCAACATTTGGGAATGAGTGGCGCATTCCAAAGAACTTACCCCCCTTTGCCTTAATTTAAACATAATTTGGTATAAAAAAACATTACTCCCTTGCATGCATCTACATGAATCCATTAAGAGATATTTCAACATGGCTTAAGTTGTCATATGCCTTCTTTGTGCAATACTTCATAGACTCTGTTAACTAGATAAATGATGCACAACTAATCCTTTTATAGGTGGAAAGGATCGATTCAGAGTTCCACACCCTCTAAAAATATATATGTATATCCAAGTAAGAAGCCTTATGTGGAGAGGTTTGAGATGAATTTAACCGACATCAAGGTTAAGGATATTCTGGTTGGGGAACAAATTCACAAATTGTTCTATATGTTACACCCCCACCAATACCCCTAGGATGAAGACCTCAAAGAAAGACTCCCTCAAGCACCACAGCTAGGAAGGAAGTGACTAGATATGAGTACAAGTTTATGTAGGCAGTAGGCCCCACAAAAGCAATAAAGGATGCCAAAGGTGTAACCCTTCAGACTTGTTGATTCTCACCCCTCCATGTCTCATCCACCTCTACCTCACCCATCACCTTCACCACCTCATTCATCTCCAACCCCTCCTCACACTTCATCTCCTCTTACTTCATCATCCTCTACTCATTTCACTCCTCCCCATTCACCTATCCCAGACACCTTATCTCCTCATCCCAATCCCCTACCTTCTCCTCCACCTTCTCCACCTCCCCTTCCACCTTCACCCCCAATGTCTCCAAGGAATACCATAGATTTTACCCCACAACTTCCAAGGTGAGCACCCCAATAGGAGGCCCCTCAATTGCAGATCCATAGCTTAGGATTAGAATCTAAAAACACTCCATCCCTAGTATAGGAAGACGCATCTGATGATCCCCATCTTGATATTAATGGAGTGGGAGTGAGTGAGATGGCATAAAAAGCCATCAAGAGGCTGAGCTCGAATGGGACCTGAACAAGGGAAAGGGGCTATTTGAATCAAAAGAGTAGGAATAGAGAGAGCCGATCATTATGCATGAACATTACCAGTTCAACATAGAAGAAAAGGACCTCTATCTTTAGCAACACTTCTACCCCAAGGATGCAACTCTAAACACCGGGAATCAAGTGCCCTTCCTTATAGAGATATATAGTGAGGATCCTAAGTTTAACCTCATGTTGGATAGCATTTTTTCTAGGTCGGATTTCTAGGACTATCAGACCTAATGAGGGTTGACCCACAAAGGCTCACCCCACTAATGACAAGCACAACATTTTTGAAACTAGGCATGGAAATAGTATGCAAAAACATTTCATCTAATTTTGATGCACACACAATAAAACAAAAAAATGCCAAAGTAGTGGGCATGTATAATAAATTGCTTGCAGAGAAGCAAGCGCTAATCGAGGAAGTGGCCTCTTTAAAGCAAAAGATCTAAGAGGCTATGGAGGCAAAAGCAAGGGTTTTAACCCTTTGTAAAATAATTTTTAAGGATGAACTAACACTTGTAGATGTCATAACTCTAGATGGGGATGCCATTGGAAAATTAGAGACCTTGGTTGAACTACTACTTAAGAAATACAAGGAGCGACCCACACCAAGACATGAGGGGAAAGAAATTGAACAGTTCACCATGGCAATTGATATCTACAAATATGCCTTGGAGAGATTCCAAAAAGTTATCCCCATTTTGGATGGAATTTTTTCATGCCTGTCTCACCCAAATAAAGTATTGGAGGCTCAACTCCATGATGAAGAGGTCCTGAGGTAGCAGGCATATGATGTTGCTCTATTAATAAAAGACCACGTCAAGCATGCAAAAGCATTTAAAGACATCAAAATGATGGAAGACACCATTAATAACCATCATCAACAAGTAAAAGTAATTTTTTCCACCCTCTGAGGATAGGTTGATAAGGAGGTCTCTGTACTAGAAGATATCTAGAAGGAATCTATCACAACTCTAGATGAGTAGGTGAAAAAGATCAAGACTCCAATCCAACCTGAGGAGTTAAAAGAATCAAATGAGGCCATCAAAGGAATAACTACCAAAGTCCTTGATGAATTGTCCCAATGGGATGATCTAAAGAAGGAACTCAAGTAGAAGAGGCCCATTTTTTTAGAAAATGATAGGCTTAGTCTGGGCTAGACTAAGGGAATAGTGTGGGGTGATGTTGGACCCTAAATTTTTACTAAGTACTATCCCATTTTTGGCATGCGGGACTAGCCTGGTGTAGAAGGATCATTGTCTTATTTTGGTATAAGACCAATATGGCATAGAAGGACCATGGCACGTAGTAGATAGGTGTAGAAGTGTCATGGCATGGAATTTGATGGATACAAGAGGATAATTGAATAGGAGACCTAACGTGAGAGGACATAGTCAAAAGAGAACAAGTCATGAGGGACCCAAGAACATAGGACTCAAAATATAATTAGAAGACTAGGGGAGCGTGTGAGAAGCAGAGTGCACGGGAAGTGGAGTGCATAGGAAGTGGGAGCAGTTAGAGGAACTATTCGTATGGGACACTTCAACTTTATCAATCAGAGGTTTTATACCAACCCATAAAGAATAGAACACATGACCAATAGAGTATAGCATAGAGCGAGGATCTAGGGGGTACAAGGACCTGCGTCTATAAGAAGAATTTATTATAAGAGCCATGCTCTCAGTCTATTGAGAGTTTGTGTGGCATCTATTCATAACATTTATGATAAGTAGCACTTGGTTAGGGAAAAACATATATAAATATCCTTGTTATAACCATTTGCATGTGTGGATTTAGAGATTAGATAATAGATCCTTGCCTTGTAACTCACTAAGAATATAATGGGAGATATCAATTTTTACCAAATTGTGTTATGAATGATGAAATACACTAAGTGTTGAAGATGGAAATGGTTTAGTTCTTTGTCTTGTTATTGTTATCTTTTTCTTTTCTGAGTCACTACTATTAGATAATAATGGTGATCCTTGTATTAGTTATAGTTACATCCAGGATAAGAAAGATAATAGTAGTATATTTGTGTTATTAAATAATTCTATAGAGCAACATAATGGAAGATGAAGAAACATACACTACTGTGTTACAAAACTTTCAGGAACTGGTCTTTTACTGTGCACTTTGGGTGAGCGCACGAGACTTAACTCTCACGTGATAGGGCCAATACACTAGCCTATTGCGATAGACTTCAGTGCCAAAGTTAGTATTAACAAAAATAACCCAACAGATGGTCATTGTTGCATGCTTTAGTAATACATATATCCAAACATGACACTTATATGACTTATATTACATATGTTACATACATGCATTGATTGACATGTACATTACTATGATGACATACTCTCCATATTTTCATATGATTATACATGATGTCATATTTATACATGACATGATATAGTTAACTTTTATTTTACATGACACATCCCTCATCTTATAATGGGAGAATTATAGGGGTTTTGTAGTAGAGACATAAGCCTCAATGAACAAAAAAATAGATCAGAGTATATATTTTATAGATTTAGAATGGTTCAGATATCAAATGAGTTCATAGTACATAATATAAATTGGCACATTGGTATAGATTATGGAGGCATGTTCAATGCATATGTACTCAGATAAAAAATACTTGAGTATATATTCATACATACCTAGTTCATATCTGGGGCCATATGTACATAATTTATAGGAACAAGAATCATAATTTTCCATATATACATACATTTGAGATATAGATTATCAAATTCAACATATATATTCATAACATTCTATATCAATTGGTATTAATTTAGGAAGATGATACTAGTTCATGCACATGTACACACTCATATTCATGAGGCATGATATTATTTCATGCACATATACACACTTTCAGATTCATGATGCATGAAACTAGTTCATGCACATACATAACAATATAATTTATAATTTTAGTAACAAATAGTTTTCATTCCACTTCACACTTAATGAAACTGAGGTCGTGATTGGGGCATGAACACTTTTCTATCTCTTTCATTCATGCATTTGTTTTATGTGGAGAAAGCTTGAGCAAACTTGATCGAAACTATATAATTGAATCTATAATATGTCTGCAATAGTTGATTTATATTTTTTTAGAAAATTAGGTTGAGATTCAATGACACTAAACGGCCAAGATATTAATTCTATTGAGCCCATCATGTGGTTGCCTCTTTTTTATGAGTAGTTATTTGGGTTAGTACATCACGTATTTCTCCACACATTTATCAAGTTTGGGGCATATTGTCTTCCAATTCCAAGGGCCTACATAGTTACACAAATTTTGGGTATACTCACCACAACTCTCTATGTGCTTTAGAAAAGAAGCATAAGTAATATAATGATTCAACAAGGAAGCATCATCTCTAACAAGTTACAAGGGTAACATGGTTTTCACCAACACATATGTATACTCCTTCCTAACTCTTTAATTTTCAAAATTTAAATTCTAATTTCAAATATCAGTCAAGGATATTGACTAGTACATGTTTGTTGTAGGTTTTGCTATTGAGTTACTTGCATAATTGGAACTTCCTACACAACATAAAGTGTGTTGTACATAGTCACGTATACCTTTTCCTTTTACTCTGTAAATTCTATTACTAAAATAAAAGGGGAACATTTTTAGATACTAAAATATTATATTAAATACTTGATCATGACAAGCTTGACATACATTTATCACACATGACTTGTGCACACAAATATGGTCTTAAATTTTCATTATCTCATACCTAAATGTTACCTTATGATTTTGAATCTTTGTTATATTTTTACAAACCTACAAGAACCTCACTATTTTTTCAAACCTACTTACTATCCTGCATAGATATCTCCAGACCTTCAATTCAGTCTTTTTATGAATTGGTCAGTAATGCATAATTTGGTCAGTATCACCAATCGATACTGACATGAGCCTGATGATACCAACCCTCACCCAAAAACAACTACTTTATAAAAGGGTAAGTACACAAAGTTGGGAGATAAAAAGTGGCTCACCCATAGACATGATTTTTATGAAATTTTATAAATCTAAATTTTTGTAGATAATTTGAGATATCTACACTCCAAATTTGAAGATGGTGTAAGAACATGAAATGTATCATTTCGAGTCTAGTTTTTAAAACACCAATTTTTTTTAAAAATGGTTAAGTATAAATAGGTCAAACATCTAAAATTTGAAGAGAAACTCTTTTTTTTTTAAAGAAAATAGAGTAGATAGATGGTTTGTGGTGCACCTTTTTTTTAGCAGTGTAATATTTTTTGAAACACTTCGGTGAAAATATAGGTAAGATATTTTAGTTTTTGACCTATATTTTTTTATATTTTCTCAGTGAATACTTTTTTTTATGAATTTTTCAAGTAAATAGATCCTGAAAACTAACAAAAAAATGGATAGTTGTCTATGTCGCATGCCTACCTACCTCATAAAAAATGAAAATTATTTTTTTGAATGTGTGTAGAATTAGGCTTAGTTTGTGACCATATAACTTGTTTTTAACTTGGATTAATGAAAGATAAATTACATGAACATGAATAGGCATATATGTTTACAACATGTATTGGCCTAAAAAAGGTATAGTTAGAAATCAACATAGTTTGAAACCTTAAATTAGTCCAAAACATATAAAAATCATATTTTTGGAAAGAGAAGAGCATGCTCAACATGACAGTATTAAGTTTTTGAATTTTCACATTAAAATTTGTAGTGTATTTGACGATCAAAGTTGAATTTTGTTATTTTTATCATAACTCTCAAACTCAGCTGTAGATTGACAGGTCCAAGCCTTTAACTCAGGAATTCAATCCATTTTGAGCCAAAAGGCACAGGTTTAAATTCAAATTCAAATAACATGATCACATTAATGTATAACACAATCATGTTAATAGAAAATGTGATCATGTTATTATAAAATAAATAATGCAATCACATTATTATTGTTTTGAACATTAAAGTAGTGAACATGTAGACATACTGAATCTTGGTCCATAGATAATGTGGTCGTGTTCATGTTATTTTGCATAGAAAATCATGTGGACATGCACGCAAAGCCAACTTTGGCTAGAGGCTTATATTTTATATTATAAATTTTAATTATAAGGAAATAAATCTAATAATATATATTATTACATTTATTTCTTTATACTTTAAATTTATTTTAGTACATATAAGAAATTAGGGTCACTCTACATTTGATAGAGTTGGTCTCATAGTTGCATGCCTTATGATGTGAAAAATAGTTTTTCAAAATGTAATATGGTCAGTACTTAGGCATTTTTAGGGTCTAGGTATTAAACCTAGGGATCTTAGTACATAAATTTTGTAATTGATATCCATTTTTGGTAAACATATGGTCATTTTTTAGGTTTTTGATCCTTCCAGATTGATTCCTAGCATTTATAGGAGTCTTAGGTTTGTCAAAATTAAATTTTGAAAACTACTCACTTTGAACTTAATCCAAAGTGGTGTGATTGGGGTATTAAATGTCATATTGATGACCTACACACATCAAACGACCCCTTTGTATTAATTTCACTTATTTATCATCCCTCCCTCATCCTTGATCTCTTTCCACTCATACCTCATTACCCCTAATCACTCTCTAATCATTCTTCATTATCCTTAATCACTCTCTCATTGACCCTTACTACCCATATTCATCTCTAATCACTCCTTTATCATCCATAATCACTCCTCTATTGACCTTCATTATCCCTCATCATTTGTAATCACTCCCTCCACATCCTTCATCATCCTTAATCACTCTTTCCTCATCCTTCATCATCCTTAATCACTTTCTCATCCATATTCACTCCCTCCTCATCCCTCCTCACCCCTAATAATTCCCTCATTGACCTTCATCATCTCTCATCACTTAGGCTTATCATCCCTAATCACTTCTTCATTGACTATCACCATCCCTCATCATCTATAATCACTCCCTCCTCATCCCTCACAATCCCTAATCAAACTTTCCTCATCCCTCATCATCAGTAATCACTCCCTCATTGACCCTCCCCGTCCCTCATCACTCCATCATTGACCCTCACCATTTTTCACCATCCCTAATCACTCCCTCATGATTTGATGTATCTACTCTAAAGATATCTTTGATTCCAATCATATGTTGTTTAATCTATTATAGTAGAAATTGACTCTTTTCTAGGACTTCTTGTGTTGTCAATACCCATTTGTGATAGTCAATTTTATTACCGAATGAATTAGATGATCTTAAAAATTTATAGTCAAGTAAAATAAGTACTTAAATAAAATAGAGTATGAATTTTAGTTCATCGAATTAACTTTGTTATGTAGCCAACTAGATGAAATTTTATCCAGTTCCACCTTTGATAGCTTGGTTCAAAAGATAATAATTAAACACAAATCTCTTATATAATTTTCTAATTCTCAGAATATTTGAATCAGATGCAAATTTATTTAATGTTTTACATTCTTGTACGACTGGAATCTTGGTCAGGTTCACACATGCACTCCTTGTGTGTGTAATATATCCCAAGTATTTTATCTGTTGCATGAAAAATGAACATTTATTCATGTTATCATAAAAATATGTTCTTGAAAAATGTGAAATAGTAGTTCAACATGGTGTAGATGTTCATCCCATGTTTTCTAATATTTGAATGAGGATAATAGTTCTTCACTTTAATTTTGTTAATATTTTTTTAATCAATTCACAACTTTGGCACAAGCATAAATGGGCTTCTGGAAGGTAATAATTTGGGCATGATATGTCCTTTATCCATGGCTTCATGGATCTATAACTTGATCTATTCATTTCTATAAATGATATGTTTTATAAAGAGGTTTGTCTTTGTTATTTTTGGATAAAACACACTATGATATGGTGACATAAGGATTTAATTAAATTTACTTCTTACCATCAAGAGTATACTTCTTACTAGAATTGACAAGATTCTTGTACTTCCTAGCACTAATGATTGAAAGCTTATGAATTAAATATGATATATGGTATTTCAGATCATGACAATATATCACAACATTTCAAGGATTTACTTCATAGACTACATGTCAATGGTAAATATATGGTTGACCACATGTAAAACATCACACACCTCTAATGGTCAGATGTCACAAAAGATCACATCTTTACTAATTTTGATTTTGTACACCAAGTGACACTAATAGGTGATCCATTTCTTAAGGCCTACACTAGACCGTACACTAGCATATGGTTATGGATGATGTATAAATTTCAAATTCAATTTTTGAAAATATGCTTTAGGAAAAATTAAATTCTTCTAACTTCCATTGAAAATGATGAAGTGTATTTGCTTACCATAGATCTACATTTGTTAATGAAACAATATTTTTAATTCATATAATTTCTTGTTGGGAGAAGTAGAGATAATTTTAGTATTAACCATATCATTGGGTTCATATTCTATTATCTACTTACCTTTTTATAGTGCTAGATAACTTGTACCCACTTCTCGATATGTGCAAGTATAGAGCTAATAGTGTGACAATCTTCATTGGATTGAATATTAAAGTTATGAATTAAGCACCACTTTCTAATCTTGGACTACTTGTTCTAATCATTTGAAAATTATTTTCCACTCTCTGGTATGATGACTTAATCAATAGACATACAAATAGAAGGCTTTAAATGTAATTATTTGGATCATAAAATGTCCTCATATGGAAAGCAATTGATTGGTTTCAGGAAATCACATAGCTTTTTGATCCTCGTGTATTTACTACACATTTTTGGTGTTATGGTGGTTTTACTTCTCTTTTTCTGGCAGATTTTCAATTGTGAATTACATAATTTCTAATAGACCCATATTTTTTCATAGGTGTTAAATATTTATTTTTCAAATTTGCCTCCACATAATTTTGATCATTATGTTTGATATTTTATGGTAGTGTAGACACCTAAATTGTGTCGACTCCCCTTAGTCCTAACCCAAACTTTATTAATTTAAAATAAACAACTTATTTTAAATTATGACCTCACCTTGACACATCACCTAGGACACCTCACCGTGGACACCTCACCCTTAGACCTTTTCTCACCCCATGACTCACCTAAGACCTATTCTTACTCCTCCCTAACCTCCTTACTAACTCTCGTGCATATTTAGCCCGACCTTTGACCGTTCTCCAATGGATGATGCACTTGGCGGATGGAGAACAGGCTGTTAAGCCCTTTTACAAGTTCTCTACCCACCGACATCGGTCAACTGTCAGTCGACGTCGGCGGGATCACTGATGTCGATTACATAAACTGACATCTAACGCAGAGTTAAGCCCCCTTTTTTTAGCTCTGATCAATCATTTTTGGGACTCTCTCTCACTCAGATCTGGTTCTTTCTCTCTCTTCCTCTCAAACTCTAAGACATCAACAGGCATCAGACATCAACTAATGCCCCCTTGGCCACAAAGACTCTAAACTAGTTGCTCCAGATTGGACTAAAGCATTGCATGAGGACCTGGACATCAGCCGTAATAGGCACAAGCATTCAACACCTTGGTTCTTCATCTCACCAGAGCTAAGTATTTCTTCTACCTTTCATTTCAGTATTTAGAACACATTAGTAATTAGTCAATTTGCTATCTATAAATACTACCAAACCAGACCCGACCTTCAACCAGATCGAACCTTCAACCAGACCCGACCTTCAACCAGACCCAGCTTTCTTCCTGGAGAGGCTATAAAGCCTTCCTTTATCTTGACCCTTTTTGACAACCTATCATCTACCTTTGTCCTTCTGCGGACCTTATTTGTCTCCCTGCAACCCTGCACAAACCCTTTTAACTCCCAGACTCCCTCTGTCGACCACAGACACAAACCTGAGACACGTCCAAGGCCATTGCCCTGACCGACTCGACCATTTCTCCTACCAATGTTGGCAGCATAACTGATGTCGACAACTGTGACAGACCGAAAATAGAATACATGTATGCATTACCTTTATTTATTTTGTTTAGTCTTTCACCATTTCTTTTCTAGCATTAATCTTTTTGTTAATAAGTGGACTGTCATCCCTCAAGGAAGTCTTTGCACTTCTGGGACCGAGCATATCACTTGGTAGTCCACCATATCTATCTCTAACATTTTTTTGTTCAGTCTTATTCTCTTATCTACAGGTGTCATCCTCCACAACCAAAGAGGAGCTCCTACAATGTCTGGATACGATGCGCAACTTCATCCGGGTATCATCTAAGCCCTGACCATTAAGCTTAGTTTCTTATTTCTTATGAATATTAAATAGCAAAAAAAAGTAGAAACATTTTGGCACGCCCGGTGGGACCCCTGGAATTTTCCTTGGGTTCATTTCCTTTTTCTTCTAAAGGCAATCATTCATATAGCTGCATTAGGGAAATTTTATCTCCTTGCAGCCTTCTTCTTTCTTTTTCTTTCAAAAAGAAACCATAAGCACAAGTTAAAAAGAACCTCTTTCTTTTTCTTCTTGTCATTTCTTTCTGCATCTTAGAGTAGTGAAATTCATGCTCTTAAACCTTTTCCCACTTGTCTGCATCTGAACAAACATTTCAATTTGGGTTAAAAATTAATGCATTTCACTCCTACTTGAATGTATATTTAGCTCATCTAGTAATTAAAACACATTATGAATAAGCACATATGTTACACAACCTGACCACAAGCACATCAAACTAAACATCTAAACATACTTGAGACAAGGCCCGACTAGGATTTCACCACCTAGCGGATACCTTACCCTTCCTGGCAATCCTACTTGGACTTCACAACCAAGAGGAGGACCCACTCTATTTTCTGGCAGAGTATAAACTATAGGTGAAGTATATACTGGCTAAGTGACCCATCTTGGCTCTGGGCTCGTGAAGTGAGGGGAGCAAGCCCCCAGCACCAAGCCACGTATGAAACCTAATACAGACTTTTTGAGTGCCAAAACTAACCCAAAGCCAACCTTAGACTGCCTCTTTTAGGACCCGTTCTAAAAAACCCACTTCCAAACATTTTCTTCTAAGGCATAAGCCACCACGACTCTAAAAATTATTCTTAGGAATTTAACGTTTAGAGGTTGTTTGCCTTCATCTACTTTTCTATTTTTATCTAGTTTTTTGAGTTGGTAAGGACACATTATTTTGAGGTCCAAAAACAACCTAAAATTTTTATTTTCTTCCAAAAACTTTCAATTTTTTTGAGTTTCTGGAAACACATAGACACAGACATCAATTTTTTAACCGACGTCGGCAACTTTTACTCATCGACATCAATTTTTCCATCGACGTTGGCAACCTATCTTCACCGACATCAATTTTTCAACTGACATCGGTCACTGTCAACAAACTTTTTCCAAAACAACAAGCTTAAAACCCGACTTTCTTGCTGTAAAACACCCCTTTTGGTTTTCTGAAACTGAAATATATAGTTTCTGAAACCTAGACACCTTTTTCCTTGGATGGATTTGACACGCAGTCAAACCAAATCCTTTATTGACCACGCGAGGTAACAACCACTTCTGCCTTCGCCTTTCATATCAAGTCCCCAAATGGAGCATACTTCAAACATTAAACATACTCCTGTTCAACCTACCTCTGACCAACATCCAATTGTTCCCGAAGGGGATCAAAACTTTGAGAGATTCCTTGACCACAATGTCAAGGCTCTCCAACACTATTTCCTGAGAAGCTAAACGCGAGACCCTTCAGGTAATCCCATTTATGGGAAGCCAACTTCCTTGGTTGAAGCGGCAATGGTCTCAACAGCCTCCGCTACCCAACCCATAATAACTCAAGCTATTACCTCAACCATTAACTTGACCATGACCAATGTCCACAATCGGGCCTCCACTTCCATTTCTGAACCTACCTCCACCAGGGATTTCATACCCCCTCAACCACAGACAATTCAATCAAGTTTGACACCTTTTTAGAACTTGGTTATCTCTAGCCCACACACTCTTATGCCCACAAACATAGGAGTGACTACCTATCCTTTAACCAGTGTCACCAATATTCAATTACCTTTGGCGGCACCTAGTCAAGTTGTGCCCTCTAGCGTCATGGCATAAGCCCCTTTGACCTCAACCTCAGTCCCTATGATGAACTACCAATATGTTGCGCTTATGCAAGCATAACCAAGTACGTCATATGCCCCTCCTAACTCCTTCTAGGTACCTTACAACCTGGGGGTGCTTCACCTGCCAATCCATCAGTAGATCTAATCAAGATGCTGATGGATAAGATGTCTAACCTTGAGACATCCATTTCTAGTTCAAGCAATGTTCTTTCATACGAACAAATATGCAACAAACCCATCCACCCTTCCATGCCTATTAGACCATATCCTAACCAGTGGGAGCTCCCCAAATTTACTCGATTTTAGAGTAAAGAGAACCCACAACAACACCTACAAGCGTTTAGACATGCTTGTTACCTCATAGCGCACGATGATGCGTTATTATGTCGCACGTTCCCCATGTCACTTTCGGGGGCTGCCCTTGATTGGTATAGCTCCATTGCCAGTCATTCTCTTTTTTCATTCACTCAATTAGCCTAATTATTTCTTGACCACTTTTCAATCAACATCACCAAGAAGGTCTCCATTACAGACCTATATTCTATTAAAGAATTCGATTATGAGTTAATAGCTGACTTCGTTGCCCATTGGAGAGGTTTGATTAACCAACTCTCCTTTTCTTTACCTCAAACTGAGCTCATTGAGATCTTTTCACGAGCATGTGCCAAGCACATCTCATCCACCTTACAGGTTCAAACATTCTGCACATTTGACGAAGCTTTCACCATGGCCAGAAAGCTTGAACTCTATGCAGTCGAAGAAGACAAGGTCATATTGCATAGTAATGCAAAATCTAATGACCCTTCTTCATCCAAACCTTCTTCTTCCAGCTCCAAGTCCAAAAAATTGGCAAATGTTGTGGTCCTTAGACCATCATCTTCAACCACAACTAACCAGTCTCAACCTTCAACATCATAATACATCACAAAATAATTCCAACAACAATATGTACAACGTCAATACACTCCAATAGGAGAGTCATATGCTTTCATGTTGGATAAACTCGTCAAGCAGGGAATCCTCAATCTCCCTCAAATTTGACCACCTCAATTCGACCCCTCAAAAGCCATCCCTACATGGTATAGGGAAAATGACTTCTGTCACTACCACCATGTCAAAGGTCATGACACAGACAACTGCAAAACCTTCAAGAATATCATTCAAGACATGTTGGACAAGGAGGATCTTGTTTTGGATAACCCAAATGCACTAGCTAACCAAAACATGGATGTCTTTAGACAACCATTCCCTAACCAACCCCCCAATCAGCATAACATTCAGACCATAGTTGATGACCTTCAAGAGCGTAATATACACACGATCGACATGGTTTCTAACCAACCTCTCCCACAATCTGAAGAGGTTAATCAACCTATTTATCCACCATAGGTAGAAGAGCCTTCTTCTCCTATTTGTCCACCATAGGTAGAAGAACTCTCTTCTCCTATTTGTCCACCATAGGTAGAAGAACCTTCTTCTCCTATTAGTCCTCCATCCAACCCCCTTTCACATGTGGGAGAGTCTACTTTGACCTCTCCCATATTGGAGGATGATTTGATGGCACCAACGCCAGCTGCCTCGCCCTCATCCTTCTTATCATCATTAGGGGATCACACTTTCCCTGCTATTTGACCACACGCACAAGCCATAACCATCCCATGCCTCTCAAACCTCACTCACCCACAAGTGAAGGCAGACTTGAACCTCGCCTTACCCAATAGTAATCCTCGCACTAAACCAAAGAAGGCTACTAAACCACATCAGAGAACTCCTCCCCCACCATCATCATCACCCTCTATTTTGGGCCCACACCCTTCCACCTTAATAGGAGTGCTTCCTACTCCAACACCTATCAAAAACAAAAACAAATTGCCTCCATTACACCCTTCACCCATCAAAAACATACATCCTCCAAAACATTCGGCACCTCTCACCAAGCAAGTGCCATCTACGCCTTTGACCACACCACCAACCACAAAGATGATACGACAAACTCCCCAAACAACTCCTAAAAAGGAGGTGTCAACCCCAACTGCAACAAAGAGTGCCGACCCATTAAGGGGGTCTTATGCTTCAATGTTATGCTAATTGTTGTAGTCATCTAGCATCACTCTTCCACCTATTAAACCATATCAACCTCTCAGATCAAAACCATCTTGGTTTGATGACACTAAAATCTGCTGGTATCATCGCACATCTGGACATGATACTGAGCATTATTGTGCCCTTAAGGCTATCATTCATCAACACCTGAAAAAGGACACCCCTCACATTGAGGCTTCTTCTGACCACTCTTTTGACAAGAATTCGACACCATCCCATGCCTCCCAAACCTCTTCACCTAAATCGGGATCCCCATATAAGACTATGGTCCCTTTACCACCATCCACTCCTTTATTCAAAATCAACATAATTGATGTGGCCACTAGGCCCCAAATCGTGAAGAATAAAGGAAAATACCAGACTTCTACACCTTTGACATATCCATTATTTGTCAAGACCTCTCAACCAACACAACCCAAGATTTCTATCTTGGACATGTCTCGACCAACATCACTGGGGAAAACTCCTCCTAACCTCTCTAGTCCACATGACGTATGGTATAAGCGACTTGTGGACTACTTGACATATTTTATCATACCTCCCAATCTCTCTAACAATGGATGGCGGGCTTTTATCAAAAGCACTACTCGCTACACCATGCTGGGGGGACATCTCTACAAATGAGGTCAAGACGGCCTCCTTATCTTATGTCTAACAACCACTGAGACTTCCCATGTCATCAAACAAGTCCATGATAGGACTTTTAGGTGACATTTCAGTGGTAACTTAGTTGCCAAGCGCATCCTTTACCTGGGTTATTATTGGCCCACTATCAACCAAGACTGCAACAACCATGTTTGGCATTGTACCAAATGCCAACAACATACTAACCAACATCATACTAACTGACTTCATGACCAACATCGACCAAAACCTACCTACAACAACAACCAACATGTGACCAATTTGGAATGAAGCAAATGGGGCAAGTTTGCTCCTAATTGACTTAGACCTTACATCGACACACAAGCATGGATTAGGGACTTATCGTTTGTCTTCTCTCAAAGGCCGACCAAAACCTGAGCCTCTTAATGCCTTACGTCTATGACCATGTTACTGTTAGTCAAGTAATCATTCACTTGACGTTTAACTTGAGCTTGTCCCTTGAGCAACCCCCATCATTGTCATTCCTATTCCTTTTAACCCTTTTGGCAAGCATGAATGCCGTGTCCTAATAAAAGGGAACTCTTAAACCTCTATAGTCTTGTCCATGACTAAAAGTCCAGTCAAAAACCACAAAATGACATAAAACTGGGATGCCTAACCCAAAGTCATAAACTATAAATGTAGACTGCTCCCTTGAAGGACATCTACATCATTACTATAATTAATAGACTACTCCCTTGAAGGATAGCTATTCAAATGCCATCCAAACATACAACAAACACAATATAGACCACTCCCTCGAAGGATGGCTATGACCAAATTTTGCTACATACACAGCACAACATGACCATAAAACACAACAATATCCCCAAGTGGACTTCCCGCATTGATCAGTCCCAAAAAAAAATGACTGACAAATTATTAAGTCATGGACTTGTCTATAGTCGTTCTTAGGGTCACCTATAAAAGGGGCAAAGTTGTCCCTGCTAAAAAAGGGGTACCCTATCCTTACATCTCACACAATCATGCCTATCACCCCAACATACTCAAGGGATTTCGAGCTCACTTAACGTCAAGTGATTCAACTACTTCTCTAACACAAACCTGTGGTCAACGACGTAATGAATGAACGGGGCTTTTGTTTCCAAAAACCTTATCTATGCTATCATTATAGTCCTTGTCAATGAAAGAGCAATGCACCTTTCACTTCTTATACATCTTGGTCACATCCAACCAAACCAAACCAAACCTTTTTTAGACCACTAACATGACTTAGCCCATTCACACTAGTTTCTATGGAAAACAATACACATGGAAACTATTGACCACACACAACCAATGTTATAGAATACACCATCACACAATATGGAAAAGGCTATAACATCATCTACAATTCATTTTTAGCATACACCATCACTAATATGGAAAATTGCTAGGGATGAAATACCACATTACCAATATTACAGAATACACCATCACATAATATGGAAATGGCTGTAACATCATCATATCTTCATCATTTCAAGCATGTACCATCACACATATGGGAAATGCTGACATCTCTAACCTGAACAACTATCGACCACTTTGACCTTTTTTTCAGAACTACATTGGCCTGAGACCCTTAAAATAGGGGCTATGTAGGCGGTACTCAATCTTCTGAGGTTAGCTCGGCCATTCGCCCGTTCATCTCCCTAATGACGATGGCCATTTTTGTTCATCCATCTACTTGACGGACCAACTATCCAACCTTTAACCATGACCAAACAACTAGCCCTAACGATGTAGAATTCACCTTTGACTTCTCATGGGGCATATTGGAGATCAAATACATCTTTCAAACCATGACAACACACGCCACTTGAGATCACTTATATCTCAAAAAACCTGACTCGACCAACCACTTTGGAGATCGCACCTATCTCCTTAGACCATGACCACTTTCGAGACAACTCTGCCTTAGTTGTTTTGATTGCATGTATGCTACCTCACGAATAGATATCAAAATTGTGTGCACCTCATATTACGACCCTCACAAGTATCAGATCATGCTCTAGTTGATCCCCACTACTTGTGACATTTTTGTGTTTTCCAAGAGCACTTCCTAAGCCCAAGATACTTAGAACACGACGACCATTAGAGCTACAACTTTGATCGTTTAACCCAATCAACTACGACTAAATTTTGGGGATCGGTTACTTTGATTTTAGCACTCCTCGACCTTGATCGCGATAATTTGACCTATCTATCATGTGAAGTGGTGTACAGGCAATCCCAACTATTGCAACGTTCACACTCAAACTTCACCATAACCCATCCACTGGCTATCAAATCGGCACTCAATATCAGGTTACCTTCCCTCGACTCCCGCTTTGAGGGGGAATACCTCATCACCATACTTGGGGCATTTACTCCTATTTTTGTCTTGCGGTTCGTCTAGAATAACCAACAAGACAAAAAGGGGCAAATGTAGACACCTAAATTGTGTCGACTCCCCTTGGTCCTAACCCCAACTTTATTAATTTAAAATAAATAACTTATTTTAAATTATGACCTCACCCTAACACATCACCTAGGACACCTAACCATGGACACCTCACCTTGGACACCTCGCCCTTAGACCTTTTCTCACCCCATGACACACCTAAGACCTATTCTTACTCCTCCCTAACCTCCTAACTAACTCTCGTGCATATTTATCTCGACCTTTAACCATTCTCCAATGGATGATGCACTTGGCAGATGGAGAATGGGTTGTTAAGCCCTTTTACCAATTCTCTACCAGCCGACATCGATCAACTGTCGATCGATGCCAGCGGGATCACCGATGTCAATTACATAAATTGATGTCTAACGTAGAGTTAAGCCCCCCATTTTTTTAGCTCTGATCAATCATTTTTGGGACTCTCTCTCACTCAAATCTAGCTCTTTCTCTCTTTTCCTCTCAGACTCTGAGACATCAACAGGCATCAAACATCAACTAACACCCCCTTAGCCATAGAGACTCTACACCAGTTGCTCCAGATTGGATTGAAGCATTGCACGGGGACCTAGACATCAGTCGTAATAGGCACAAGCATTCAACACCTTGGTTCTTCATCTCACCAAAGCTAAGTATTTCTTCTACCTTTCATTTCAGTATTTAGAACACATTAGTAATTAGTCAATTTACTATCTCTAAATACTACCAGACTAGACCCGACCTTCAACTAGACCTAACTTTCTTCCTAGAGAGGCTATAAAGCCTTCCTTTATCTTGACCCATTTTGACAACCTATCATCTACCTTTGTCCTTCTGTGGACCTTATTTGTCTCCCTGCAACCTTGCATAGACCCTTTTAACTCCTAGACTCCCTCTGTCGACCACAGACACAAACCTGAGACCCGTCCAAGGCCATTGCCCCGACCGACATCGACCATTTCTCCTACCAATGTCAGCAGCATAACTGACATCGACAACATTGACCAATCAATTGCGGTAGACTAATCGAAATCGACAACTGTGACAGACTGACAACAGAATATAGGTACGCATTACCTCTATTTTTTTTGTTTAGTCTTTCACCATTTCTTTTCTAGCATCAATCTTTTTGTCAATAAGTGGACTTTCATCCCTCAAGGAAGTCTTTGCACTTCTGGGATCGAGCATATCACTTGGCAATCCACCATATCTGTCTCTAACATTTTTCTGTTCAGTCTTATTCTCTTATCTACAGGTGTCATCCTCCACTGCCAAAGAGGAGCTCCTACAATGTCTGGATACGGTGCACAACTTCATTCGGGTATCATCTAACCCTTGACCATTAATCTTAACTTTTTATTTCTTTTGAATATTAAATAGCAAAAAAGAGTAGAAACAACTAGCACTCAATTCTCCACTTGTAGCTCCTAGCATTGTTAAACCCAAACAAAATACCACCATCAAGGTATTGGATGGAGTGACTAAGAATGAGGAGGGATGAGGAGAAATTGAGTTGAGATGTTGAGGGAGTCAATAGGGATGGTGAGGGTCAATGAGGGAGTGATTAGGGAGAATTAGGGAGTGATTAGGGATCATGAGGGATGGTGAGGTTTAATGAGAGAGTGATTAGGGGTGATGAGGGATGAAGAATGAGTGTCTAGAGATGATGAGGCATGATGAAGTAGTGATTAGAGATGATGATGGATGGTGAGGGTTAATGAGGAAGGGATTAGGGATGAATAAAGAGTGATTAAATATGATGATGAATGGTGAGGGTTAATGAGGGATGATGAGGGATGAGGAGTGAGTGATTAAGGATGATGAGGGTCAATGAGGGAGTAATCAGGGATGATGAAGGATTGATTAGAGATTATTAGGAATAGTGAGGGTCATTGAGGGAGTGATTAGGGATAATGAGTCATGATGAGAGAGGGATTATGGGTGATGAGACATGAGTAAGAAGTGATCAAGGATGAAGGAGGGACAATGAACAAGTGAAATTATCACAAAGTGGTCAATTGATGTCTGTAGGTCATCAATGTGACCTATGCTACCCCAATCACACCACTTTACATTAATTTCAAGGTGAATGGTTTTCAAAATTCAATTTTGATAAACCTAAAACTCCTATAAATGCTAAGAATCAATTCAAAAGCCATAAAAACCTAAAAAATGACTATATGTTTACCAAAAATGGACATCAGTTGCAAAAATTATGTCCTAAAATCCATAGGTTTAATACTTAGATCCTAAAAATGCCTAAAAACTGACCAAATTAAATTTTAAAAAACTATTTTCAACATCTTAAGGCATGTAACTGTGAGACCAACTCTATCAGATGTAGAGTGACCCTAATTTTTTGTATTTACTAAAATAAATTTAAAGTATAAGGAAATAAATGTAACAATATAAATGTAAACTTATACTTATATCAATAACGTGATTGTGTTATTAATAATGTGATCACATTATATATTATCTAATATTTTCTCTATCTACATGTTTATTACTTTAATGTACAAAATAATAATAATGTGATCACATTATTATCTTTATAATAATGCGATCATGTTATTCTTTTTATAATAACATGATCGTGTTTTTACTTTTATAATAACATGATCGTGTTAATAATGTAATTACATTATTGCTTTTACAATAACGTGATTGTGTTATTGATTTTATAATAACACAATCATGTTATTGATTTTACAATAATGTGATCATGCTATTATTTTTACAATAACACGATCACGTTATCTATTAATGTGATCGCATTATACATTAATGCAATCATGTTATGGCTTAGTAATTACCAAGACATATTTTAAATAATGTAATTGCATTATGGATTGGTAATTGTCAAGCCATAATTTAAATAACATGATCACATTAAGTCAGTAACATGATTGCATAATTTAATAACGTGATTGTGTTATGTAAAATGTCAATAAAAATATCGCCCAACTCCGTGTACTTACCCAAAATTTTATCTTTCTTTAGGGTTAGCCCATCTTCCTAGTGTGTTAATGGTGTGATAAATTACCCAATTGGACTCACATGTATATAAATTAATTCATCACTTGATAGGGGAGTTGACAATTATCTAGTGCATATACATACACTACTACACATTGAGAGAATGTGCTCTATTATTCACAAATTATGGATCAATCATTAGGAGTAACCACAAGCCAAGTATAAAGCATACCAAATCTAATTCAAAGTAATGATTGTCAAGTATCAAATCTAAATCATTAGCTATATGTATATAGGGAATGAACATAATTTCATAATCACACTAGATGGGATACTTATGTGTGTCTTGATTACCCTCCTTAGAATATCAGATACATAGGCAACAATCAATCATCAAAGTGGGTGATTGGGGCCAACTCATCCCCTTATGATTTTTCATATTTTACATGTTTTTATCCCTAAAAGAACATAAGGTTCTAAGGTGAAGGTTGTTTATTTATACATTTGAATGAATCATCAAGATTAGACATCACATAGATAAAGCTTTTAGAGATAGGTGAAAGTAATTGTAAATTCACAAACCCTATATTTTACATAGGACATTACTGACCATTACATGTCAATATTGATATTCAATACTTAGATCCGATGGAAATGACCCTTCACAGATAAAAATACAATTCTAGAATCGGACAAATTAGAGTCCTGCTTTAGCTTCTTTTTTACTACCATTACATAGTCATAGTCAAAGAGAAAAATTAAGTACACATCCTTTTTTTGTACTTAATATATTTAGTATATGCCACTTGTCAAATCATTACAATAGTTTTCAATATATTACATGGGTAAGTGCATAGAGTTGGGGGACAATTCTATGGACATTTTATATAATGTGATCGTATTATTAAATAACGTGATCATATTATTGACATGATGTGATCACATTATTTAAATTATGGCTTGGTAATTACTGAGCCATAAGATGATCATGTCAATGTATAATGCGATCACATTAATAGATAACATGATCACATTATTATAAAAATAATAACATGATCATATTATTGTTATTTTGCACATTAAAGCAATGAACATGTAGACATAACAAATCTTGGTTAATAGATAATGTGATTGCATTATTAATAACGTGATTGTATTGTTAATAATTCAATTGTGTTCCTATTTTTTACACATAAGAGTATTCAGAGTTGCGCATGAAGCCAATATTGGCCAGAAGTTTATTTTTAGTACTCTAAATGTTAAGTATAAGGAAATAAATGTAATAATATAAATGAAAGAAATAAATGTAATAATATAAATGTAAACTTATACTTTAATTTTATTTTAGTAAATATAATAAGTTAGGATAACTCTACATCTGATAGAATTGGTTTCATAGTTGCATGCCTTATGATGTGAAAAATATTTTTTCAAAATCTAATTTGGTTAGTACTTAGGCATTTTTTAGGGTCTAAGTATTAAACCTAGGGATTTCAAGACATAATTTTTGTAATTGATGTCCATTTTTAGTAAATATATAATCATTTTTTAGGTTTTTATGCCTTTTGAATTGATTCTTGACATTTATAGGAGTCCTAGGTTTGTTGAAATTGAAGTTTGAAAACAACTCACTTTGAAATTGATGCAAAGTGGTGTGATTGGGGTAGCATAGGTCACATTGATGACATGCACACATCAAATGACCACTTTGTGTTAATTTCACTTGTTCATCATCCCTCCCTCATACCTGATCACTTCATACTCATGCCTCATCACCCCTAATCATTATGTCATCATTCTTCATTATCCTTAATCACTCCCTCATTAACCTTCACTATCCCTAGTCATCTCCAATCACTCCCTCATCATCCATGATTACTTCCTCATTGACCCTCACTATCACTCATCATTCCTAATCACTCACTCCTTATTCTTCATCATCCCTCATCACTCCCTCATTAATGCTCACCTTCCCTCATCATATTTAATCACTACATTATTGGCTCTCACCATCCTTAATCATCCCTAACTTTCATCATCCTTAATCATCACTTCATCATCCCTAATCATTCCCTCATCATCCTTAATCTCTCCCTTATTAACCCTCATCATTTATAATCACTCCCTCATCATCTCTAATCACTCATTCATTGACCCTCACCATCCCTCATCATCCCTAATCACTACTTCATCATACATTATCATCTCTAATCATTCATTCCTCATCCCTCATGACCCCTAATCACTCCCTCATTAACCCTCACCACCCCTCACCATCCCTAATCACTCCTTCATCCTCCCTAATCACTCAATCATTGACCCTCACCATCCCTCATCATCTCTACTCAATTCCTCCTCATCCCTCCTCATCCTTAATCACTACATCTAATACCTTGATGGTAGTATTTTTTTGGGGTTTAACAATGTTAGGAGCTACAAGTGTAGAGTTGAGTGCTAACATAAAATATAAGACATAGTGATCAAAATGATGTAAAGGCAATTTGAAATATAAATATTTAACACCTATGAAAAAATATGGGCCTATTATAAATGATGTAATTCACAATATAAAATTTGTCAGAAAAAGAGAAGCAAGCAAAACCACCATAACACAAAAAATGGGTAGTAAATACACAAGGATCACAAAACTATGTGATTTCTTGAAACCAATCAATTGATTTCCATATGAGGACATTTTATGATCCAAATAATTACATTTAAGCCCTTCTAGTTGTATGTCTATTGATTGAGTCATCATACTAGAGAGTGGAAAATAATTTTCAACTGATTAGAATAAGTAATCCAAGATTGAAAAGTGGTTATTAATTCATAACTTCAATATTCATCCAATGAAGAGTGTCACATTATGATATCTCTAATTTCACATCTCAAGAAGTGGGTATAAGTTATTTAGCACTATAAAAAGGTAAGTAGATAATATATTATGAACCTAATTATATGGTCGATACTAAAAATATCTCTACTTCCCCCAACAATAAATATAGATCAATGGTGAGCCACTAAACTTCATTATTTCCAATGGAATTTTGAAGAATTTAATTTCTCCTAAAACATATTTTCAAAAATTGAACTTGAAATTTATACATCATCCATAACCATACGATAGTGTATGGTCTAGTGTAGGCCTTGAGAAATGGATCACCTAGTAGTGTCACTTGGTGTACAAAATCAAACATTTTAAAGATGATATCCTTTGTGACATCTCACGATTAGAGGCGTGTGATTTTTTACATGTTTTCAACCATATATTTACCATTTACATGTAGTCTATGAAATAAATCTTTGAAATATTGTGATAGATTGTCATGATCTGAAATACCATAAATTGTAGTTAGTTCATAAGCTTTCAGTCTTTAGTTTTAAAAAGTACAAGAATCTTGTCAATTATAGTAATAAGTATGATCTTGATGGTAAGAATTAAATGTAATAACATCCTTATGTCACCATGTCATAGTGTGGTTTATCCAACAATAACAAAGACAAAATAATTAAACCATAAACTAGATGAATACAAGGATATGTTTCAGTCACCTAAATAGGTTATTACATATTGTACACTAAACAATACTATTGATTTGATCCCTTAACTACCTCTACCTCAAACCTATTTATATAACATATCATTTCTAGAGAATGAATAGATCAAGTGGTAGATCCATGAAATCGTGGATAATGGACACATCATGCTCAAATCATTGCCTTGTAGAAGCCCAAATGTGTTTATGCCAAAGTTGTGAATTAATTAAAAAAATCTTAACAAGATTAAAGTGAAGAATTATTATTCTCATCTAAATATAATAGCATTTTTTTTCCATATCCATGGTGTAGAAGTATTTTCCAAAATTGATCTTAAGTTTGGGTATCATCATATTCATGTTGAACCTCTAGACCTTTGGAATATAGTCTTAAAACAAAGGAAGGATTGATTGAATAGTTGGTTATGACTTTTAGGTTAAATCATACAGTGAATTCATTTAATGAGATGTTGAATGACATCCTCAGGCCCTTTACCCATGTCATTTTTTTAATCTACCTTGATGACATCTTAATCTCTAGAAAACATGGGATGAACATCTACATAATGTTGAACTAATGTTTTACATTTTACAGAAACATATTATTATGATAACATGAATAAATGTTCATTTTTCATGCAAGAGATAAAATATCTGGGATACATTACACACATAAGGAGTGCATGTGTGAACCTGACCAAGATTCAAGTCATATAGGAATGGGAAACACTAAATAACTTTGCATATCATTTAAACCTTCTCAGAATTAGAAAATTATACAAGAGATTTGTATTTAATTTTTATCATTTGAACTAAGTTACCAAAGGTGGAACTAAATAAAGTTTCATCTAATTAGCTACATAACAAAGATAATTTGATGAACTAAAATTTAGACTGTATTTTATGTTAGTACTTATGTTACTTGACTATAAATTTGGAAGATCATCCAATTCATTTAGTAATAAAATTGACTATCACAAATATGTATTAACAACACAAAAAGTCATATAAAGAGTTAATTTCTATTACAATAGATTAAGCAACATATGATTGGAATCAAAAATATCTTTAGAGTATATATTTACGTCAGATGATGAATGAGTGATTAGGTATGGTGAGGGATGGTGAAGGTCAATGATGGAGTGATGAGGGATGGTGAGGGTTAATGAGGGATTGATTAGCAATGATGAGGGATGATAAAATATTGATTAAGGATTATGAGGTATGAGGAGGGGGTGATTAAGGATGATGAGGGATGGTGATAGTTAATGAAGGAGTGATTATGGATGATAAGCCTGAGTGATTAGAGATGATGAGAGATAGTTAAGGTTAATGAGGGAGTGATTAGGGATGAGGAGGGAGTGAATAGGGATGAGGAAGTGATTAGGGATGATGAAGGATGAGGAAAAAATGATTAGGGATGATGAAGGACGGGGAGGGAGTGATTAAATATGATGAGGGATAATGAGGGTCAATGGAGGAGTGATTAGAAATGACTAGGTATAGTGAGGGTCAATGAGGGCGTGATTAGGGGTTATGAGGGATGAGTAGGAAATGCTCAAGGATGAGGGAGGCTGATGAACAAGTGAAATTAACACAAAGTGATCATTTATGTGTTCAAGTCATTAATATGACCTACACTACCCCAACCACACCACTTTGGATCAAGTTCAAAGTGAGTAGTTTTCAAACTTCAATTTTAAAAAATATAGGACTCTTATAAATGCAAGGAATTAATTTGAAAGGCATAAAAACCTAAAAAGGACTATATGTTTATCAAAAATGGATATCAATTGCAAAAGTTATGTACTGAAATCCCTAGGTTTAATACCTAGACCCTAAAAATGCCTAAGGATTGACCAGATTAGATTTTGATAAACTCTTTTCCACATTGTAAGGCATAAAAATGTGAGACCAAATCTATCAGATGTAGAGTGACCCTAATTTATTATTTTTATTAAATAAATAAATTTTAAGTATAAGGAAATAAATGTAACAATATAAATGTAAACTTATATTTTAGAGTAGTAAATATAAGCTTTTGGCCAATGCTAGCTTCATGTGCAAGTCCACATACTTTTTTGTGTAAAATAATAATATGATCACATTATCAATAGCACAATTACATTATCAATAACATGATTGTATTATCTATTAACCAACATTCGCCCCATCTACATGTTCACTACTTTAATTTGTAAAATAATAGTAATGCAATCGCATTATTGATTTTATAATAACATGATTACGTTATAAATTTATAAGATTACATTATACATTAGTGTGATCATTCTATTTGAATTTTAATTCAAATCCTGTACCTTTTGGCTCAGGAATGGCTTAGACTTGTCAATCTACAGCTGAATCTGAGAGTTATGATAAAAATAATAAAATTCAACTTTGATTATCAAATACACTATGAATTTCAATCTAAAAATTCAAAAACTTAATATCATCATGATGAGCACACTCTCCTTTTTCCAAAAATATGAATTTTATAATTTTTGGACTAATTTAAGGTTTCAAACTATGTTGATTTCTAATTATATTTTTTTTTAGGTCACTATATGTTGTAAACATACATGCCTATACATGTTCATGTAATTTGTCTTTAGTTGATCCAAGTGAAAAACAAATTATATGGTCACAAACTAGGCCTAATTCTACACACAATAAAAAAAATTATTTTCATTTTTTTGAAGTAGTTAGACACATCACACAGATGGCTATCCATTTTTTGTCAGTTTTCGGGATCTATTTACTTTAAAAAATAATAAAAAGAAGTATTCATTAATATATATATATATATATATATATATATATATATATATATATATATATATATATATATATATATAGGTCACAAACTAGAATATCTTATCTAAATTTTCACCTAAGTGTTTCAAAAAATATTAAAAGCTACTCAAAAAATGGTGCACCACACGATCATCTATTTACTCTATTTGCTTAAAAAATTGGAGTTCCTCTTCAAATTTTATATGTTTGACCTAGTTATAATTAACCATTTTTAAAATAAATTGGTGTTTTGGAAACTAGACTCAAAATTCTACATTTTATGTTCTCACACCATCTTCAAATTTGGAGTGTTATCTCAAATTATCTACAAAAATTCAGATTTCTAAAGTTTCAAGAAAATCATGTCTACAGATAAGCCACTTTTGTCCCCCAACTTTGTGCACTTACTCACATTCATATATATGTTTAAATGCCATGTTTGTCAATCTGAATTTACATTTCAAGTTATCTTAAGTTTCTAAAATCAAATAATAGTAAAACATAAACTCTAAGATTCAATTTTTAGTCCATTCAATATCAAGAGGAAAATGTTGGATAAGTGTTATTGAGCCCGAAAAAAATAAAATAAAGAAGAATAAAATCATGCAATAGGTATAGATTAGATTACTAATTTTTAATTTATTTTTTATAGAAGATAAAAGTTATATAATGAAAATAAATTATAATAATTTATTTTAAAACTAATACTTTTATTTTTATCTTTTTATATAAATTTAGAATAATAATTTTATAAATATTCATGTTCACATACAAGTTTTAGACTATGGTTTGGACCCATCAACGATTATAAATATACACTGGAGTGGATACATTTTATTAGAAGAAAACAAATCATTCAAAAGATTGTGTTGACCCGGATTTTCTAAATTATTTGTGTGATGTTTCAATTTCAACTATAAGTTTGTATGTTTTGAACAATATAAAGTTTTTTCTAATTAAATTAACATATTATCCATATTCCAAGCTTTAATTAACACATTACCCATACTCCAAGCTTCAAAGGTTATACAACTCAAAAGAGTTTATTTTCCCCGAATATAGTGGCTATAATTTAATAATTCTTATGACTATGCACAATTTTTTAACTACACATCCCACATAATTACAAACTTGATAAGTATTTAAAAAACACAAATGATTTAATAATTGCTTAATTAGAAATTGATATCCCCATGAGTAGGATTTAAATTTGACGTTTAACTATGGTCATTAAATAATTACGCTGGAGGCTTATATGGTAAGGGAACTTCTTAAGATTCACCACACAAATAGAAAAAAAAAAAAAAAAAAGATGTTATGGCTCATTTAGGCGTCGTTAGGTGTAGGGAGATAATATTATGAAGGATTTAATAACTGGTTTTGAATAGTGGTAGTTTGGCTTAAGTAGTGGTGCAGAGTTGGTTTTGATTATTCGTAGATGCAGTCATTACTGTGATTACCGTATCTTCTTGCAGTCACTTCTTTTGCTCCTGCTTAAGCCTTCTCTGTGGCTACGTCTTCTACATCGTGTTGTTGATATTCGTCTTCTCCATTACCTTCACACAATATTTTTTATCACCACATATAGGGTTTGAACCTCCCAAAGCAGCCTTTTCATCCAATAGCATTAACGTTGTTGCCATATCAAGTTCTTTTCTTTAACTAGCCCAAGAGCAACACCGCCACCATTATTTTTATCTCAGCTATTTCAACTCATGCAAAACTACATTCCATTTCAGTCAAGGATTTCAATGAACTCAGAAGGCCCCTCCACGCTTTCAACAAACTACAAATATGTGTTTATCTCCATGTCTAGAGATGACATATATATAATGTGTATGTATTGTGGTCATGTTTCTTTTTATGAGTGGGAGCCACTTCACATCTGTTTCCTATGTTTAACAATTATATCGTGAAAGCAACTTTCTTCGATTTCGTCATGAGTTTCATTATACGTTGGCCAATGCATATTTGATTTTACGTTATTGTGAATTGACAAGAAGGGTAGAGGGAGACCCACATTTAGTTTGTTAGTATAATTTATGATTGGTTTTGGGGGCTCTATTTGGGAATTAAATGGCAGTGTTTAAATAATCAAAAGGGGTGACAAAGGATAACATTTACTGTCACTCTGACAAGTCATGGATAGTCTATTTCATCCTTCCAATTGGTTGTTGTGAGTTGTTTTGGTGGAATCTTCACAACCATGTTTGGTCTTTGTTTATTGATCTAATCAGTTTCCCATTAGCTTTTAGTTAGGATACATTGGAATTTCAGAAGGATTTTTTTTTGGTTGAAAATATTTATTAGATTTACATAATTTGAATGTTTAATTTTTTCTCGAATGTAAATACTTAATAAATTTCTTTTTATAATGTTTTTTATTAGCCAACTGGTAATGGCGAAGTTGGTATTGGGTCAAGAAAAAAAAAGTCAACAAATGTTGTGTGAACAACTCAACAGTTATGGGGTCATTGTTATTCATACGATTTATATATTATATAAGATAATATTTATATATATTTGATATATTATATATTAATACATACTAGATATAATCTTAAAAAAAAAAAAAAAATACAATTCCTCTGGGTTTCTTTGCACCTTTGGGGCAATTGCTAGTTTATTAGTGATGGCAATGTTTTAGTATGTCTTCATAATATATATAGGAGCATTATTAATATAATATCCATAAAAATAAAAATTATATTTCATTTAATCTAGTATATTATTATACATTACATATAATATGTAATTATATATATATATATATATATATATAGCCATATTTTATACTTGGAAATTCTAATAGACGGGGATGTAATTTTCTTTTATCATTTTACAACATAAATTTACAAGAATTAAAAGAGGACATCACTCAAAACATCTTCATAATCACTATGTACTAGTGTCTGATTCTAAAACTAAGTATTCCAACCCTAGATGTTGAAATTCCAATACAAGATGGTTGGGTTCCCCCAGTAACACAACATATAACTAAATGGAATCTTGAGTCCCCAAGATATTAAACAAGGTAGAATTCTCAGACAATGTAATACTAATCTAGTTGGACAACTCAGTCTATGTAGTATCTACTAGTATGAAAACCTTATTCTCTATAGTATTGACAAGGATGGACTCATGTTTTACCACAACAACATCATAATTGGGTAGCTTCTTCACCTCATAAACAATACAAAGGATATTCTAATCAATAACAAGGATGGGGATCACTGCATAGATAGGGAGGATACCAGAGGGATATCAGGGCATAAATTAAGATGGAAGAAGAGGAAATAGATAACCTATAGATCCTATTACTTGTTATGTATGTGGACAATTGAATCACATCACATGGAATTGTCCTTGCAATCCACAAAGGGAAACATTTTGTACATATTTTTAGATTCCAGAATAACATAATACTAAGGATTTCCCTATTCTTATAAAACAAATAAAAGAGAATATGATGCACTATGTAAACATGGTATATTCTCACCCTAATAACCACGTGTTTTATTTAGGCTATGATAAAAAATCAACATAAATAACAAGGGCTTCCACCTCTTGGAATGCTTGAATAAATCCTAAAAAATGTGAGAGGAAAAGTGTTTAAATCCTATGAGAGAGAAGTTTATTATGATAGAACTAACCAAGTTATTACAATCAATCCAAAACTAGAATGTCACTAAAGGAGATTATGTGATGGTATATACTCAAATGTATGGACAAATTGTTTGGATCTTGTGATAATATGGAGTAATCACATCTCTAACAAATTTGATAAAACTAGTATGTACTCTATGAAATGAAGACATTTCCTAAAATATTATAGATATATTGCATTATTTATTAGATTGCATACAAATATGTTAGCAAAGAGTAGAGTGAGTGGTGTGGTACTAGTCAGACCAAGAATCCATGGGATAAGGACACCAAAAGGAATATAGAGATTGTAGGATATGAAGTTCCTAATGTTGTTTTTAATTTGGGTAGTACCATGAAAATGATTCCCAAATCAACTTGTAAAGCTATTGGAAGACCAACTCTAAGTTACAACCCTCTTACTCTAAGTCTGGCAGATTATGGTCGAATTGAACCAATTGGGAGACTTGAATATGTTGAGATTAAGGTGGCTAATTTAATTTTCTATAGGTATTTTGAAGTGATTGACATGAAGACAAATGAGACACACTATCCTACTCTAATTATAAAAAAATGAGCTTATTTTGGGTTATGACCATCAACATAGTTTAAAATGAATTGCAAGCCCACTAGGGGGAGGTTATCATTGTCCTAACTTTGAGAAAAGTTGAACACAAGTCGTAAATGATACCAATAGAACCATCATCACTGTATTCATACAAGAATGATATTTGGTTCAAATTTAGTACAGAGCTAAAACATAAAGCCTTTCAAAGTAGAGAGTTTACCTACTTTTCGTAGTATGGATAATAGATACCAAAACTACATAAAATAGAACAACCTTGGTCTTGTCTGGTTTAGACACTTACTACATGCCCCCAATTTCAAATGGAAAAATGTAAGTCTCCTTCTATGCATTCTCTTAAAAAATTAGATGTGGATGAACTCTATCGGTTAACTCCTATGAACAAAGACTATATTGAACCAACTAATAAAGGCAAATTCTCATGGGAATCAACTTCATCAGTAAGTGGGGATTCAGATGCTCATATGATAAATTGGGTGCATGGAGTTCATAAAATAAGGCCCATGATAATGGTGTTTTCCATAGAAAGATAGTTGCCCTAATATTTTTCTACAAAAGATGTAACACAATTTCTTGAGAGGATAGAAAATCATGTTCCAGATATAGACATAGAAGTGCATTAAATTATACATTGAAAGGAGTTTTGAGTTGTTGGGTTGTTTATAGATCTATAAAACTTCATTAAGAATCATTTTGTGAAATGCTACAAGACATTTTTCAAATTGCAAGTTCTATCTCAGAGAAAAGGACATTATTTCAAGGACACTATCCAAAGATAGATGTTCATAACTGCATTGAAATATGGACATCACAATAAGTGGAACCAATATAATGGGTGCATGTTTTTTAACATACCTTAACTCCTCTACCCATATCTTTGTACATGCATCAAAAACATAGAAGGGAGACTCAAACCTAGCCATAAATCAAATAGGACTTCGTTTGAACATTTGTATTTGAAGATGAAAATCTAATGATGCACAAGGCTCTATAGAAATTGAAAAATTTCTTGTGTCATGAAAGAGAGGAAGATATACCTATTTCCAATAAGCAGACATTATAGGCTAAGATAACCACAAGTCTTCTTGTAGACATAAAAGATTATCGAGCTAAGAAGAAGAAAGTGTAATTTTTGATAAAATCTTTTAATCAAATATGGAATAGTGCAAAGCACTCAGGTCATAGTGAGATTGAATAAGATCTAGATTTGAAAATAATCTTTGAACTAGAAAGGGGCACAAAGGAACTTGAAATAAAAAATGTAGAAAATACATAATAGGATTGACTGCAAAACCCACCTCAGATATTCCCATATTACACACCTTGGTCGTATTAATTTAATTGGCCTCACTATAGTGTCTTCATTATATCTTCATGGCTACCATGCCAAAAAAATGGGTCCCCAATCTATATTGGATCACATCATTCATCAAATATATTAATGGGGTAACTGCAATCATATTCTAAAATAATGTGAACTCAACACATCGATGTGGTTATCATTACCAATTTCTCATGGATGTGATTTAAAATATAAATTGGAACCCATTTAATAACATATCTATAGGCTCAACTAAACATCATGTTGTTACATTCAAGGTAAAGGGGATAGTGGGTCCACCACATCAACTTTCCCGCTAAGTCACCAAAAATGAACACAACATCCTACAAGGCTTATAAATAATATATATCGTAGTCATAATTTAATTCATTTATCTTTATATCCGTGTGACCCTTTTATATAAGTGTTGTTGCAGTAAATAGTGATTAAGGCCTATAGCCTTCCACGAATCTCAAACACATTAAGTTGTGACCTATAAGCCAATGGTCAACACACATCACCTATACCCAATCACATTACAAACAACGTAATGGATCCATGCTATTTAACATAAACCTAGCATGAACATTAAATGTAGGATCCCTAATATAAAAGCAACAAATACCATTAATGGTCCATCACCTTTTAAAAAATGACCTTAGGCAACCATTGAATTTGAAAAAAAATGTCACGCATCATAGCCTGACTTGTTGTCCAAAAAAGTGCCTATAAAAATTAATCCAAAAAATCTCCTAAATAAAAGAGGTATAGATTGGCCCAATCAAGAGACAACATAAGCTTGAAATCTGCGTACTTGTTGCTAGCAAAACATTCTTTAAGAAAAAGGCATTTGATAAAAAGTCGGCTTCAAAACCTCCACCATTATTAAAATCTATTGATATAGAAGCTTGCTTCTCAATGACAAAAAATACCGCAAATTACAATAACAATTTTTTTTTATACAAAACAAATACACACATATCACACATGCCGTGCACAAGCACGAGTGTTCATTGTTGATTTTCCTAATTAAACACAACATACACCATTAATGGCCCATCATCCCTTTATTTAAATAAACATTCGACTTTAGGAAAACTATTAAATTTGAAAAATCTATCAAAAATGTTTCTAAAGTTAATTATTAACTTTAGAAAAAAATCCTTATGTCATTATCTCATTATTAGCAAGAAAATGTCTATTAAAACTATACAAACAAAGAAAAAAATAAATTGGCCAATCACCAAATTGGAATAAGTTTTTCCAAAAAAATGAACAAATCTTTATTTTCCAAAAACTTACAACAACCATTATACATGCCACATGCTAGAATGCAATTGGTGGGGAAAGATTTAAAAATACAAAACTTTAAAAAAAATGAGACACCATAAGCCCATTTGTGTCAATCAAGCCTTAATTAACATTAGATTTTCATCTTTGGGATTGAGAGTTATCATTTACACATAACATTGAAATAATTATCCAATTGGTTTAATGTAACATGTAAATAAGGCCAATAAAACCATAATCAACATTAAAATATTGTATTATGTTTTTTAGGACTTGATTGGCCACATTTGCGTGGTATATCAAAATGGTCGAGTAAGACATTTCTTTTGTAAAATCATATGTAATAAAATTTGAGTTCAAATCATCGACATATTTAGACATTAGGAAACACAACAAATTCCTCTTCAATGGAAAAATAATAATGCATGTTTTATTATAAAATGATTCTAAAACATAAAATAATAGATACACGTCATATATGCCAATGCACACTACCACTGAAACCACAATGTGGCAAACCATCAATGCAGTTACACACATAGCTAGAAGAAGCCATTAATGCTGCCTTAACCTTCTTTTGTAAAAAATATATGATTTTATGTAAGTGTTAAGTTAGGAAAGATATCCCATGCATCGTTGCCTCATTAGCCACCTAAAAATTGTCCATTTAAATTAATCAATAAATCATTGTAAATAAAGAAAATAGTAAATAGGCTAATTAACAAATAAGTATAATTAAAGAAAAAATACAATTAATATTTATTTTCAATAAATTATAAAAAAAAAATTACAAATTTCTAGTGACATTTTCTTATTTTTGGCTCCATTAACTTTATTTGCACACTCAATTGAACACACACACACACACACACTTGTCATTATTTGATGTATTACAAATGAATATACACAAAAGATCAAGAAAAAAAATCACAATAAAACACTAAGCTTAATGTAATTTATCATGTATTCCTCTAGAATCATGAGACTTAACAAAAATGACAACATTTATGATATATTGTGTGATTTAATATCGGTACCTAAAAGAACATCAACCAAGAACTTATATTTTCTCTTTTATTCCCATATCTATCCAATATGCCCTGTAATGATAAAATCCCAAATCCTTTAAAATTATGAGACTTACAAAAATAATAACTTTTATATTATTTTTTATGATTTTCATATCAATATCTATAATAACATCAACGAGATCCTTGCATTTTCCCTTTTCTTCTCGTATGTATTCAATACACCCCACAATTTAAAAAAAAATAAAAAAAATAAAAATCATAAGACTTACAAAAATGATAACTCTTATGTCATCTTGTGTGATGCTTATGTTGCCATCAAAAAAAACATCAACCAAGGTCTTATATTTTCTCTCCTAAACTTCGACCATTTTTCTTTCCCCACTTGAAGGCTGGAAAGTCAATTCAATCCAAATAAGGAATGAAATCTCCCATTAATATAGATATCACCATATGACCTGCCCATCAATATTCGAAAAATATAATAAAAAATAGGTCACATCCACACTAACTCTGCCATCTTGGCTCTTCCCCCAAAATGCAACGAAACAAATATGAATGACTCAATTCTCTGTCATCGGTAATTATAAGATGCATATGCGTCGTAATGAGAAAATGCCACATCCTTAATTATGATTATAGAATAATAAAAATCAAGTCGTAGGTTCTTATAAATTATATTTAGCCACTTGAGAAGAATAAAAAACAACCCAATCTCACCAACATTATTTGGCAATATTTCTCATAAGTTGGTGAGAAATATTTCCAATCTGATGAAGATTTTATGGATGTGGCATTAATCTTTCCCTATGTTTTCTCACTTCTCTAAATACAATGGACAACAAGAGGTTAGATATCAAAATTTCCAAACCTATAACTACAACACAATTACTCATATTATGCAAACTTAGGAATGGAAGTATGTATATAAAAGTCAAATACATATGCAATAGTTGGTTATTTCTACTATGTAATTCAACATTTCTTACGTGTTGGATGCAAAATTTTAGTTTATTTTTAGATAATAAAAAAGCTATGCAATAATTATAGATTATATTATTATTTTTTAATTTTAATTTTAAAGTAGAATAATGTCATACATGAAAATATATTAGATTAGTTTATTTTAAAGTTAGTAATTTTTATTTTTAATTTTATATAGATTAAGAGTAGTTTATTTTTTGAATATCTATGTTCACATATAAGTTTTAGGATGTGGTTAGGATAGTCCATCAACTATTATTAAACTATATTTTAGTGAATCTATTGTATTAGGAGAAAAAACATCAATTGAAATATTGTGCTACTTTAAGTATTTTAAGCTATATGTATGTTTTTAATTGTAAGTTTATATTTTTTGAATAGTGAGAATTGGTTTTTATTAAAATATTTAAATGGTATCACAACAAGGTTTTGATTGTAGGATTTTGTCTCATCTTTCTCTAGAAATTGACAATGTCAAAGTCTAACTCTCTTTTCATTCTAAAATTTATTTGAAATGAATATGTTTATTGGAACATTAAGATGATGACTATTTTGACAGGGAAACACTTATGGGAGATTGTCAAAAATAATTATGAAGAGCTAGTTGATTGTAACACTATTCTAACCAATGACAAAGAAGCCAATAAGGAAGGTAAGAAGAAGAAATCACAAAGTTTATTTTATATTCAAAAAAATTTAGATAAGAGCTTATTTCTAAAAATTTGAAATATAAAGATAGCCAAAGATGTCTGAAAGACTCTACAAGAAACTACCAAGTTAGTAATTGAGTCAAATTGGTTAAGTTATAGACTTTCAAGAGAGAATTTGAGGATGCAAGAAGTTTACTAGTAGGAAGATACAAAACATAATTCACATGCATAATATTTTAATATAAGTAGGCGACAAGTGTACAACATAATGTGTTTTGTATAAACTATGGTTGCATGAAGGATGATGAAGCATATAGAAGTTGAACGGTCTCTTAGATCTTGAAGAAGAAAGGTCATGAAAATTAAGAATCATAGTCTCTTCACTACATTATATATACTCTATTTTTTAAAATAAAAGGTTGAACTGTAATGTAATAGAGATCAACAAATGACATTCCTTAATTCATTACTCTAATTACAAATACATTATGTATGTGTAAAAATCTTACTTGAATTGTTTGCATCTTCCTTATGACTTAATGTATCCTTGTTTACTATTTATCACTAAACTCTCTGAATGGTAAACTGAAAATAAATGTACATACACTAATGGGGAACATGAATAAATCTCGACATATGAATATGCATTGTGTTTGGCCATACCTTGTCTATAAATCCCTATAAGTATTTTAGATTCCCGTCACAACCTCACCTAATACAACACTAGCATGTCTTAATGAGTTATTTCAATGACTGCACTAACAATGTTTTCATTTCTAGTTCCTAAATATATTGAAATGGTTACCTAGTCATAGGGACCTTGAAAATACATCGCATAATCTTATTTTTAGTTACTACATGGTTCATAGGATATTTAGGTAGTTTTGAATCACATCTCTACATGCATAGTCAGCGTAAATTAGATCCAAGTTAGGTTTGTATATTTCATTGTTTATTTCTACTTATAGCTCATTTTAAATTATATTTTTTCGCATTTAAGTTATGTATATTATATAATATAAATCAGTTTTCAATAATTTATTGTTTATTACACTTCACTAATAAATAAAAAATAAACACATTAAACATTATGGTGAACCCGTAATTTTATTTGGACACTATTTTTTTTTTTTTTTTTTTTTTAATTTATTTTTTATCTTAGGATTTCATACATAGTTTTGTAAATCCCTAGCACTGAAAGAAGATAAACTTTGACCTTGGATATAAATTTGACACCACGAGTCAATCTTCTTCGACCTTGGATTAAATTTGACACTAAAAAAAATCTTGTAACCTTGGATAAAATTTGACATTAAAGCATTTTATTTCAAACTTGGGTTGAATTTTTTTGATCTTTATACACAAATATTTTGACTTTTCTTTTCTCTTTCTTTTCTATTTTTTTGCTTATTTTTTAGTAATTGTGTTCTGATAGTTGTAAAACTACTTAGTGTCTATCATTATGGGATAAATGGTGATTTATTTTATGATATCGTGGTGTGAGAGGCATTACCCCAATACTCAATATTCATTGTACAATATTAAACACATATTTAATTTTCCATGTACCTATAAATATATTGAAAATACCTAGGATCTCTTGTTTATATCATATGAAGCCTCTTTTAGTTGTTTAATTTTTGGTGCAGTGAGAGGAGTGTATCACCTATGGAAGTTACTTTCATCATACCTTCAGAGAAGGGATAGTTAATGATTTAAAATATTGGGCTGACATTAATCTACAAATAAGCAATTATATTTTAAGACCCCACATAATTGTAACAACACCTCAATTGTACTTAAGAAAATATAGTAATTTTTTTTAAAACAAATAACTTAACAATCATTTCACAGAATAATACAATATAACTAAATCATAACTAAGAACAATATTACTTCTACTTCAAATACTGCACACAATATAAATCTTATATAACTCCAAGGAAAGTAAATACAATAGGACACAACTATGACTGGTCTCACAATAAAGTGACTATTGTTCAAATATATAAATACATAATATAATTATATTACTTCAATCATACAACTTCATACAATAATAGATACTAAGCTCTCTAAACCTTGAGTCAGTCCAACTAATGTATCATTGATAATCTCAAGTGTCATCTCCAGGTAGCACTGCAGTGGGGAGGGAGAGCATCATCCGAGTGCTTTATCACTCCAACCACAGATTAACTATCCCCCACACAATTCCCTATCAATAAATAGTCATCCCTTCAAGGATAGGTATATATAATGGTGCCCAATGAGATGTGCCAGTACCTCATGTGCTATAATATTTATAAAAACATGCAGTGTACCATAAAGAAATATGTTCTAACATGATATCGTACATCCTATAAATCAAACATATGAAATAGAAATATATATCTAACATTAATTTGACCAAAATTTTTAAATAACTTATGATCGTTTAGATCGATAGATTTCATAACACACTACTTGATCAGATTATCCAATATTTGTGGTACTACCTAGACTAGTGGAATCTATCTCACTACCTACTAACATAATCAATGCAAACTTTAATATATATAACATAGTGTATAACTCAAAGATGCATACATATTTCATCCTCCTAACAATAATATCATAACACATGCTATATATAAGAATAAGCAAAGCAAAATATCATTATCTGTGAATGTTGGTGGCAAAGAAAGCTCTTGATCAAATATGTTTCCCAACTACTGATCAGATAAATGATATTTTTACAAAATCCTTTGATAGGATCAAATTTTAAAAATTTATAAAAGTGCTTGGTATGTGTCCAAAGACCCGACTTTGGATCATAGGGGGGTTTGTTAGGACTTTCCCAAAGTCTTAGCTTAGGATTTTGTTGTGTTAGAATAATTTAATATTTGTAAATCGGGAATACATATTTTATAAAAGACACCCCCATAAATATTTAAGTTAGATTTGTGTAGATTAATTTAAGTTAATAATATAACTTCCTTTCAAGTTGAATTCTCATAGATGGTTGGTTATGGGAAGTTAGTTGGTTTTATCGATCATGGATAAAATCTATAAAATAAATGTTTAGCTTTGTAAAAGGGTTAACAGAGTAAGGACACCCTTATATTGTATTTGATTTGCATTATTAATAAAATGCTTGTGGACCCACCTATGTGGGCACAAGATTCAATCTAATTGGTTTATGTGTTATCAACCACACATCAATGATCTCATGTATAACCCCTTATCAAGAAATGGCCCTCCCTTCGCGGATAGGTAGATATAATGGTACGAGAATCTAGTGAGACATGATAGTACATTATGTGTTGTAAGATTTTTAAAAACATGTAGTGTACCATAAAGAAATCTATTCTAAGCACATCATGCAAATCAAACATATGAAATGATAATGTATATCTAACATTACTTTGACCAAATTATTTAAATAATATATGATCATTTAGATCAGTTAATTTCAAAACACACCATTTGATCAGATTAACCAACATTGGTGGTGCTACCTAGGCCAACGAAATCTATTTCACTACTTACTAGCATCATCAATGCAAACTCTAATATATATAACATAGTGTCTAACTCAAAGACTCATATAGATTTCATCCTCCTAGCAATAATATCATATCACATGTTATATATAAGAATAATCAAAGTATACTTTTATTTCAATCACACATAAATGAATCATTTAATATTTAACTCATACAGGAAATAAATCATATAGTTCATAACACCTGAGTATGTTTCATATTCATAATAAACTATAGATTCCAAACTATTACAAGAAGATCTAAATAATAAAATCCCATTATAACCCATATTATCATAGTCTAGTGTTCAAGACTTTATTACTATTTTTTCCATAATCATTGATACAAAGCAATCATAACTACATGAATCATAAGCTCTTATTCTTGCTAGCATATATATAACAAGCGAGTCATACAGTTACACAAAAATCTAACCTAAAATTCATTTACACCCTCAAAATTGTCAGCACACATATTTGAAAACCTACTAACTGCTATAGAACCATATTGATCAAGAACTATCCAACTCATACATTAAATCAATTAATGTAGGAGAGAGTCTAGGCATGTAACAACAATATATACCATTCAAACATATACATTTAAGCTGAAGCATACTTGATATCTCAAACTATTATAGATCATTGTGCCCAAAGCACCTTACCCAAACATGAATAATAATCTAACACTTAATTATTTAACAAACAAGTATAGGATTATACCACTCAGATATACCCTGGTCTATACTATACAAATATAATAAGATGAAAACACAATCCCTAGGCACACATGATAATGTATTATTTATATAATAGAAAATTCAATCACTTGCTCATATAAAATACTATCACAAAATATAATGCACACAAATTTTCATCTCTACTTGACGCCATTAAATATTGACATGTTTACTTCACACTGTTATGTTACATACATACTATTTGTCTCTAGTAGCATTCTAAGCAAAGCTATATATTTAGATCATATGATTATATCACTAACAGGTTAACATAATCTTGGGTAATGGTAAAATAAGTTATACCTCGTATGAACATAACCTAAGGGGAAGTATTCATAAAGTTGAAGTTTCTTGCTTCATTATATCTCACCACCAATCTATTATTTTAGATATAGACACAATAGGTAATGTCCTAACAATTTATTTAAACATAAGAATACCCAAGTCCGAGTATATATTTTTTTTTCTTGAACACCCTAATATTTTAGTTCTTTTAAAAGTGCTTAACAAACACTTAAAATGGATTGCAAGGTTCAATAGTCATTTGAATTCTGACCAATGATTTTTTATCAACTATTAAAGCCATATTACCTTCTCATAGATGTTTTAGTATGACTCATAGCATATACCATTTAGACATACTATCCCTTTTGAACATTCTTAAATATTCATGCATTTATCAATATCTTACCAAAAGCCCAATATATTTGGCTAATATGGAAAAGACCATGAATTGATTATCTTAACAACTTAAACTATTACACTACGCCAAAAGGTATACTTAATAATTTTTATTTTTCTCATTTGTTAAATTTATAAGTTTAATAATTTCTTTTCCCCAATTGACTTTTATGGTGCTTTAATATTTTGCGATAAAATATATAAAATGTATTAACTATCTTTTCATGATTCTCAAATGGTCCTAGTGGTAATCATGTCCATTTTATAATGCAACTCAAGTTGGCAACGCAACTCTGAAATTCGAGGCAATATTAAAATTTAGCCAATCTTTGGTCTTGCATGTAAGAGAAACATATTATATTTTTAAAAGACTTAATGACTTAACCCAAAAACTCAACACCCTTTAGCATTTCACTATATTGACTTCTGCGCTTTAATTTATATATAACACAACGTCTTCATTTTAACTTAATATTTAATATAATAAGACACAAGTGTAAGAATAACATAATAAGCAGGCCAATGCTTTATAAAGATGCCATCCCTCAAGGATATATACCATAGTTATTTAAAAAGGATAATATGCAGGTATATAATTTTAAACTCAGCCATATTTTAAACTTAGGTTATCAAAAAGAAAAATTGTAGATCCATTATCCAAAACACATCTATTTCAAAAGAATAAAAGTCATATTTCTATCCAAAACTAGGTGTTCGTTTAAGCATAACACAAACTTTTAATAAAATGTAGGGTAAAAGAAATATACCATGCAAGCTTTAAGCATATTAAATGCAACCAAATAAGAGAAACTCATCATCTATCAATCATTGCCTTAGCATACTGTAATTAGTCTTAGTGATTTCAACTATTAAATAGATGTTTCAACTCAAGACTTGGTGCTGATAATTATATCTTCAACATACTCAAAATATGTTTCACCCCTTTCAATGCAATGATTTGACATGAAAATAATAGTCTTGGTATTACAAACATAATGTAGTCTAATGCTTAAGGTTTATATTTAAGGTTGGTCTTTCTATCTATTTAAAAGAGGTGCAATTTCTTGCAAAAATTCAACGTAGACTCAAGGAATTCAATCCTGCTCTAAACCAATTGCTACATAGACTCTAGAAACAATACGCAACCTAACAAAATTTAATGTAGGTCTATATATGGTAAGTGTTTTATATAGGAATAAACATAGATCTAAGTAATTATGATGTAGGATCTAAGTTTGAAACGTTGCTATAATACTCAATTCGACACAGCATAGAAAAGACAATGTAGGGTTAAATAGGCAAAAACACAACCAAATATATACAAGACTAAATGTAGCCCAAAAATGAGATGCCCTTCTCAATTTTTGGAATGCAACACTAAAATAATACTTGGTTATAAGGTAAAAATGCTGCCAATAAAGTGATAACAAGCTCAGAACTTCTACCTATATGAAGGCCTCTCAAATATTTAAAAATAAGCTTAAAAATAATTAAATATGGGTTTATATAAAAGAAATATGCCACTTCTTAATTTCAAAACATGCACATGGTATTAATACATATAAAAATGTCTTCTTATTTGACACATACCTAAAAAATAATTATAAAATTAACCTGTTAAAAATGCCCTTATTGTTGCTCTCTCTTTACAATCCTAGCTTTTTCTCCTTTCCGCTTTCTATCTTTCTCCATGTGTTTTATTTCCCAAAAATTCTTCTTTATTTATAAGACTTAATTCTCTTCTAATTTTTGTGCCCTTATTTTTGCATAAAAACTCCTTATATTTATTTATCCATGCAAGTTAATCTATTCTTCTAAATTTATCTTCATCATAATTAAAACGTACAATTTTAATTTACTACGCCAACTTTCCCTTTGTTATCTCAATGTTCACTTTAGTTTACTAAACTAATATCAAAACATGCAAAGTTAACTAAAATAATAATGAAATCTATTTTATTTATTTTAAAGTAAATTTCATGCATAATTCTAATTCTAAGAAAATAATCTTTACAAGGATAATTATCTATTTCATTAATAGATTTTTATATCATTAAATTGCCTTTTATTTGAAAGATAATCATATCTAAAATAATAATACCTTTAAATCAATTAATAATTATTTTATAGATTTAAATTCAAAAATCAAGTCAATTAGAATAAATACATCTAATGCATATTAAAATTAATTTTACATACACAAATATAATCACAAGCAATACGTACTAATATTTTTACATAAATAACATTTAAAATCTATTGTACATGTGTTTAAGGTCACTAACAATTTTCATTGGTATTTTTCTCTATCATTCCATTTAGTCGATGCTCTTTGATGATGCTCTCCCTCATCAATCTGTAAGGGTAGGACCTACCCTGCATCCACCTCACAACATGTAGGTAGTTAGTCTCAGTCATCATAAATATCACCGATGATGTAAAAACTAACAAATAGATATCCATAGTGTACATAATATACATACAATTGTCACAACATGTATTCTAATCAACAATATCACTGTCTCATTTTAGTATATGTCATAAAGCTTGAAATCAAAGTAATAATAATCAGATATTAACCTTAATAATCAACATATTAAAGGTTATTAATTATAAGGTAAAATTGAGATGTGACATCCTCTCCCCCTAAAACTGGTCATCACCCCAATGACATTTATTCAAACAAAAGTTCTAATTAACAAATAAAGTTTAACAACATAAAAACATAGTATCAAATCAAGCTAAAAAATACAACAATTTATCTGAAAAACTCATTTTAGTTCTTCTAACTAGCACAATTCTTGAAGAATTGGTCCCATAAGACCTTACTTTGTGACATTTCCTATTCTGTAAACAAGTTCATAAAATTCACTTTATGTTGATTGGTTATATCATGACCACCTTGAGGTCTAAAACTATAACAAAAGTCTAATAACAACTCATAAAAAAATTCACTGCTAACTCAACAACACATAAGATCATCACAAAAGTCAAAAAAATAACCATACGACTGAATTTGACAAGTTTTGCTTGTCAAATCTTAAATTCAACACGTCTATATGTCAGATCCAACTCAATAACAACTAAGTCAATGTGAAGCTAAGTAGGACACCATCTTATTGCTTAGAACTCACATTCTTAATTCATAATACTTATCTCAGATCTCAATGACCTGACAATTTTCTCAATGTACATAAGGTTTACAAATTTATTGTAATTGATTATAGAAAGCAATACTTTATGTTAAATGACTTTAGATGTACTATCATACATATAATAAAAATCATACAATCATTTTGAGATTGTATTAACTTGCTATTAATCAAACATAACTAATATCATATTCTGCAACTTAATCTATAGTGTTATATTTGTAGCAAAAAATAATAATATCATAATTAACATAACATACAAAGGCTAAAGATTATGTCTTCCTTAATACCTTATAATCGAGACAATGTCTCCTTATTTGCATGACTAGCATACAACCAATTAAAAAAAAAAAAAAATCTATACCTTTTTTGACAACCAAGATGTTTCACACATCTTATACCTTACTTGCTCTCAAAGAAAGGTATATAAATTACTCTTCAAAATAGCAATATGCTTCAAAAAGAGAATAATATTAGTCTAAAAAAAGGTATATAATAACATAATAATTATAATCAACTATAATTAATATAAATTCAAGGTTTGCAACTCCTGGAGGTCAAGTACATAAGTTTTGATAAAATAGTGACTCTACAAAGTCACAAGTAGAAAGTAGAGAACTTAACATCTCATAAGCAAAACTCCTACATACCCTCATATGGTAAAAGGTAGCATTTCAATCCATGTTGCCAAATACTATTCACTTAACAAACTTGTAAGTGTAGTATGATCACCTACTTCCACAACTGGAAAGAAAATATGAACCACAAGGATGCATCAATCCAATCAATCCTACAACTTCTCTCAATAAGAAGTAGAAAACACTATCACATGAATCAAAGGAATAAAATTAGAAATAAGTTTCTGCTTAAAGAAACACTAAATCAACATCCTGAGGATATAAATCTTCTCAGTAGCTTAAATTGATGTAAGAAGAGAGTGAGAACATAAAAACTCACCTCTCAACTAACTAAGAGAGATGACTCTTCTTCTCATGTCTAAATAAATATAAGGATGCTAATCCATATAACAAACTCCTAACACAAAGGATTCATAAACACAACATCTACACTCAATTACAAGAAAGTTTCCACCGTAATAAGTGGTGCCACTTTAAAATGGTCTTATTGATTTCCCACTTCTAAGATCTACGTAAATAAAACAAAATTAAGCATAAATACATAAGTGAGAAGCACTCCATGCCTTAAAACACTCAATATATAAAACATAAATAGTGATCATGATTCAAGAAAGACATAATCACATTCAAGGTGTTTAATCTAAAGATAAAAAATATGGTAAGAAACTCTTGTTCATACCTCAAGAACTATGTTATGCACTCTCTTATCCATACACCTTATAAAACTATCACCAATGAGACACTCTATAAACCAACCCTTTAACACCTCTAATGGGGTACAAATGCTTTAAGGTACACACTCAATGTACCATACATACTTTCACATCTCTCCTTTTTCCTAGTCAAAAAGATACAAAAATATTAATGGACTCATTAGGTCCTAGAGTTTGAGCCACAACTCTCATACCACATGTTACAACCTCTCAAGTAGTACTTAAGAAAATGCAATTTAAAAAAAAAAAATAACTTAACAATCATTTCATGAAATAATACAACATAACTAAGAATAATAGTACTTGTACTTCAAATACTGCATACAACATAAATCATATACAACTCCAAAGGATGTAAATACAATAGGACATAGCTACGGTTGGTCTCATAATACAACTATTGTTAAAATATGCAAATACATAATATAATTACATTCCTTCAGGTATAAAACCTAATAAAATAATATATACCAAGCTCTCTAGAGTTTGAGTCATACCAACTCATGTATCACTGATAATCTCAAGTGTCTTCTTCAGGTAGTACTGCAGTGGGGAGTGAGAGCATCATCTGAATGTTTTACCACTCTAACCACTGTTAGGACTTATCCAAAATCTTAACTTAGCTTAAGATTTTATTATGTTAGAATAATTTAATAATTGTAAATGGGGCATGCATCTTTTATAAAAAACACCCCCATAAATATTTAAGTTAGATTTGTGTAGATTAATTTAAGTTAATAATATAACTTTCTTTCGAGTTAAATTCTTGTAAATGATTGGTTATCAAAAGTTATTTGGTTTTACCAATCATGGATAAATTTTATAAAATAAATGTTTAACTTTGTAAAATGTTTAACAGAGTAAAGGCACCCTTATATTGTATTTGATTTGCATTATTAATAAAATGCTTGTGGACCCGCATGTGTGGGTACAAGATTCTGTCAGGAACCTAGAACAATAAACATGCTCCGATGCCTACTTAGTCAGGATCTTGCTCCCTCAATAAGAGCACAAATATGATTACTTCTTGTATTAGCAACTAAACATGGAATTTAACCAGAATCAATAAGTAACTAGAAATATGAAACAACACAGGAATTGAGAGACAATACATAATTATATTAATAATCACTCAGAAGAATATACAATAAAGAAGATGCCACTTCTTATTCCACCTCAAAGGTTCGCCACACCTCAAGACCTTCTTCCCTCTCTCTCTAGGTCACAACAATCAACTCCAATATAGAATTGATGTTCACCTCTCCAACCAGTCAGTAACACACTGCCAGTACACCAAGTACACAACCGTACTCCAAGTAGATCTCCTGCTCTCTGTTGCTACCTGCAAATAACTAGACCTTACTCACCATTGTAGATCTCCTATAGAAAGTCATGCACACATGCTGACCAAGATCATACACATACGAAGAACCCAGCTGATTCTCCAAACCAGTACCCACCTTGGTACTGTGGCACTAAGAGGAACACACCATTGCTCTCTTCTCTCAGAAGGAGCTTATTGCTCTTTTACTCTCTAGCTACAAGTTTACAATACAGCCCATGAGTCCATATATAGATCTCATGCTTACAATAATTAGACTATCATAATTACAATAATTAGACGCGCAACTCAAGACTAAGACTAGCCCTTAACATGAAAACTAACAGTCTCAAAATAGACTCTTCGGGATCAACATGCAAACTGCCTATTCATGCACAGGCTATCGACGTTGGCTCCTCCATGACCGATGTCGGTCGACTAGTGACCGATGCCGGTTTCTTCCTCACTACCATCTAACCGACGTCGGTTGATCAGACCGACGCCGATTTCCCTGCAACTGATTCTGTAACTCCTCGTAACTCTGCATCCTCCGTAACTTCTCCTGTTTGCATCCTGGTGAAGCTTTTAGCTCCACAACCTAACAATCTCCCACTTGGAGATAAACAGCTGCACCTGTACCTGTACCTGCACATCATCTAAATTATTCCCTAGCTTGTATCCCTCTTCAAGATCAATCCTAAATATCAACCACCACACAACCTGTGATGCTATACCTATCATTCAAGTAACTTGCCATATCCGAACGTACATATCCATGTAGTGAATAACTTGACCTTGCACAACAAGAATCCCTGCTACTAGTCCCACTGAACTGCCCTCCAGTACTCCTTCCCTGAATTGGCTCCATACTTTCTGACAACCCCCACTACTTGGGAAAACTCAGGTCTACACTAGACCTCATGTGATTTTGAACCCTGTTCCAAGCTAAGCTTGAACTGTCCAGCCCTTGGTGTGCTTTTCGATTCTGCATCCTGCATCATGAACCCCGCCAACACCGTCTTCACATGAGCTCCCACTAGAGATAAAATCTCCATGTCTCTTATGCCAAAGAATTTTGTTGCTCCAAATTCTTCATGACACGCCTCTGAACTGACCTTACCCTTAGCTCAGCAAATCCCTGTATGTACATACCTTCTAGCAAATCACCCACATATAGTAACAAGATAATGTTACAACCATCATCTACCTGGTAAGATAAACATAATAGTTACACTGACATTGACTGAAGCCATGCTTAGTCATCCACCTGTCAAACCTGTACCACTGTCCTGCAGCTTCCTCAAGACCATATGCCTTGGCCTTTCGTCTCATGTATCCATCCACTCTCTTCTTTAACTTGGGAATCCATTTCGTCTCTCAGTGCTTACTTCCAGCTGACAACTCTACCAACAAATACATGTTTGGTTCTTCTCCAAGGACTCACACTCCTCATCCATGCCAAGCTCCCACTGTATCTGGATTCTACTTGCATTGCTTCTTCGCATCTTCCTAGTTCTTGACCATCAATAAGTAATATAAATAAGGTGAACAATGAATATGAGGTTCACTTACCCTTTTTGACCTCAATATGAGCGTTTGAGACTTGTTGACAGCTTGCTGTCTGCCCACCATCCATACCAGTGATCGATCTCAGCCATCTCCCAGTCTGCTTCTGACCGATGTCAACTCCCTGTATTGACCCTGACTGCCAACATCATTTCCCTGGCCGACGCCAGTGTCCCTCCTGTCGATGTTAGTTCCTTCATGACCGACGTCAGCCTTTATTCTACCGACGTCAGTTATTGTCTGACCGATGCTGGTACCTGTGTTCGTCTGTGAGTGATAACTTTTTACCCGCGAGCTCTCCATGGATCAAAACCCTGTTCAAATCAACATAGCTCTACTTAGAATAATTCAGTCTCCTCACCTGATCTCTGTCTGTCATATCCTCCATGAACACCAAGGCTTTCCAGTTCTTTAGCTTGTCAAAGACATCTGACTTCTACTTCAAAACCTGCATTCTCCTTCTACATATGTGACTAAGCCTACGAAGCCACATCTCTACAACAGAAAGTGAATCAGTAATATAAGTAGATAGATAAAGGATACCTAATTTCTAACCACCATCTAATTCAAGTGTATCTGCTGTGAGAGTTACAGTGCATCTCCCATCACCCAAATTTCTTGAAGAAATTAGACTCATCTCCAAGATTGGTACCTGCATGACTTCCTTCACCACCTGTGTGTTATCCACCTGTAATTTCAGCTTCACTTCCCCTTCATCAATAAACTGACAAGGCTCTCCAACCCCTAAATAAATCTCTCCAAAGTCTCTAAAGACATACCCATGAAAAGATGCTCTATTTTGGGCTGCATGGAAAGAGGCAAAAGAATATGTAAACAAAGATTCCACTTTATCCAGAACATCCTGTGCAACATCATCTGCAATGTATGCTTCTACGCACTGGTCTTCTATCGACCAACAATATCTTTTTACCTGCTCTTTCTTTCCATCAATCAGACCATTCATGCTATTCAGTTTCTCCATTCGTAGCTTACTTTCTTCTACCATTGCTATACTCCCACTCAATCTGAAAACCCCTGCGAGTGACCTGTAATAAAAAACACTACCAAATCTGAAACCACCTGTTAGTCAACCCAACCAAAAGCTCTGATACCACTTGTTGGTATCAGCTCTTGAACCTACAATCGAGGCTCTGATACCACTTGTCAGGAACCTAAAACAATAAACATGCTCCGATGCCTACTTAGTCAGGATCTTGCTCCCTCAATAAGAGCACAAATATGATTACTTCTTGTATTAACAATAAACACGAAATTTAACCAGAATCAATAAGCAACTAGAAATATGAAATAACATAGGAATTGAGAGACAATACACAATTGTATTAATAATCACTCAGAAGAATATACAATAAAGAAGATGCCACTTCTTCCTCCACCTCAAAGGTTCGCCACACCTCAAGACCTTCTTCCCTCTCTCTCTTGATCACAATAATCAGCTCCAATACAAAATTGATGTTCACCTCTCCAACCAGTTAGTAACACGTTGCCAGTACACCAAGTACACAACTGTACTCCAAGTAGATCTCCTACTCTCTACTGCTACCTGCAAATAACTAGACCTTACTCACCATTGTAGATCTCTTATAGAAAGTCATGCACACATGTTGACCAAGATCATACACATACGAAGAACCCAGTTGATTCTCTAAACCAGTACCCACCTTGGTACTGTGGCACTAGGAGGAACACACCATTTCTCTCTTCTCTCAGAAGGAGCTTATTGCTCTTTTACTCTCTAGCTACAAGTTTACAATACAACCCATGAGTCCATATATAGATCTCATGCTTACAATAATTAGACTATCATAATTACAATAATTAGACGCGCAACTCAAGACTAAGACTAGCCCTTAACATGCAAACTAACAGTCTCAAAATAGACTCTCTGGGATCAACATGCAAACTGCCTGTTCACGCACAGGCTGTCGACGTCAGCTCCTCCATGACCGATGTCGGCCGACTGGTGACCGACGTCGATTTCTTCCTCACTACCATCTGATTGACGTCGGTTGATCAGAATGACGCCAGTTTCCCTGCAACTAATTCTGCAACTCCTCGCAACTCTGCATCCTCTGTAACTTCTCTTGTTTGCATCCTGGTGAAGCTTTTAGCTCCACAACCGAACAGATTCAACCTAATTGGTTTATGTGTTATCAGTGGTATCAGAGCATGGTTTTGAAAAATATGGTGAATACAGGGAACATGGTGAACTTGAGAGAAGACAAGGTGAAAAATTGGTTCATGTGGAATTAAAAGTCTCAGGTGAAATCAAATTTTGGATAGTATAAGGTATGCCCTCTATTAATTTTGCGTCTAGCCTCTCTATACTCTGCCTAATGTTGAAATTTTTGAAAAATTATTAAAATGTTTTAATTTTTTAAATAATTTTACATTAAAGTTTTCTAAAGTTTAATAAATTATGGATAAAAACCCTGTGTATGGTTTTGTACGGCTTTCTCTCCCTAGCTTTAATCCCCATAGCTCCCAGACTACTTTTTTACCATTCAAGATTGGATTTTCAAAACAATACAGTGATCCACATTATTTTTTTTAATCTTTAAATCAGCCAAAATACTATTTGTATGACCTCTAGCATTCTAAAAACCTATGTGCATGAGAAGTATGGCTGCCATTTTATTTTGGCTCAATCTGCTCAGTTTTGATATGCAAATAAGTGTCTAAATGATGATTTCTTAATTCTAAATATATCTAAGAGGATCATCAAGGCAAAATTTAATGTTTTACAACCTAAATCTATTGTAGTACAACCTTTCAATGTCCCATATTTCCCAAAAATTAGTTTTACTCAGTCAAAATCTTCTCAAATAGTCTCAAATATTACCAAATAGGGGAATAGTATAGATTTATACAGTTTTGAAGAGTCATAGAAATATTTCAATATTCTCCAGATCAGCCATGGCATCGAAAGCTCCAGCATGGCATTGGAACATTGCTGGATTTTTTTATTTTTTTTTGGAAAATTTGATATAGTTTTGACAAAAAAATCTAGGGTTTTGTGGGACCTACGTGAAGCTTGAAAGATTAGATTTTTCACTTGGATAATTTTTTCATGGGTCTTTTAATTTTACTCATCCAAGTAATTTATTTTATGATCATAGAGCCAAAAATTCAAGTTTATATAGCAAATTTCATCTTTATAAACTTGTAAATGATCATAGAGCACTTGGAAAGACTATTTTTGTGAAGAGCTTGAAACGAGGAGGTCAAGGGTTCAAATATTTTCTTTTTGGAAAATTTTGTTTTTTAGAATATACTTCTGTAAAAGGAATATTCTATTTTAAATTCTTTTTTATATGCTTTGAAAGTTGTGAAACTCATACATATTGTATAAAGTTATTTTCAAACTCAAAAAAAAGGAATTGAATTCTATTTTTTTTACATTGTTGTGGTGAAATAAGGGTGTACTTGGTGGAGTAAGGTTGTATTTTGATGAAATAAGGGTGTATTGTTTTATTTTTTAGTGTGATTAAGTGAAAAACTCAAAATATCATTTTTTGCTCTACATGGAGGTTAAGTGCAAAACCCTGTAGAAGCAGTGTTTTGTGCAATGTGTTATCTATGAAGTGTGGTGTATGTGGTGTTTTTTCATTTTGTTGTATTATCTTTTACATTAAGTCACTCTCACTTTTTCTTGTTGCACTTGCATTTTTTTTAAGATGCCAAAGATTCAAAATTTGATTTCAGATGGTGATAGATTAACAATTTTTAATTATTCAGAATGAAAACGTTTGATGGAAGCTTCATTAGTCTTTAATGAGTTATGAGATATTGTTAAGAATGAAAATCCCACATTTCCAACAGAACAAGCTAAACTTGATGCATTCAATTTTCATGATTCTAAGGCCTCAACACTATTCAAATGTTGTTGTACTTGTGTTACTTATATTCATATTAAAAATTCTTCTCATAGTTACACTGCATGGAAAACATTATCTGATTTGTATGATAAGAAAAATAAACATAAGAAGATAGACATTCATATGCATTTGTTTAATTTTTCATTAGAGGATGATGGGGATATGAGAGAATATATGTCTAAGTTGAAAAATATTACTATTGAGTACACTAAGACTGGTTTTGGAAAACTAGATAATGATCTCATAGTTACTGTTGCATTAAAAAGACTACCTGGGTCCTATAAGAACTTTGTAGAAATGTTGCATGTCTCTGACAAGATCACATGCATCAATTTTGACAATTTGGATAAGTTGCTCATCTAACATGATCTCTCTCTACCCAAGAAATCTAAGAAAATTGAGGAAATCCATGTTTCAAAATCTAAGTCTAGTTCATCTTCTTCTGGTCATCAAAACAATAGAGGGAATAGTTATAGAGGGGGTCAAGGTTTCAGAGGAGGCAAATATCAAAACCAAGGTAGAGGTTATTCAAATCAACAATAATCTAATCATTCTCATTCAAATGAGACAAGTGATAGAGGATGTGGTCACAAATCTTATAGAGGTAGAGGTTGAGGTAGATTAGACATTTAGTGTCATAGATTTGGGAAATTCAGTCACATTGCCTCTTAGTGTAGGATTCCTTTTGACAAGATTCAAAGGCCATAAAAAGTGACTAAGTATAACTCTACTCAATATGTTGACCATGACTATGATGAGTCTATAAATTTTGCTCATGAATCTGCATTCACTACTTTAAGGCACATTGATTACATGGAATATGAGGCTAGAGATGACCTCACAGATGTATGGGTTTTAGATACAGGAGCAACAAAACACATGATATTTAGGTGAAAATTCTTTTGGACTTTCAAAGAAGTTTCTCTCTCTCTATTTATTTTGGTAGATAAGTCTATGCATATTCCACTAGGACTTGGGTCTATTCGGATTCTTCTTCCTAATGGTTCTATAAAATACTTGGAGAATGTTTGGTATGTTCCCACATTGAAGAAACATCTTCTTTCCTTGGTAACAATTTGAAAGAAAGGTTATCAAATTATGCTTGAAAATGCGCTCATCCATATCAATTCAATGAAGGATGGTTATAAAACCATGTATACAGGGTATGAGGATGGAAATTTGGTTAGATTATATTCTAAAGTGCTTCCTCCCATAGTGGAACTTGCAAAAATTATTGAAATAGGTACAGGTATTATGTATACATAATGGTTATGACATCTTTGTTATGGACATTATAATATTCAATATTTAGTGGATTTGCAGAGATATGGTATGATGAGTGGGTTGCCCACTTTTCATAAAGATAGTATTCTTTGTGAATCATGTGTTTTGGGAAAACAAAATCAAGAAAAATTCCTTAAGAATTCTTTATGGAGAGCTAACAAATGTTTACAATCAGTTCATAGTGATGTATGTGACAAGAAAAAGTCATCCATTGGTGGGTGTAGATATTTTGTGTTATTTATTGATGACTTTTCTAGGATGACTTGGGTGTTTTTTATGAAAGACAAATCCAAAAGTTTTCACTAAGTTTATTGACTCGTTACACTTAGTTGAAAAAGAAATAGGTTCACATTTGACCACTTTTCTTTCAGACAATGGTGGTGAGTATACTTTGAATGAGTTTTTAGATTATTATCGAGAACATGGCATTCATAGACAATATAGTAATGCTTACACTCTTCAAAACAATGGAGTATCTAAATGAATGAATAGAACCTTAGAGGGTACAACATGAGCTATGTTGCACTATAAATAGTTCAATGATAAGTTTTGGGTAGAAGCCATTGGTAATGCAGTGTATTTGAGAAACAGGTCCCCCACAACTGCACTTTTGGGACAAACTCCATATGAGGCTTGGTATGGGATTAAACCAAAATTTAAACACTTGAAATTTTTTGGATGCCTTTATTTTGCTTTAGTTCCCACTGAACATAGAACTAAGTTGGAACTATGAATTCAAAAATGCATCTTTCTTAGATATTCAAAAAATAAAAAAGGGTATCATTTGCTTGCACAGGATACATATAAATTCATAGTTATTCAAGATGTTATATTTGATAAATTTGGTAATATGAACACTGCAGAAATTGATTCTCAATTTGATAGGTTAGAGAGGAAAATTACAAAATGTGATAAGGGATTGAATAATGAGGGTAATTCTTTGAGGTTGTGGTATGATACTAATATCCCCTCACTTTCCTCTCTTTCATCTACTAGTTCACAAGTTGATGACTTAAAAAATACTAAAATTCTCTAAGTCTTCCTTCGAATGGTGCACATGATGAGAATTCCAGTATTCCTGATTTGAATAATTTGAATAAGTATCCAAAATGGGCTCAAAGTAATTTTTCTAACTTAAAAGTAGATGAAACTGGTTTAACATGTCCTAGAATTTCTTGTAAACAAGTGAACTATGAAATGGTTGTTATTACTTCTTCCATTGAGCCATCTACTTTTGAGGAGGCCTCTACTGAACATGTTTGGCAATAAGCAATGCAAAGTGAATATGATGCAATATTTAACAATAATACTTGGGTTTTGGTTGATCCTCCACATGTTCAACCCATAGGATGAAAATGGGTTTATAGGACTAAGTATAAATTAGATGGCTCCATTGATAAACATAAGGCAAGACTTGTTGTGAAAGGATATGTGCAACAAGAAGGTATTGATTATGAGGAAACATTTACACCAACTGCCAAATGGCACACTATTTGTATGGTACTTGCCTTAGCAACACAAAATAGTTGGAAAGTACATCAAATGGATGTTAAAAGTGATTTTTTAAATGGTGATTTATAGGAAGAAGTATACATGAGACAACCTCAGGGTTTTGAATAGGGGGTGCAGAACACAAAGTATGTAAATTGATAAAAGCTTTTTAGGGGCTCAAATAGGCACCTAGGGCTTGGTATGATAAAATGGATTCATACTTGAAATCCATTAGTTTTCAACATAGTGAAACTGATGATACTCTCTATTTTTGAGTGCAGAGTAAGAAATTGGTGATTCTTGTTCTCTATGTCGATGACTTATTCATCACAGGGAATGATAAAAACCATAACAAGTCTATGAAGAAGGAATTAAAAGATGGGTTTGAGATGACAGATCTTGGACTTCTTCACTACTATCTTAGCATAGAAGTAACTCAGAAAGAGCATAGTATTTTCATTTCACAAACTAAGTATATTTATGAGTTATTAGATAGGTTTGTAATGATTGATTACAAACATGCCCTCACTCCCATGGAAATTAACTTGAAATTATCTAAAGATGATAGTAGTGCATTTTTTGATGGCACCAAACATAGATAGTTAGTGGGAGTTTTGATATATTTGATGACTACCAGGCTTGATATAACATTTTTAGTTAGAATTTTAACTAGGTTTATGTATGAGCCTAGAGAAATTATTTGGTATGTAAAAAAATAATAACTTAGTTACCTTCAGGGAATGAAAACACATGGCCTTGAGTACTACCATAATAAGAACTTCAAACTTATTGGGTATTGTGATGTAGATTTTGGTGGATGTGTGGATGACAGAGTGTCCACAATAGGATACACTATGCATATGGGTTCAGCTGTCATTGCTTGGTATTGTAAGAAGTAGGATATAATGGTAAATTCATCAACAAAATACAAGTACATTGTAGCATGGGATGATTTTATAAAAATTATTTATTTATGGTGTATTCTTGAAGATCTTCAAGTTTTTTAGATTGCTCTTACATAGTTATACTTTGATAATCAGAGTACATTCAAGATGTCCAAGAATCCAGTATTTCATGCCAAAATAAAACATATGATTGTCAAATATCATTATCTGTGAATGTTGGTGGCGAAGAAAGCTCTTGATCAGATATATTACCCAAATACTAATCAGATAACTGATATTTTCACAAAACCCCTTAATAGGATCAAATTTAGAAAATTTTAAAAAATGCTTGATATGTGTCCAAAGACCTAACTTTGGATCATAGGGGGTTTGTTAGGAATTTTCCAAAGTCTTATATTAGCTTAGGATTTTGTTGTGTTAGAATAATTTAATATTTATAAATCAAGCATGCATGTTTTATAAAAGACACCTCCATAAATATTTAAGTTAGATTTGTGTAGATTAATTTAAGTTAATAATATAGCTTCCTTTCAGATTGAATTCTCATAGATGGTTGGTTATGGGAAGTTAATTGGTTTTACTGGTCATGGGTAAAATCTATAAAATAAATGTTTAGCTTTGTAAAAAGGTTAACAGAGAAAATGCACCCTTATATTGTATTTAATTTGCATTATTAATAAAATGCTTATGGACCCACCTATGTGGGCACAAGATTCAACCTAATTGGTTTATGTGTTATCAACCATAGATCAATGATCCCCTACATAATCCCCTATCAATAAATTGTCCTGCCTTCATGGATAGGTAGATATAATGGTATGAGAATCTAATGAGATGTGCTAGTACCTTATGTGTTGTAATATTTCTAAAAACATGCAGTGTACCATAAAGAAATATGTTCTAAGCACATCATGCAAATAAAATATATAAAATTATAATGTATATCTAACATTACTTTGGCCAAAAAATTTAAATAATATATGATTATTTAGATTAGTTAATTTCATAACACACCATTTGATCAGATTAACCAACATTGGTGGTGCTATTTAGGTCAGTGAAATCTGTTTCACTACCTACTAGCATCATCAATGCAAACTCTAATATATATATTATAGTGTCTAACTCAAAGACTCATATATATTTCATCCTCCTAGCAATAATATCATATCACATGCTATATATAAGAATAAGCAAATTATACTTTTATTCCAACAACGCATTAATGAATCATTTAATATTTAATTCATACAAGAAATAAAACATACAGTTCATACCACCTGAGTTTGTTTCATATTCATAATAAACTATAGGTTCCAAACTATTACAAGAAGATCCAAATAATTACACCCCATGATAATAGTCTAGTGTTCAAGACTTTATTACTAGTTTTCCCATAATCAATCATACAAAGCAATCATAACTACATGAATCATAAAATCTTATTTCAGCTAGCATATATATAAAAATCAAGTCATACAATTACACAAAAATATAAACTAACATTCATTTACACCCTCAAGATTGTATGCATGCATATCTGAAAACCTACTAACTACTACAAAACCATACTGATCAAGAACTATCCAACCCATACATTAAATCAGTCAACGTAGGTGAGAGTCTAGGCATGTAATAATAGTATATACCATTCAGGCATATACATTTAAGCTAAAGTATACTATGATATCATATACTATCATAGCTCATTGTGCCCAAATCACTCTACTCAAACATGAATAACAATGTAACACTTAATTATTTAACACAAAAGTATAGGATTATACCACCTGGATATACCTGGTATATACTACACAAATATAATAAAATAAAAATATAATTCCTAGGCACACATCATGATATATTATTTTTATAATAGAAAATTTAATCACTTACTCATATAAAATACTCTCACAAAATATAATGCACACAAGTTTTCATCTCTACCTGACACCACTAAATACTGACATGTTTGATTTACATTGTTGTGTTATAGTCATACTATTTGTCTCTATTAGAATTCTAAGTAAAGTTATAGATTTAGATCATATGATTATATCACTAACAGTTAACATAATCTTGGGTAATGATAAAATAAGTTATACCTCATAAGAACATAAATTAATGGGCAATATTCATAAAGTTGAGTTTCCCACTTCATTATATCTCTCCACCAATCTATTATTTTAGATATAGACATAGTATCTAATGTCCTAAAAAGTTATTTAAACATAAGAATACCCAAGACTAAGTATATACATATTTTTCTTGAACACCCCATTACTTTAATTATTTCAAAAGTGCTTAACCAACACTTAAAATGGATTGCAAGGATCAATAGTCATTTGAATTCTGACCAATGAGTTTTTATCAACTATTATAGCCATATTAAATTCTCATAGATGTTTTAATATGGCTCATAGCATATACCATCTGGACATACTATCCATTTTGAACATTCTTAAATATTCATACATTAATCAATATCTTACCAAAAGCCTAATATATGTGGTTAATATGAAAAATACCATGAATTGATTATCTTAATAATTTAAACTATTATATTATGCCAAAAGGTATAATTAATAATTTATATTTTTCCCATTTGTTAAATTTATAAGTTTATTAATTTCTTTTCCCCAACTGACTTTTATAGTGCTTTTAATAATTTATGATAAAATATATAAAATGTATTAACTATTTTTTCATGATTCTCAAATGGTCTTAGTGGTAATCATGTCCATTTTACAATGCAATTTGAGTTGGCAATGTAACTTTAAAATCTGGGGCAATAGTAAAATTCAACCAATCTTTGGTCTTGCATGTAAGAGAAACATATTTTCTTTTTAAAAGACTCAATGACTTAACCCAAGGACTCGACGTCCTTTAGCATTTCATTATATTGAATTTTACGCTTTAATTTATATATAACATGACATTTTCATGTTAACTCAACACTCAATAAATAGGACACAAGCGTACGAATAACTTAATAAGTAGGCCAGTGTTTTAAAAAGATGACATCCCTCAAGGATATATACGTTGTTCATTTAAAAAGGATAATACACAGGTATGCAATTTTAAAAGCATCCATATTTTAAACTTAGGTTATTAAAAATAAAAACCACATACCCATTATCCAAAACACAACTATTTCTGTAGACACTAAAAAACTACACACAATGGTTCTAGATGTCAAAATACCCCTAAACCACCTTGGGACCCCCTAAGGACCATCCCCCAACCTTTCGATCGCAAACCAAACCTAAGTCTAACTAAAGCCTTTTACCAAAATTTGCCTTTGACCCTTGACCACCGACAGTCACTCTAACCATCGATGGTTAGGCCTGACCACCAATGGTCAAGTTCTCATAGCCTGACACTAGTAAAAAAATAGTAATAAATGATTTAAAAAACTACTAAAAATTGCATATAAATGATGAAGCTTGGTCATGTGACCATTAGTAGTTTATTATCGATCATTTATAACATGACCAAATTTATGACTAAACTATTTTTAGTCATTTATTGGTTGTTTTTATTGATCAATTTGGTAGTATATTTAGTCATTGATTGTTGTTAACTAGTCATTTATTTAGTCATGGTAGTCATTTATTTAGTCATTATAATCATTAATATCATCAGTTGGTAGTATATTTGGTCATTTATATTTACTAATTTCCATCCATTGGTAGTATATTTAATCATTATTTTATCATCAATTGGTCATATATTTAGTCATATTTATTCACTGATTTCTGTCAATTGATAGTATATTTAGTTAATTTAATTATTAATTGACGTCAATTAGTAGTATATTTAGTCATTTCAATTGACTAATTACTATTAAGTGGTAATAAATTTAGTCATTTTAATTTTTAATTGTCATCATTTGGTAGTTTATTTAATTATAGTAGAGAGGTTCTGGATTAGATTGTGTTTAAATTTTTGACACAGTTTAAACACTTAAACACAATTTAATCTAGAAGTTCTTTACTATAATTCATGGACTGTGGAAATACTATTGCTTTAGTTTATTTAATTATTTTTATTCACTTATTTTTGTCAACTGGTAGTATATTGATACATTATTTATTAATTGTATAATCATTATATTTACTACTAGTTTAGTAGTAAATTTTTATTTATATGATATGAATAATTTATTAAATACCATAAATTATATAATGTAGAAATAAACATATTATTAAACTTGAATTAAAACATAAAAGTAAACAAAAATATTACATATACGAACAAGCTACAACGTGCTAGACATTAAAAGATTGATTCAACATCATGATAAAAAAGGTAATCTGCAATAAAAAATATAATGCAATTTTGATGAACTGTAAGATGTTCATATATATATATATAATCAAAAATTTCAAAGTCTAAGAGTTTTCAACTCTTACAAATACAACATGATAAAAATCTCTAAACAACACATTGAAACTACTGCATAAAGTAGTGGGCCAAGCTGTTTAATAGTGACTACATGATAAACATCAACTATGTCATTTTTTCCAAATATTTTAATGGCCACATACCGTGTGAAGATTCCTTCTTTCCCTTTCAGACAAACAACTCCATCTATTTTGTCTTCATAAGAAAGGGGTATTTGTGACTTTTAAAACATTTACATTTGCATCTCTTGTTCCTTTCAATTTGACTGCATGTACAATAGATAATGAGTGAATTCACCAAATGTCCATAGCATCACCATCAAATGGATCCAACACCCCAACTTTATCCCTTTCTTGGAGTTTATCAATACATTTCTGCAAAAAAAAAAAAAAAAAAACACATTATATTAAGATATAAAACATTTGATAACACACAGATAAATATTCAATAAATATTTATAAGAAACTAGAAAATGATGATAGAAAATATAAAACCATGCACTTGACATATTAAACTAAAACTAACTTCTCACTATTTGATACAGAATGGATGTTAGATACATAAGGTGTCAATATGTTAGCAGTCATGTGCTATGAAGATGTGGATGCTACAAGGACAACAAGTGCCATTCCTCTAGTTGCTATGAGCTATTCTGTAGTTGCTTCAGGAACCTTCCTCACTGTTGGACACAACTTTTTAGTGGATATGAGCACAACCTATAGTTGTTATATGTACATCATAACCCCTATATACACCTCTTTAGTAGCTACAGGTTAATTCCTCACAAACAATGAGCTATGGCTTTGGCTATGGGCTACTGAGAAACTCATGGAAGACACCAGACAAGTTAGAGGAGGAGTGAAGGAAGATTAAAGCAAAAAATTCAAACATTGATAAGGAATGACCATACCCTTGAATAAAAAAGTAAGTGCTCCAACAAAGACATACATTTCCAATCTCCATTTGGAGTATTGTAGACTAGAATTTATGACTACAGGGATACAAAAGAACCATTCTCAACTTCTAGTCACTTCATGGAAAATAATTTCACTCTACCAATAAGAGAGATCTAAGATTTTTTTAGAGCATAAGTCCTAAGTCTGATAAACCAATTGATTTCTAAATTAAAATTTCACTAAACAAAAAATCTATCAGTAAACATCCTCATTTACTAGGAGTAAGATCGAACAGAAACAAGCCATTAGGAGGCTCATATAGAGAATATCAAGAGCAACAAATGCCATCACCCACCCTCCTCCATGATTATAAATAATATGAATTGGATAAAAACTAAAGATCTATAGTAACCACCTTTTGAAAGGATGCCAATAGTCTCTCATACCACTACAAGACCACTACTTCAGTGCTTTGCAGGTCATCATGATTGCATGCAGGTTATTGAGGGCATAATTAAAGGATAGGACATTGTGATCACATAATTATCCTAGGGCAATAATAAAGTAAAATCATGACTATTAGGATAATAATTACATGAGAAAATAACAAGCTAATCTTTCATTCTGATAAACACTCACATGCAGATTTTCTATTCCACAATCCTAAGAACAAATGGTTATAAATGTATGATGTATCTTTTAGTCATATAAAAACACTTTATTTTTTTAGTATAGCATGCATTATATTAAAAAATATATTTAATCATTAAAACATAATTCATCAAGTTTTATCATGAGCTATGCCAACTCACCACTCAAAACTCTCATTATGACCCCATCTTATCTTTTTGCATCCTACACATACCATGTCACTTGGGGATAAGTAACACTTCATGTGGGAGGGGGAAGAATGTTGCAGGTAATCAATCACATGATAATAATGCATATAGATTGAAATCCCATGATTACGCTATAACTACACCCATATTCAATTAGGGAAAATAATCAATTTTATTATTTTTACTTTGAGATCAAAGCTCATTCATAAAAAGACCTAAGCAAGATATTGCTATAGCCTACAACTACTATTATTGAAGAAACTTGATTTGCTACAAGAATCAATCTAAAGGTAAAATTAGGTGTTTTGAAGAGATATCTATTTTAAAAATTTGATATGAAGATCAACTAGCCAGAATGGGAGGTTCAGTAGTGAGAAGGGAACCCTCAGACCATAGGTAGTTGCAAGGAGACCCAAACAATTGGGCCATCTTCAGTAGGGTTGGATGGGCTACCTATTTTTAGAAAATGTAGTATTTTTTAGAACATTTCACTATATAATTTCTAGGGTATTTTACAGGAGAATAGATGATAGTATTTGGCATCACATTTCTAGTTATAGAAAAAATGGTAAGCCAGGTTATTGGGTTGCCAAGAACTGGAGAAATTTGGGAATAGAAACCTAATGACCAACTAGCTAGACAATAATATTGTCAAGATAATGAAAGGCTAGTGATTAAGAAAAGAGGTATGGAGATACTGAGTCTACCCCTAGCCTAGAGAGAAGTGGCCTCATATATTATCAAATATCTAACATGTGAAGGTAGGTAATCCTTGATCTATACTCTCCAATTGAAATTTTTGAATAATTTAAGGCATGGTAGGACTATTAATGTACCAAACCACTTATGAAATATCCTAAAAAAAATGTCTAAAGAATACCAAAGGTGGGTAGAGAAAGCCTTGTCTCATTATTGTCTGATTTGGTTGCTGGTTAAACAAGATATAAGAGATACTAGATTGAACCTTAACTGGGAAAAGTTTCTAACCTTAAGGATTGGTGAACCTCAACAAGAGGAGGGAAACAATCAGGGATAATATCCCAAGAGATAGGTCCAATAAAGAACATAAGAGGATATTATAGGCTCTAGTGCAACCACTCAACCCATAGCTACTACAGTCTCACTTATAAATTTTACAAGTAAGAGAAGATGAAGAAAATTAGTGCTACCTCTTGAGGATACAGAGGAGGAAAGTCCACCAAAAAAAATTGGATAGGATATTCCTTCTCCTATTATTCCAACTATTTCAACATAAGTAGATTCTTCCACCATGTCTCCTTCAAAAGGAGAAGAATCTCTTCTATCACTAGTTACACAGGAAGAATGGGATGCCACAAAACTTGATCCTCATTAAGAAGTTATTACAACACTAGCTACATAGGAGAAGCAGGTTTCAATAGCTCCCCATCCTAAAAAGAAAAATAAGATTGAAAGGAAGAAGCCCTCTGCATCAAAGAGAAGGAGACTTCCTCATAGGAGGTCTCAGAGAATTAAAAATAAAGGTCAACCCTAACATCCTCACTTATATAAATCAATGAGGATGAATAGAAGAAGGAGCTCAAAATTCATAAGACCTCTAATGGGTTTGAGATAGCAAAATGGTCTTCTGAAGAAGATTCTGCAAAGGAAGAGGAAATGTAGTCACCTGAACAACCTCGATTGGGAGAAGAAGACATGGACCTACTCAAATAAATAAGGTATACAAAAGAATAAATAAGATTGTCATATCAACCTATAAAAGAGGAAGAATTTATTGAAGGATCATGGAGGAAGTAGCAACGCAAGACATAGTTCCTCATGACTAGGAGTTCCAAACTTTGGAACAAGCCACGGAAAAGATATATAGGTTGAGGAAAAAAATAGCAGAGTTAAAAGGCAAAAGAAGCCTAAAAACACTTCTAGGGAAAACATAATTTCTAAAGCCATATATGGAAGAAGAGTCAAGAAAGGAAAGGACATTGGAGGATCCTACAACAACTCCCTTAGAAGTGCCTGCAACAGCTTCATCCACCTTACCTATAAATGGAATTAGTGTACTCTCAGATTATACTTGTGTAACCTTATTTAATAGATGTTTAAAGGCTAGAGTAAGACTATAGGAATCTTACTTGGTTACAACACTTATAGAGAATCCCACAACAAAAAGGGCTTCTAGCCCGTAGCAGTTGCCAACCTGTAGGTTTCCACCTATAGGTTATCTGTAACAACTACATGCTTTCACTTATAGGTTACCTATCGAAATTTCCAAGCTAAATACTTTACACCTACATGTTTCCCATAACAACTATAGGTTTTAATTTACAGGTTGTCTATAGCAACTACATACTTTCACCTATAGGAGCCCACAACCACTACACAAAACCAACTATTGTTGTGATCATAAGTAATTAGTTTTTAAGGACACATCCAGTTGTCTTAGAAACAAAGTAAATGATTGAAGAGGATCCTCCATAAAAACTATATGGGTCCCTCACATGCATAGAAACTTGGATGTGATGATAAAAGATAAATAAGATAAGGACAATGGAAAGGATAAAAAAATCAAAATAGCAAAATAGAATATATTGTCCTTTACCCAGTCAGGGCTAAAAACAAGTAACTTTAAGTTACTAACCACCTAAAGGTTGACTGGGTTAGTTGAAAAGTATTTTTACCTTTCTTATTTTAGTGTCTACTTGTAAAATTAAGGAAATTTAATTCTTATACACTGGCTATAGAGGGTTTCTGTGAACTTATCTAATGAAATAATAGCTGCGGAGTCTTCCTCCTTGAACTCCCTTGCCTCTGGTACGTTGAGCTATGTGATTGATTAAAAAATGGGTGTCAAATCCCAAGTATTTTTTTTGAGCTCTATCACCATACTATTAATGTCAATTTCTACAAAATATTTCATAATCTATCCATATTTCAAGTTTGAGTACATGCCTTTGATCTTGGAAAATCAAACGGTTCATGTTTAGGGGTGTAATCATTTCCAATGATGATTTAAATGATTTGATAGCTTGTATCGTAGTACCACTCTATCATATCAAGACTGTTGCAGGGTAGTGGTATGGTAAAGTTAGCATTTTACTCTCCCCACTATACCACACACCTTCACTTTGCTTATTGTAGGATAATGGGTCAGATAGTCTCATACCACCACCTCGCACACATCCCTTTAGACCCCTACGGGATGATGGGTTAATTCTAGTGATTGAGTGACTATTAACTACTATGTTATAGTGTCACTGTTTACCTCTTATGGGGCTACGGTATTGGATTTTTTATTTATTTTAGTTGGGAATATAGGGGTATATTATGAATGCATAATTTTAGATATCATTTTATTGAAAATATTGAAAAACTTTCTAATTTTGCAGTCTCTTAATTTTAGTTTTTAGTGTCAGTCAAACCTAAGAGATCATTTATTTGTTTGTAATGAGGAGGCTTAGTCAGATAGAGAGACTTTGAGCATAGGAATCAGGGCTTTACTCACTAGGCTCAAGGCTAGTTTTGATAATAAAAATAAACAAATTTTAGAGGTTCTAACATAGGGGTTATCATTTTTTAAAAAAATTCCTGAGTATGGAACCCTTATACCTTGAGGATTTTGGTCTTATAATTCGTCATTGACCTTTTGTTCTAGTTCCAGTCTTTTAAAGTTATTACACTACAAGTTGATGAGGAGATTTAAGTCAGAGGGTTAATTGACTAGCACCTTTACCATTGATGTCAAAGGGGGAGAATTGAAGTAGTAAAAAATAGCATGATCTAGAACAAAATGATAGTACTAAAGTTAGGGGGAGCATAATAGTAAGGGGGAGAATGACAGGGAATTCTACTTGTCTTTTCACACAAATTGTTTAATAGTATAGGTTCAATATTTTATTAACCTAATGTTAAGATATCTATATGTATTATTAAATCATAGATGTTTATTATTTTTTCTTTCACACAAACATATTCAATGCATGTGGAGGCTAGAAGCTGTATTACAATCTAAAGCTATCCAAATATCAGAGAAATGACTGAAATTATTTGCCAAGATTTTAAAGAGTTGTTTACTTTCACAGGTATTTTATTGCATTATTTGATACCTTTAGACCTTGCTTGATTCTTTTCATATCTAGTAGTTCTATAAAAGTTAGAAAACTCTAGCATCTATAAAACATATAGGATATACAAAAAATTATATTCTAACTAAACAAAATTAATTTAACCAAAGGAAGAAAACTAATAAGAATGATTGAACCTAACTTTAAATGCTCTTCAAATCAGCAGTGAACATCTCAAGTTTTGTATACAATGTACCAGTAGAATAATGATGATTACATTCAAAAATGTATTAGTAAAACAATAGTGAATAAGCACACCAATATTAAGATCTTTATTACATTCAATAATAAATTACACCATACATAGAACCAAAGTTTAGGTGACAAGCTAACAAGTTAAGGTGACAGGGTAGTTAAGGTGACAAAACATCATCATAATTATTTATATTGCTAGCAAGATCAGAATCCTGATCATTCATGTCTACATCTACTTGATTTTCTTCCTCATCCTCATTTGTGACATGCGATACATTCTCTCTTCCAATCTCTTTGTTGGTAATCAAAATATCTTCTTCAAATACTCCATCATCATCTTCATCTACTTCTTTGAATGTTTCTTGTAAATTAACATATTGCCCATCAGGGATTATATCGACAACTTCCATGAATTTTTATTTCAAATGAGACTCTATTTGAATGACATACAACCATCATGGGCTTCTTACATCATCAATTAAAATTGTCTTTGATAAAAATTATCGTGTATTTATGCGTATAAATACATACTCATAAAATTATACTACGGATGGTCAGATTGAATTACATTTTAATAATATAGGACTATTTTGACCAAAATCCACTTGAATAATTTCTTGGATGAATCCAACATAAATTTTCTTCTCATTTTTGTGAATAAATTCAGCACTAACAACACAATCACAATTTGTCTTTCCTTTGTTTTTTTCTTCCACTCTTAAATGACTACCATAGGCCCACATTCCACTAAAATGCATAGCCCATAAATGTGTAGATTGTGAAAGCTCACTTTCCTCCATTATTATATCTTGACCTTCTTCTTTTGCATCACTAACTGCATTAGCAATCCATTCTTCAAATTTTGGAAAAGAATCACCTCCAATCAAACCATGATGTATGTGCTTTTGAGGTCGATGTTAAATCCAAGTTTGATTCTCTTCTTCATATTTTCTATATAAAATATTAACATAAAAATAGTAAGATTACTAATATTAATGTGTAAATGTAATTGAGTAAATAAATTATTGTGTAAAATTATTTTTACTTGTGCCACTTATTGAACAAAGATGTGCTTTGTAGAATATAGGCATGTATCACACTTATTTCTTGATGTGATATCTTGAAGCAACATCCATTGTCTTCTAATACTTCACCTACAACTCTTTCATATTTGTCATCATCCCATACACATCGATTGACATTTTAAAAATCTTTCATATATTCTGTGCAAAATCCCATGCCCTCTTGCATTGAATATCCCTCAGACATGATACCTTCTAATTTTGCCCTAGTACGAACAATTTTTTTCAAAACCTTCATATATCATTCTATAGGATACATCCATCTCATTATTACTAGGCCACAATGCTCTAGTTTATATATTAGATGTATCAAAAGATGCATAGAAATGTTAAAGATTGTTGGTGGAAATTTTTGTTATAATAGACAAAGGACTTGAACAACCTCCTCCCTCAAACTATCAAAGTTTGAAAGATCTAATATATGTAAACTCAGTCTCTTTAATATTAGGCCCAACCTTATAATTGTCAATCTTGGCCCCTTAGCCAAACTTGATATATTTACCACAATAGGCAAAACATTCTCAATTATGACATGATAGTCATGGGTGTTGAGGCCTCTTAAGATATTAATGTTAGTTTGGATTCTAATACTAATACTTACATATTTAGTGGGAAAGTGAGTCTGAGACATCAACCTTATAATTGTCAATCTTGGCCCCTTAGCCAAACTTGATATATTTACCACAATAGGCAAAACATTCTCAATTATGACATGATAGTCATGGGTCTTGAGGCCTCTTAAGATATTAATGTTAGTTTGGATTCTAATACTAATACTTACATATCCAGTGGGAAAGTGAGTCTGAGACATCAACTATAAGAATTGTGCACATTTTTCCTTTGTCCAGACATAAGGAGCACTAGGTTTTACATATTTTTCATCATCATATTTTTCAACCCAAAGATTTTGATGAATCTTAAGTTGTTAAAAGTATTCACGTGACGAAATAATATCAAAATCACCAAAAAGAGTTTCTATAATAACATAGGCTATATTTTTCTTAGTATGCATAAAGTCAACAATATGCCTAATGGATATATCCTTAAAGTATAACAACTTATAGAATATTCAAAACCATTTTACACCACATTCATTACATGGATCATATATACTACCATCAATCCCATCATTTTGAATTATAAATGACATTCTTTTTTTTACGTTCTCAACAATGTAATCACCCATTACTAGAAATGGTGCTTCACGATTCTTTTCTTGACCATTGAAACGTGTTTTTTGTCGACAATATAGATTATCCATTTTAAGGTAAGCATGATGTCCATAATAAATAAACTTATGAAAACTTCTTGAGTGCCTCACAAAATACTTAAAGTTGTAATCAGGACATCCATGGTATCCATGAATAGTGAGACCAGACAATGTGCCATATACAGGAAGATCATGAATCATAAACAATAAGGAAGATCTTAAAGTGAATTTGATTGACTGACTATCCCTTAAAGATTAAATTACTCTAATTCCTTTCCACAATTCCATTAGCTCACCATATAATGGCTCTAGATAAGCATCGATTGTATCTAAAGTCACACTTTTATTTCCTGATATAATCAGTGATAGCATTAAGAAAAATGGTTTAGTTGCTTACCATGGAGACAACTTATAATTTATTAAAAACACTAGCCAATTTGACCTTCAGAGTAATCATGAGATTATCAAAATGTGGAAAAGAACCTTTCTAGGAACCACAACTAATTACAACCCTTGCCTATACCTCACTTCATGACATTTCAGACATACACTCTCACTTGCAAGATTATTGCAAAATAATACACAACCATTCACACATGTGTGGATGTTTTTATACCCTAAGCCTAGCTTAGTGATTTTATTTTTACATTGATTTCATTTTTTTGTCAATGTGGAGTCATGTGGTAACATTGAACTTAATAATGCCAATAACTGATCTATACTCTCATTCGTCTAACCAAGCACCAATTGCAATTTAAGAATTTGAAGGATTGTTGTCAAATGACTTAACTTGCAATTAGCATACACAGGCTTTAAAACATCCTCCATTTACTTGGGCCAATCATTGTTTAGACCCTTATTCAACATTCTATCAACTTCAAACCCTTTGTCTAACATTGTTGCCTCTTCATCTATGTTTGGTGCCACTTCATCTATGTGTGTTTCCTCTTCATATCTCACACTCTAAACTTCTATCATATCTTCATAATAATTGTAATCCCAAGGGCTTATACCACTATGCCCATATCTTATCATATGTTGATAAATAACATTTAAATTTTTCACCTTTCCACCAAGACAGTCATTACATGGACATGGATATTTGTCCATGTCCCTCTCATCAGCTACTCTCTCATCATATGCATGGTATTGATCCATAATCAACCTTCAACATTGATCCATCTATAATGTTCTACATTTCAATATTAATTTAGTTTCCTATTTCAATATAAAACAAAGATATTAAAAACTCAACTTACTAAGGATCTAATATATGTAAACTCATTCTCTTCAGCACTCTTCAGCACTTACCCAGATTTCAAAGCACTTCATAGAATTAGGATATAAATCACTCTATATAATTAGAATTAGATCACTCTATAGGATACATAGCACTCTACAACAATTCAAATTCAATAAATATAGTTGGGTATCACTCTACATAATCAAATGTTTTTTTTATGACTGAAAATAAATAAATGTTATTTTTATTGATGCTTTATTGAGGGCCTTCCTTGTCTAGATGATAATCAAATAAATGCTTTAGAAATAGAACACATAATTTATGCTTGCTCTATTCATGAACCACAAGAATTTAAACATATGGCAATCTTGTCAATTTTAATGAATACACAAACACTAACAAACAAGCTAATGAATTCTTTGTTGTAACTTTGAGCATTATTTACTAGCATAAATTATTAACATGTTGAGATAATAAGACTTGGTATAATAATTGATATACTCCCATATGTAGACATATAGTATCAATTAAAATAGCTTGGTGACCACATTGATTTGATGAATTAGAATAACTTTCAACTATGTCATATGAGACCATCTTCTATAATTCTATGCAATTAATATATTAGGCTTGCACACAATGTTACCTAAGCATTGAAGTCTAGGCAAGGGACATGAGCCCGTGGTTTAATGGAAAAATGATCAAAGGAATTGAAATTTGGATGCATGTTACAAGTTCAATTCCTATATGCTCCAAAACATGTAGAGGAAACTATTGAAAAAATAGTCTGCTAAAATTAGAATTCCCTGTATGATTCTGGTACTCAGTTGCCTACGTAACTACTGTAAGTTACACCAACCAATAAAAAACTAATTATGATGTACATGCACTACCCATGCCATGAAGACTTAGTGGAAAGGATCCTCAGGGATTAGGTTGGTGAATTGGTTACAAAATTAGAAATTAATACCATACCCATGCATGATAACATGGAATAAAAATAGACAACTTCTAGATATGGTCACTATATTGTATTGATTATATAATGAATAAAAGCATCCAATTTTTTTATAATATCAAGAAATCTAAATTTTTACATGGTATTTAATGTCTTATAACAAGATACCCTCCTATTTATGTAACTCATCTCTTATAATACACCGATTTTGTTCTCCTAGCTAGATAATGTTGCCAATCAAAAAGATATAGTTTTTGTGTCTAATATAATGATTATTTTGAATTACCTATAAATTCACTACATAGGGAATCCCCAAATTTGAATTCACTACAGAGGGCCTTTCCAAATTCCATTTCATTATAGCAAACCTTGAATTCACTGCCTACCTTTTTAGAAGTCTCCAAGTCCTCTCCAAACAAGCTTTATCACCAATGCAAGTAGTTGTTATACTTATATGCTAAAACCCTAAATGCCTCATGCCATCAAATTGGCACACAAACCCTCTCTAATCAGATCTAGCTCTATTAATAATTAACAAACCCTCCTTCTATTTTTAGAGGTGTATTGCAAAAATAATGCCAATTGTACTCCCTACTCCCCCATCGAATTACCTCTATCGAATTTTGCACTCTAATGTACTCTGCACTCCCACCAACAATTTCCCAATTCATTATTAAACCTGTGCACATAATACAACCCACTCCTACCAATAATTTTCTAATTCAAAATATTTTTTTAATTACCTAATTTAATATCATATTATCTAATTTTTGTTTGTGTGACTAATTATTTAGTTGTCTTTTTTACTCGACAATCAAATTAGTCATATATTTATTCATTTATAGTTGTGTTGCAAAACACTAGTATAATTTAGTCATTTTTAGTTATCATGACTAAAATTTTTAGTCACATAGTCATTTATTTGCCAAATTATACTAGTGTGAACAGTCAAACTTTAGTCAAATCTAGCTTACTTTTTTATATTTAGTTCATCTAATTCATGTGTAAGCTAATGCATGAAAAATCTAAATTTAAACTACTTGTTGAACCTCTTGCTAACATATATTGCATCTCTCTTTCCTTCCTATTAAAAGAGAGGAGGAGAGGGTGAATCCGGATCCACAATCAAGTGATCATCATCCACATCTAGAGTCAGAGCCTCTTGTATTAGCATTTTATTTTTAGGTATTCTCCTAGTGAACCATCAAGTTTGACAGAGATATAAAGTGCTTCCACTCATTGGCTAACAACCAAGAATCCTTACTCTATTAAAATCTCTCTAGGCTTTGCCCTTCATCAAATCATCAACCAACAAGCTAAGTATCTATTTTCAATCATTCAATTACTTTGTTTCTCAACCCAACCCAAACCCATCTCTCAGAATTCCATTTTGTGACCTCATCAAAATAGCCTTTTCTTGAACTAGATCAAAAACTATGTAACCATCGATGGTCACCCTAACAGCTGACGATCTATCCCAACCATCAACGATCACCCCAACCACTGATGGTTACTATGTGACAAAATAACAAGCTATTTTTACTCACCAGACCTCAACCAAATCCTAATCTCAATCCTTCTACCTGACCATAGAACCCTGACCTATTCCCTGGACCATACCTAATTCATTTAGAATTGATATCAATCTATTTATTTCTATAATTAGTTAAATTCACCTATTCATTTATTAATAACTTATTGTATTTCATTTCAGTATCCTCTATGATATATGCAAGTACTTTATCTTTCAGAACTTGATTGTTTAAAAGTGTGGATTGACAACCTCCAAGGAAGCTCATGCTTTTGGGATCTAACTTGCTAAGCAATCCACCCTATTATCTAATTAATCCAACCATTCCTTTGAGTGCTTTCTTATCTATAGGTCATTCCTCCCAAGCCAAAAAGGAGTATTTACAACCATCTAGATCAATGCATGCACAACATATCAAGTTTTACTAACCATACCTTTCTCGAGTTTCTTTTCTCTTTCCTTTAAATAATATAAGTGAAATTTATCTGAAACATTCTGTCATGCCTGATGGGACCCTTGAGTCTCTTGGGTTCATAATTGCATCTACATGTTTTCTTCTTATCTTTTTGCTCATACAACAAAATCAAATTTTCTTTTAGGGATTAACATCACCTGCATACATTGTTTGATTGCTTATTTTGGCTCACCTAACTTAAATAATCAGGTGAATCAATCATAGTTTCACTCTTATCACACACACAAGACCAAACCACTCACACTTAATCAAGCATTAAATATAGACATAAGGCTTGACTAGGATTTTATTACCTAGTGGTCACCTTTCTTAGCTATCCTACGTGGATTTTATCACTAAGGGGAGAACCAACCCAGATCTTTGGTTGAGTATAATCTTTAGCAATTGATATATCTTGGCTAAGCATCTAATACCCTTATCACTATGGTGGGTGAAGTGAGGGGGTAGAACCCAATATCAAGTCATGTACTGATTTCCAATATAGATCCCTTTGACATCCTAAACATAACTTGAAACCAACCATAAACTTATTTTCTAGTACCCACTCTACAATCCAATTTGAGTCACACAATTCTTAAAGCTTAATGCATAAGCCACAAGAGAGACAAAAAGAAACCTTAGGATTTAACATGCTTTCATGTGTGTTATGTTTCATTGGATTTTTTTTGTCTTCTTTTTATTTGAGTTGTGAGATTTTTTATATCTTCCTCCTTTCCTTAACTGCATGGTTTTGACTAGGACATAACTAAGAAACCAAGAAAACCAAGACCCACCTCCTAATCATCTATCTTCCTCTTCTCCCTTATCCATGGAGTACATATCGAATGTAGAGAGTTTTCTTTATCCTTATAGGTGTCCTGCCATCCCTCAGATGGTTGCCCAAGGTGATGTGGACTACACCACCTTTCTGGATAATAACCCCATAGCCCTCTAGCATTACCTTAACATAATATCCCACCAAACCCCTACTTTATTTCTACCTATTGACTTGCCCTATGACATGCCATTACACCTTATGGATGACACTTCTATATCCACCATCTCCACCTAACCTTTAGTCACTCAGGCATCATCATCTACCAGTAACCCAACTGATACCACCATTCAGAACTAACCCACTCAACCAAGTGACACCCAATCACCTTCTTCCCCAACTAATAACCCTCCTAGTATAGGAATAACCCAACCTTTGGGCTCGAACACTTCCCTTACCTTAGGATTACCTTCTACTAGTACCACCACTTTTCCTCCCATTTCCAACCTATCAACCTCTACTCCATTTCAGAGCTTGGTGGTTCCTATACCTTCCACCCTTCCCTCCATCATTACCAAAGTAACCACCTACACTCTATCTAATAACTCAACCATACCTCTTACCCAACCTACAATAATGTCTCAACAAGTGTCCATTTCACAGAACTTGAGTTACATCCTGACCCACAAGGGTATGTGCCTCTACCTTCCACCCAACCACCTATACCCACATATTTCTACCACCCAACCACCCATGTCTACACACCAATATGTGGTAGTTTCTCAACCCCCCACCAGCTACCCATATGTTAAACCTACCTAGACCCAACATATCCTACGTTATAACTATGAGAGTGCATAACCTCAAACCGACCTTGTCAAAATGTTAATGGACAAAATGACTACTTTGTAATCATCCCTTTTCAGAGCTCATAATATTTTGTCATATGACCAAATCTATAATGAGCCAAATCACCCATCCATCCCTATTCAACCATACCCTCCTCAATTTGAACTTTCAAAGTTTTTGAAGTTTTAGAGTAAGGAGGACACTCAACATTACCTAAGAGCATTTAGGCATTCATGTTATATGATTGCCTACAATGATGCTCCCATCCTTCGTACCTTCCCCATGTCCCTATTAGGTCTAACACTAGATTGGTATAGTGCTATTACATGGCACTCCCTCTTTTCTTTTGTCCAACTAGCTCAAATTTTCTTAGATCGCTTTTCCATAAACATCTCTAAGAAACCCTGTATCACTTATCTATAATCTATTCAAAAATTTGATGATGAATCCACTGCTAATTTTATGGCCCATTGGAGAAGCCTAATAGACCAACTCTCCTTCTCTCTACCCCAACCCGAACTGATTCAACTCTTTGCCCAGGCCTGTGTCAAACACATCTCCTCTACCTTATGAGTTTATTACTTTAAGAACTTTGATGTATCCTTTATCATGGCCCAAAAACTAGAGAATAGATCCATTGGTGAGGGGAATTTGAAACTATTAAACAAGAATTCCACCTTCAAATCAAATGAGGCTTCCCCATCTAAACCCAACAACCAAACCAATACTAATTCCAAAAACAAAGAACTGTGAATGTGGTTGTTTTTAAGACCGCCCCTCTTCCCATTGTTAACCAATCTAATTATTCCAATTCCTCCAATCAAAACACTAGGAACCCAAACCATAACACCCAAAAATAATTTACTCTATTTGGGGAGTCATATGCTTTGATCTTGGAGAAATTGTTAAAGGCCAATATCATACAAATCTCTTCGATAAAAACTTTGAAATAGTTTTATTCCTCTTGTCTTGTACCTAGTTAGTATAAAGAGGATGAATTGTGCACCTTCCATCAAGTCATTGGACATGACATTAGTAAGTGTAATACCTTTAAGAACATTGTCCAAACCCTCACTGATAAGGGGGAACTTGTGTTGGATAACCCAAATGCACCCCTAAATGAATCACTTGACATCTTTAGATAACCATTTCCCAACCATGCTCCTTCTGTAAACAATAAAAATAAAGTAGAATCTTCCCATGCTCATGAGACCCATACTGTCAATACGATTCTTGGTGAATTTACTCTTGAGGAGACCATCGACCAAATCACCTCTTCCCCCACTCCACTTATTGAGGTAATGGAGTCACCAACCTCTCCTTTGATATGCACATCAGAAGAGGAGACCCTTCCCACTTTATCATTTTTCTCAATCATACAACAATCCACTCTTCCTCTAGCAATCACGCCAAAAAAGAAATGACTTTGCCTACAACTCCCACCAATTAATTAACTTCGTAGATATTGGAACCTTTTAATCAAGAAAAGGATGAGGTAAGCCTTCCTCCCCCTCAACCTTAGGGTCTATCCTTTAAATCCATTATTGAGGGATTTAGACCCATCTATAAACCCTTGTCTAGACTGGTTAAAAACATAGAATTCACATCTGATCCCAACCTAGACCAGACCACCTTTTGGCAATAGCTTGGGCTACCATATAAAACCAAGCATAAGCCCTCTTTATCAAAATAACCTATCCTTTCCACTACCAAATCCACTATCACCAAAACATAAACATCGAATGTCTCTGTGCATTGAACCATAGCAACACCATCAAAACCAAACTCACCCAAAGTCACCAAATCACCTTCTATTGTTCTAACCAACCCCACTAAGAACCTTAGCACATTTCCTACCCACAACATTACTCACCTATCAATAAAATTGGACCTAAACTTACTAAACCTATCAAACAAATCCCAAGTTAAGCCAATAAAGAAGGTAAAACCAACTAGGAGCCCAAAAATCAAAATTCTACCTCCCCTCTCCACTTTCCCCTCTATTTTAGGACCTCATCCCTCTACCTTGAAAAGGAAACCAACCATCCTAGCAAAAATCCAACTATCACTATTGGTTACACTGTCACTCTTACTTTCATACACACCTATTTTCATTGAGCCACCCATGAACATACATCCTATCTCCCAATCGGTTACAAACAAACCACTTATCTCCCAAGTGCCTACCCCAAAAATTTATAACCCCAAACCCTCAACCTCTTTACCAAAACCCAAACCATCCACCAAGGGCACTCCTTCACCCAAGTCTTTGACCATCAAAACCACTCCTAAAAGGGATTCCACTCCCACTGCCAAACCTTATCTCTACATGCCTCTGCCACCATTGTCCAAGTCTTACTCCACCATCCTACAGAGGTTATTATAGGCATATTGCTTAATGTTGCCACCTATCAGACCATTTGACCCACACAGTTGTAAACCATCTTGGTACAATGACAAACTAATATGTTTATACCACAAGACACCTAGGCATGACATGAAGAACTATAAATCTCTCCGAGTGATAGCCCATCAACTATATCATGAGGATGACTTATTATTAAATGAGCCCCTATGGGCCCCACATCAATCCAAGAACTAACAACCATCAACCAAAACGTAATTACCCTTCCACTCTCACCTCAGAGTGAAGAAGAACTAAATTAATCACCTAGCCTGACTCCTCTCCCAATCCATACCATCCATGTGGTCACATGATCATAGGCTCAACCAAAGGATAAGGGGAAGACAAAGGTGTCCATTCATTAGACATATCCCTATTCCTCCACCTAACCACCCAACCAACACCAAACACCTTTACCTTCAACCAAACCCAAAGTGTCCATATTGGGACCCTCTCACTCCAATCCATCTGAATCAATCCAATGAGTAATTTTGAAATAGCTTAACTAGATGTTGGTAAAGATGAGTTTGCACGAACTAATCAATACCTCACCCCATCATCACCAAGCAATGATAGAAGCATTATAATTCATAGAGGTTAAGTCATAAGATTAGTAACCTCTAACAACCAGTATCAGAGCTCTCCACCTTTCCAACCTTATCACCTTCAAGGATTTAAAAATACCTTCCATTCATCTAAATGACCTAGATCCTCTCCTCTTCATTATCACCTATATCAACCAGACCTGCATCAAGAGGGTTATTATTGATCGAAGAGCTAATATCAACATCATATCCTCCCATGCCTACAACCAACTCAAATTACATGAGAACATCATGTCAAAAACCTCAGCAGTGCTCTGGTCATTCAATGATACCATGGCCACAACTCTAAAAACTATTGTCCTTCATATTTACCTAGGAACCCAAACACTTCATGAGCTCTTCTACGTAGTGGAAGGAGATTTCTAGTACAATTTATTATTGGGATGCCCTTGGATTCATTATATGGGTTGTGTGCCATCCACCCTACGTTGGTGCATCAAATTTGAGTACAAAGGTTAAGTTGTTACCATACAAGTTGACCTGAGCCCTTTCACATCATGCAACATGATGTATTGACCCAATGATATTCTCCTTCTTCCATCTAGAAAGCCTTCACTAATAAAAAACAAGGCTACATATTCTTTTTCTACTAAAATATCTCCTAGTTCATCCATTCTTTCTACCCAAATCCCCACAACGAACCCTTTAGAATCAACATTCTAACATTTTTTGTTGGGGGAGTATCACCTTTTGACCCTTGACACTTTCCCTACTCCCCAATAGTATGGGAAAATTGACCACCAACCTAGTTATGACCCCAATATCAAAACCATTATTCCTTTTGAGCCCTCATCTCGACAAACCAACTTCATCTATGGGGGACTTCATAAACACCTCGACACTTTCCCCACCTTTTTTTCACCTTGACCATTCACCTCTAGCTTCTTCTACCTGGATAAACCATATTTTTCCAAGACATACCTCTATAGGTGTGCATGAAAGGGATTTAGCCTAGGTTGATATGAACACAAGCCGTATGAGTTACTTCTAATCAAAACCCAAAAAGCTCATGAAAAATATGGCCTCAATTTCATGCCACTTAAACAACAAACAAACCCACCTCTCACTACCATCATTGATGGGGAAATCCCATCCTCACCACCCACTCCACCATCAATAGCTAATAATTTTGACGTCATCCCCCCTAATTTTTTTCATCAACATGATCAACCTCAGACCCCTGACTTATCAAAAGGATGGGGTGACCATAACCATTCCTCTGACCTATCTTGAGATGATAGGAGATGACTCTCCTACCATTAATACTCTTTAGTGTTAGGATGACAATTCCATTCTCACCTATCTTGGTGTACTAGATGATTCTATCCATAAATATCTTCCTCCTAAGACTTCAACCATGTTGAATGAATGCACCATGTATATCAATTTGGGCACTCTAGATAACTCATGCATTATCAAAATTGGCCAATCTCTAAATTTCAAGCAAGTTCAAGACTTCCCCTCCTTCTTATAGGACTAAAACATAGCATTTACTTAGTTTTACAGAGACATGCCTAGAATCAACCCCTCCATCACTACCCACAACATAGTCACCAACCATGATGCCAAGCCTGTTAGATAAAAACTTGTGTGAATTCACCCTCGCATAACCCTTCTCATTAAAAAAGAGCTTCAACGTCTCATATCCATCAATTTCATTAAATCCATTGAATATACCCAATGGGTCTCCAACATTGTACCTATCACCAAAGCCATAAGGGGCCTTCATATTTGTGTGAACTTTCATGACTTCAACCTTGTTGGCCCAAAGGATGAATTTCCTCTACCAAGCATTGACCAGCTAGTTTATGTTATAGCTGACCATGAGATGTTATCTCTAATGGATGTATTCTTGAGTTACAATCAGATCTTAATTGCCCTCAAACATCAACACAAAACTACCTTTATCACCCCATGGAGGACCTTTTGCTATAGGGTCATGCCTTTTGGACTAAAAAACACTGGTACAGCCTAACAATGTGCAATGACCTACATCTTCCATGACCTTATCCACAAAATCATAGAAGACTATGTTGATGACTTTATTGGGAAATCTAAACATCATAAGGATCATAACCACACTCAAGAAACTTTACCTAGCTTTGGTCTTTATGGCCACCAAACTCCACCCCTACCTTCTCAACCTCAAGACCTATGTCATAACCAATACTGACTGACTCAAGTATATGCACTCCAAGCCATACCAAAACCAATGTATGGCCAAGTGGCTCATGTTTTTAGCTAATTTTGACCTTGAGTTTCTTTAGTAGAATTTAATTAAAGGGCAAGCCATTGCTGACCAATTGGCTGATGCACCCCTAGCAGATGATGAACCTCCTCCTCTTGAGTTTCCCAATGAGTCCATCATGACCCTCTCTCATGTAAACTTCACCTATCAAGTGATCATGTTATTTGATGGGTCAAAGTTTCATTATGTTGGGAGAGTCAGCATCATCATTATCCTCCTTCATGGTGAACCTCTTCTTTATCCTTCAAGCTAGATTTTGAATGTAGCAACAACATGGATTAGTACGAGGCCCTATTGATAGGCCTCCAAACTAGATTAGCCTTGGGAGTCAAAATGATCAACATATTTGGTGACTTTAAACTTATGGTCAATCAAATTAATGGATCTTACTAGTGCAAGAATGATGTTTTGAAATACTACAAGTAATTAGCTGAAGTACTCTTAGCCTCATTTTAACACTACCACATCCAAACCACCCCATGATCTATGAAGAAGTTTTTTGATATGATGGCTTCCCTCACTTCTCAGATCCTATCTTCACCCTCTAACTCTAAGCTATCTATCATTATTCATAGACTTACCAAACATTCTTATGTCAAACTAGACTCTCCCACCATATTTAATGTGGAGGATACCCAACTTGACCTTCGATATCCATAGACCTTCAACTATCTCAACCTTGCCATCATTCCTTTCGATCTTTCTAAATATGCTTGATGAGGATTTATCTAGAGTACCTCACACTATACCGTACTTAGAGTAATTCTTTATAAACATGGATTTGATGTTCTCTTTTTTTCACTTCCTACGTAGTCACGAACCCTCTCATGCTATCAAGGCAATTCATAATGGGATGTGTGGAGGACACTTTAGTGGCCTCATCATTATTAAACACATCCTTCATCTTGGCTATTATTGGCCTACCCTTAACCAAGACTGCTATGACTATGTGAAAACATGTGTTAAGTGTTAACAATATGCTAATTTGCATCATGTACCCAACCATAGTCTTTGTGTATCCACATATTTTTGGCCCTTCTCACAATGGGGTCTAGACCATATTGGTGAAATTAACCCCCATTCTTCATAGTGACACCATTTTATCATCACTATGACTGAATATTTCACTAAATGGGTAGATGATATTCCTCTTGTCTCAACCAAGGCTAAAAATATTATCGACTTTATCAACCATCACATCATCTATCATTTCAGTTTTCCTCATTAAATCATCACTGACAATGGCAAATCTTTTTAAAACAGACAAGTCTAAGGTCTTTATGATGCATTTGGTTTCAAGTTAAGTTTCTCTTCACCCTATTATCCTTAAGCAAATAGACAGGTGAAATCCACTAATAAAACTATCAACAACATGCTCAATAAAATGGTTAATGCATATGGTCAGGATTGACACTTACATATCCCCTTTGCCTTATGGGTATATCGTACTAGCATTCAAACTCCTATGGGTGCTACCCCTTTCTCTTTAGTTTATGAAGCAGAGGCTCTCTTGCCTTTCAAAGTCTAAATTCCCTATCTTTGCATATCCTTATAAGATATCATATCTAAGAGTGATTATCATTAAGAAAATTTAGCCTAACATGAGCTACTTAATGAGCATCATTTAGCAGCCCTTGCTCACCTTCATGTCTATCAAGAGAAAATCAAGCATGTTTATAACAAACACCTTAAAGTATGAGAATTTAATATCAGAGACCTCATCCTAAAGGAGAATCAACATGTCACCAATATGGAGAAAAGAAAGTGAGAAAAAAATGTGTTTAATTGGCTTGGACCTTATATCATAATTCACAAGTATGAATTAGGAGCTTACCAATTATCCTCTCTTGAGGGAAACCCAGATCTTGAGCCCCTCGATGCTTCACATCTACGTCCTTTCTTTTTTTTTAAAGGATCAAACTTGCCTTTTGTCTAAATTAAGCTCATCCCTTACTTTCGAACCCCATTCATCTCCCTATTTTAAGGGAAACCAATTAAAATTGAATCATGTGATTATTTATCACAACCATAGCCTAATATTGAATGATGGGTTCCACAGCTCTACCCATTACATGGTACTTTCTGCCCCTTTCCTAGGATAAATTCTCATGATCATTGTCACTTAAACCTCTTTTACACCTAATCAACCTTCTTGTGTTTTTAGTTTTACCTTCATAAAAGGTCACCCTTTAAGCCTATATAAGCAAGTCCATGACATCAAAATAAAACATCAACAAAAAAATCAAATGAACCCATACGGGTCACTCTCTAGCATTTACAGACTGCTCCCTTGAAAGACAACTACATAAACATATCAAAATTGCTCAATATAAGGTAGACTTCTCCCTTGAAGGACAACTATCAAAAGCCTTAAACAAAGCACACAAAACTTATACCACTACCGTGATGGATGGATAATTAAAGAATTTGTCAAAGCATAACAATTTATTGGAAGCTTGTTGCATCGATCAGCTTCCCCAACCCTCCCAAACAACAACAAAATAGAAAAAGACCCATTATCAAGCATCAGAAAAAGAAAAATAATTTTGAAAGCCAAATTCGGATCTCAAAAGCAAAATAATTTCAAAAGCCACAATCAATTTTCATAAGTAGGCTCCTCACATCGATCAATCTACACATTATATGACATGGACTTGTTTATACTAGCTCTTTGGTAACCTCTATAAAAGGCAAACTAGACTACCAAGAAGGTTCCACTTTCATCCATCTCCCCTTTACACACTATAAACAAGGGATTTTTGAGCTTACTTGACATTTTGTGATCAAGACACATTTTTAACAAACTAACGAACACTAATGTGAAGCATTCAAAGGGCTTGTGTTCCTTAATCCAATCTAACTTCAGTTTGTTTTAGTCCTTGCCAAATAAGAAGCATCATACCATCTTCTTATCCTTTCATACTGGTTGATATATTCACTTAGATGTTTGTCTCTTGATTATATTCTCTTTCTCACATCAAATTTTGTTATTTAACTTACTTTATGTGCTTCACTTTTTAAAAAATGACCATAATCATAACCACGTCACATCATCATCAAAATACATAACATCAACATCATATTAACATCATAACATTTATGAACAATGAGTAATAAACCATTTTCACCACATGTCTAAATCTAAATGAGGAATCATATACTCATCAAATTTCAAAATAAACATCATCATCATATTAATGTCATAAACATGAAATCTTAAACATGAAATTAAATCATCACATCCATACATAACATCCTCAAGAACCATAATCATAAATGTCATAAACATCATCCTAATCATTAATAAACATTACATTCTCATCATAATCACATGAGATAACATCAAATCCATAACCAAACATTATCATAAACATGAATAAAGAGACATATCATCACATGCCTAGCTAGGTGAGTCCATATTCACATCATCATGTGCATAACCATAATCAATGTAACATCATCAATAATCAACATGAACATCATAACCATGAACCATAAGCCATAAAACATCTATGTCTCATATGTAAACATCATTATGTATAAAAATATACATATCTCTCTCAAAATATACATCTCATTACATCATCTCATAGGCCGCTATCAAAAATCATATACATAATATGTATAATATCTCCTAAACAAAAATAAGAACTTGAGGCACCACTACCTCTTATGCACCACTACCCCTATAGCCTATCCTTCTATACCTGTAGATACAACCCACTGACCTAGTGTCATAGTACTTGCACCATCTATAATCCTAGCCTTGTAGTCACCCCATTGAGGCTCATCTAGACAATGCCTAAAGACTATGGCCTCATAATACTATAGTTTATCCATAGTCATTATGTATCTCTGTATAGGGATAGTCCCTATTAGTGCCACCACTACTAGTATTCTGCCCACTATCTATCAAATAAAATCTCTCTCCTATGTCATCAGATTAGAGTAACTCTGGCCTAATCTCTCTAACTTGTGACAATAGCCAACTGACCCTAGACTATTATCAATAATGCTTATAATGTTGTCATAGATGACTATGTCATGGCTAGTGCTACTCACACTTGGTCCCTCTGACTAATCAATGCTTGCATATCTAAGGCAACCCCCTATCCCTACACCTACTGACCACCTCTACCAACTGAGTCAACTTCCATTGCTTATTGACCACCATCATCACCCCCAAAATCAACCACCATATAGAGTGCCTAGTACCATGTAGAGTAGGCCTATGTAACACTTGCATCATCCCTATATATCCTCACAAGCAACTCCTCATGATAAATAAAAAGGTGAACTAGCTGTGGCTCAAGCAGTAGGAACTCTGCATCCTCCTACCTATATCTCAAGAATAGACCTAGAATATCCTAATCTAGGCCAAACTATCACCACACCCTATCAAAATGAATGATCTATATCTCACCATCCCTCCTATTATAGATCCATCAATAGCTCTATAATGATAGTGTCTATCTCATGTAGTCTACCCACCTTAGAAACTTGATATATGGTCTCCAAATCACATCTTTGATGACCAAGGCATCCAGTAAACCTCTAAACTAGTCAATATCATAAACACCTCCACCCAGTCCTGAGAAGGAAAAATCAGATCTCCACCACATAAATCCAACTCAAAAACCCATCTGAGCATACCCATCCCACAACACCACCATCAATCCTAGTACCTAGATGTGCTCATAGGCCCAATATTAGGGGATAAATCTAACAATGATCTCATGCTTCTTGTGAGCTCAAAATCCCCACAACTCTCTATAAATATGCACTACCAATATAGGCACCCACCTAAACACTATGTGACATAATAACATCTTAACCATCAACCCCAACAATAAATAAGGGAATCTCCCACTACTCTAATCTAATATGGATAGCATAAAACCACTATCATCATCATCATCATCATCATCAACATCTACCTATCACCTCTAACCCTCTGGTATAGTGGAGTATAGTCAAATTCTCGTACATGCCACCTCACAAAGTCAAGGTCATCTCCATATAAAAGCTCCATAAACTCATCCAACTCCTCCCTCTCAATATGGTAAATTGGCTCACCTCATATGGGTAGCCATGTAATCCTATGGATATCCTCAGGTAAGATGGTCATCTCACCTGTAGGTAGTAAGAAGGTGTTAGTCCTAGTATCCCATCCCTTGATGAGTGCCACTATCATCACTGCATCTTATATCACATGTTGGTAATGCATAATACCATCAAGTCCCACCTCCTCTATATGGGCCCAATCATCAACAGTCATACCCCGATGAATCTCATCAAATATTTGGGGAACTCTGTCCCTTATCTGGATCCTCTCTCATGCATACAAAATTCATTTATCAAATCTTAGTTCATAGACTAAAGTGTTATCTTCCCTATGAACTCTACCTATTACACCTACCTCCTAATTCCAATTAATTCAACTTGCAAACATTTTCCTACTATAAACTATTCTTATCTCTTATCTACATCACTTATCTTAACCTATCACAATCTACCTTTTTACCTCACACACCTAGCTTTATTCTTCAACCATTACCTATCAACCTATGTCATTTAATCATTACACAAATAATGACCCTCAACCATGACCTATTACCCTTAACCCTTACCATTAACTATTACTTGACCATCACCCTTACGACATTTACCTAGGGCATCCAACCTCTCTACCTTAACTATTAACTAGAAGCTACTACCACTCATACATTTTCCCTGAAAACTAACCTTAACATTCAAACTTAACCATTATCACTTAAACCTATCACCCATTACATATCCAACATCTAACATAACAAACACTTAACCTTACCTTTTAAAATATTCTAACAAAATAACTCAACCGTTGACATTTGACTATTCCTATAGTCGACCATCAATGATCAAGAAACCCTAGACAGTCACTTATCGACTATTGACAGTCAGTGGTGATCACTGACGATCACTTTGGGTGACCATCGATGGAACTTCCAAATCCTACCCACCCCAAACACCCACCCAAAGACCATGATCAAACAAAAACACTTTTACCTCTACCTATTCTACCCTACCCTAACTACCTTACCCTTACCAATTTCAAAATCAACCTCAAATTAACCATAAAAACTCCATCAAACCCAAAACCTAGGTTAAAACAAAACCAAACTAGCTCACCACACCAAATCACTATTCATCTGCCAAAATTGAAACTACTCTATCAATTCACCAAATACTACCTACCTCATTCCTCGACTATCATTGAGGAGAAACCCTGGGGACCACAATCGCCTATCCTCGTACTCTCCCTCATTTATGCTGCATCATGATCAGATTAACCCCACATGAATAATCGATCAACTTTACACCCTCACTCGATCAATCACCCTCAATCACCATTAGATTTTTCTCATAAAATGTCAAACTACCACAAAGCAAATCATCATAGGTTCAAATACATATAGAGTGAAATAGACCCATGATAACACTTTTTATCTTTTCCCTTTTAAGGTTGACACCTAATCATTGATGGTCAGGGTGACCATTGATAGTCAACCCTGAGGGTCAACCCTAACTATTGATGACCAACCTTTTGGGTTCTCTCCTCTGAAACAACTTCTATACAATTTTTTTCACCTAAAACCCAATCCAATACCCACCACAAGAGATTACCTTCTCTAATAAACATAATCAACCATATCACCTCACCACTGGCCATTTTGGCCCAACTAACACACATTTTATGATGACTTTACCTTGGTCCTTTTGACCACACCAACTATATTACCATGTCAAACATTTTGACCTTGCACTACCTTGCACACACCAAACCAATTAGTGTTTTATCAATATCACTTCCTACCTTGGATACCCATGACTACATTCACCTTGTCTGAGATACTTGAGTTTACAAGTATAACCCAATTGTCACATACGATCATGTGATTCACTTGTCACTTGTCCTTCTAGCATTGACCTTATTTTTACCAACTATGGGAACCTAGTCAATGCATGATCCTGGCTATCACACGTAGTCACACTTTATGTGTATGTTTGTGCTTTAGTACCTAACCTATCAACCACCACATCACCACTAACTTAATCACTTATCAAACCCACATTTGATTCTATTTCACCTCATTAATTCCTAGTTTGAGCTGGAACACCTCCTCCCATGCTTAGGGAAACCAAACCTTTGACCTGCACTCTATTTTTATTTTGTTGTTTTTTGATACAAATTGCATAATAAAAAGGGGCAAAATATAGACACCAGAAAACTGCACATAAAGGTTCTAGATGTAGAAATACCCCTAAACCACCTATAGACCCCTTATGGACCATCCCCCAACCTTTCAACCTTAAATAAAACCTAAGTTTAACTAAATCCTTTTACCAAACTTTACCTTTGACCTTTGACCACCAATGATCACCTTAGCTATTGACAATTAGGCCTGACCACTGACGGTCAGGTTCCCATTGCCTAAATAGTCAAACTCTAGTCAACTCTAGCTTGATTTTTTATATTTAGTTCATCTAATTCATGTGTGAGACAATACATTAAAAAATATAAATTTGAACTGCTTGTTGAACCTCTTGTTAACATATTATTTCACCTCTCCTTCTTTCTTATAAAAAGAGAGGAGGACAGGGTGAATATGGATCCATAATCAAGCAATCATGATCCACATCTAGAGTTAGAGCCTCTTGTATTAGCATTATCTTTTACAGGTATTCTCCCAGTGAACCAACAAGTATGGTAGAGATCTAAAGTGTTGTTACTTATTGGCTGATAATCAAGCATCGTTACTCTATTAAAATCACTATGGGCTTCACCAACACATCCCTAAACCCTTCATCAGATCATCAACCAACAAGCTAACTATTTATTTTCAATCATTTGGTTACTTTGTTTTTATTTCACAATCAACCCAACCCAAAACCATCTATCAAAATTCCATTCTATGACCTCATCAAAATAGCCTTTTCTTGAACTAGATCAAAAACCACAATAACCATTGATGATCATGTTGATGCTTCTAAATGAACCATAGGTGTTATTAGTGTTTAAAGAACACTTCTCATTTTAGAATTTGAAAATTCAAGTCATGATTTGTAGGTTTTGGCAATATACTTTCCTATGGTGAAATAGTAGCAAAGCAAGATAAACTGTTCCACAATATTATATAATTAGGAGGTTGGGAGCTGCCTTGGTCTGTTCTTCATGAATTACTAAGAATCTATGGTAATGCTTAGTGAATTACACTCCAAATTTAAGCTAAAAATTAATCTAAATAGAAATTTATAATGAAGCTAAAACTAAAATGATCTTGGGGTAAAAAAGGAGAAAAGAGAAGGGTAAGGAAAAAAAGAAAAGAGTGATTACCAATTTTAACCTTAAACATTATGACAAAGCATCCATTTTAACTGAGTATGTATTCAAACCAATATATAATGTAAAACAACCTAAGCTCAAATTCCACTATATACCACGCCAATTTTAATGGATAGTGTGAAGAATCATAAGTAAGAACCAGTTCTTCTTGAAAGATTTATTACTATTTATTAGAGATACAACTCAGAATTCTAATACACTATTCAAATCTAAGACATTAACTAGCAATTGAGAGAAAAGATAAACTATGACAATTAACACATCAAACATGGACAATCATTGTAGAATTCCAGTTATTATATTAATTTCTTCAAATTATACAAAGTTGCTCAAAAATCTCTCACTTTTACAAATGGTAATACATGTCTTTATAGGAATATTAGGTAGTATACTGGTCAACAACAAGATATAGGTGTACAAGGATAAGGACAACTATCCTTACAAGTTCTAGCATATACGTGATTTTCACAATCATACTGACCTAGAGGCAAATACGCTAACAAACTAGCATATGCCTTTACAATGGAATATTCTATTTCAAAATGTTACAAAATTATATAAAATATAATATTGTCTAATTGGCTTGTATGGCCTCTGATTGTCATTATTGGAGGATGGTCATGGCTTTTACATGTTGCTCATCAATTAGCTCTAGATCCATAATAGGCTTTAGGATCTGCTCCTCTTCTTAATCCACCAAGTCATCAAATTCCTTATCATCCCTATCCATGGCCTCTTTAATGCTCTTGGCTTTGTTTATCCTTTCCCCTACATTGAATATAATGTCCAATTTTATATTGTTATCAACCCCAGATTTGCCTTGACTTTTTCCTTTGATTTTTTGGGTTACCAAAGTATTGTTATGTTTGAATTCCTCATCAGTTATGATCCCAAGGGCATTGGGTTGTGTAGGCTCTATAAGCATGGTCCCAAGAAAGTATTCAATTCTTCCAATTAGTTCCTTATCCTCTTTTAGGACCCTTTCCAAACCATTGTGCCATGCACTTAAACTTTGAACCTTTTCAATCAAAATCCCTAGAATTATACTCAAATGTCCCAAACTAGTTGGGATCTATTTCTTTGGTTAAATGTTGAGGAATTGGGTTACTTTATATTTTGAGGCCCACCACTGGGTGACTAAACTCTTGGATAGTACACACTGCCCTTCTAATGTACTTTGCCTTAGTTTCATTGACTTTAGTGCCTCAAACATGTCATAAAATGACTCATCAAGCATTTTGGTCATTACATCTGGCACTGATAGAATTGCCTGTGTTTTCAAGTTTTCTTTCTCCTTTTGAAAATTATGGATCCTCCACTTCAATCCCTAGACTCCAACTTTAGCTTGTGCTAACAGGGATTCAATCAGGCTTTCCACATCTTCCTCATGAATGGTAGCCTCACCCATTTATTGTCCTCCCATAGGGGTTAAGCCCACAAATGATTTTGCCTTCTGAAAGGTGAATTCTTCTATCCCAACCATAGTTGTTCTACTTATTATTCTCTCCAACCCATCTGTTTCAAGGGTGAAATGCATGGTAGTAACTAGATCCTTGAATTTGGGAGGTTATGGGACCTCCACACCTAAGCTACTAGATGCTCCCAGGGCATCTATCTTCTTGCCTTATGGTCCTTCAATGGCCACAATTATCCTTTCTTATTATTCCTTCACTATAACCCTTTCATATCATCTTGTATTTCAACATCATTAACCCTCATCATGGCCCAAGAATGAGAAAGAGAGGGGATCTTTTTTAACTTTCCATAGATGAACCATTCAGAAATGATTGGTCTATGAATTAGGAACTCATCAATGAATAGATTGACTTCACTAGTGGGATGAGTGAAGGTCAATCTTGGGGTCTTCTTTGGTCCCACAAGGACCAGTTCTAGCTCTATCTTCATATTCTCATGGGATGTTACTGGGATAAGCTCTTTTTATGTATCTTTCTTGGGCTCACCTTACTTATTAGAGTTATAGGCTTTTGCAAATTCCTTGAGGGCACCCTCTGTTGTGGTGTGGAGCTAAAAGCATCAACTATTTGCAGACACTAGAAGGAAGGATGCTGAAAAACCAGAGCCACCGGCGTCGACAGTATGATCGACGTCAGTCAACTGCAATGGAGAAGGAGACCGGCAATGGCAGGTAGTTGGCCGACATCGGTAGCACCAGACCAGCAGGGACCGGCGTCGATCACCTGTGTATTTTCGAAACTGTTGTTGACGAACAGTCAGTTAGTTGAACCGAGTGTTTGCATGCTAAGGGGCTAATTTAAGTCACGAGCTGTGTGTCTAATTTTAGTAGTTAGACTTCTATTTTTTGTAAGCATGGGATCTTATTTATAGACCCATGAGGCATGTATTGTAATTAATTCTAAGGCAAGTAAAGGCATTGAAGCAAGCAAGGTCAAGGAGATCTACAGGTGTAAGGTCAAGGAGATCAGCTGAAGCATTCAAGGAGGGATAGCAACTCAGGCTTTAGAGTTGTGTTGAGCAAGAGAGAGAGTGAAGAAGGTCTTGAGGTGTGGCAAGCCTTTGAGGTGGAAGAATAAGTGGAATCTTCCTTATTGTATTTTCTTCTAGTAATATCTAATACAAAAAGTGTGTATTGTCTTTCAAATTCTTTGTTGTCTCATGTTTATAGCTACTTTATCATTCTGGTATAATTTCGTGTTTAATTGCATATAAGATAGTAATCAATTGTGCTCTAATTAGTAGAGCTACAGATCCCCTGACAAGTGGTATCAGAGCTACGGTTTGCAGGAAGCAGGGTATTGTTTTTTTTTACAGGTCATTCACAGGGTTTTCTGATTGAGTGGGAGTTCAGCAATGGCAGGAGAAATTAAGCTACGAATGGAGAAGTTTAACGGCAAGAATTATCAACACTAGAGGATGCAGATTGAGGACTATTTGTATCAGAAGGATTTGTACTTACCATTGGGTGGTGTTGCATGCAAGCCCACAGATATGAAGGATGAAGAATGGAATGTTCTTGATCAGAAGGCTCTCGGTTCCATAAGGTTGAGCCTTGCATCATCTGTGATTTCCAGCTTATCACAGTGTAAGACAATGGAAGAGTTGATAAAGTCCTTGGCAAATTTATACAAAAAGCCCTCAGCTTCTAATAAGGTATATCTTATGAAGCAACTATTTACTTTGCAAATGCAGGAAGGTGGATCGGTACATACTCATCTCAGTGATTTCCATGGTTTGGTAAACCAACTAGCTTCAGTCAATATTGTTTTTGATGATGAGGTAAAGGCTCTCTTGATTTTATGTTCTTTGCCTGAAAGTTGGGACGATATGGTTATGGCAGTAAGTAATTCTGCATCTGCTTCTAAAATCTTAAAAGTTGATGATGTTGTGAGTGTGATCTTGAATGAGGAAATACGCAGGAGAAGCACAAGTGAATCATCAGGGAATGCTCTAAGTGCAAAAAGCAGGGAAAGGCAAAGGGAGAAGGTTGAGCAAGGGAAATCAAGGTCAGGAAGGAGATCTGAGTCTAAAGGTATTACCTACTGGTTTTGTGGAAAGAAAGGACATACAAAGGAGTGTTGGTTGAGAGATAAAGAGAATCAACATGCAGGTATGGGAGAAGCAAAGGATGCAAATATTGTGATGCAGGATGCTCTCATACCTTCTTCAGATAGTCAGGTAGGATCATGGATTTTAGATTCTGGTTCATCTTTTCATGCATCCCCAAACAGAGATTTGTTCTACGAGTATGAACAAGGAGACTTTGGAGTTCTTTATTTAGGGGATGGTATGCCTTGTCAGATAGTTGGCAAAGGGAAAGTGCAGCTGAGATTGAAGATTGACAACACGTGGGTGTTGAAAGAGGTCATGCATGTTTCGATTCTGAAGCAGAGTCTGATTTCTGTAGGAAGGTTGGGAGATGAGGGATACACAATAACCCTCACAGCGGATTCTTGGAAGGTTACCAAGGGAGCACTTGTTCTAGCAAGAGGTAAGAAAGTAGATACTCTTTATCTGTCTACTTGTATTACTGATTCTACTTTTGGTGTAGATTCGAAGATGTGGCCTAATAGGCTTGGTCACAAGAATAGGAAGGGAATGGAAGTTCTTGATTCAAAAGGTATGTGCATAGACACAGTTCATTGCAGAAAGAGGAAATTTGATGCCTTTGACAGGAACAAAGAAGCCTTGGTGTTTATGGAGGAGATGAAGGATAGAGATCAGTCACAAGGGCTGAATAAGTCTGAGTAGGGCAGCATGGATAGAGGTTTGACCCAAGAAGAGCTCGCAGATGAAAATTTCATCACTTACAGGAACACACAGACACTGATGTCGGTAGCTTGGCATCGACATCAGTCATCCAAATACCGACATCGATCATGTGCAGACCAGCAGGGTCGGTAGGTCAGACAGGAGAAGTTTGACGTCGATCATAAGGACCGACGTTGGCAGGAGGGACACCGACGTCGGTCAGGGAAACAACATCGATAGTAAGGATCAGTGTAGGGAACTGACATTAGTCGGGAGCAGACTGGGAGATGGCCTAGATCGGTCACTAGAACAGATGTTGGGTGAATTACTAAGTCTCAAACACCCATGTGGAGCTCAGGAAAGGTATGTGAACCTCATATTCATTGTTCACCTTCTTTATATTGCTTACTGATAGTCACGAACTAAGAAGATGGAAGAAGCAATGCAGGTAGAATCCAAAAACAGTGGGAGCTTGGCATGGATGAGGAGTGTGAGTCCTTGGAGAACCAAACAGGTATTTGTTGGTAGTGTTGTCAGCTGGAAGAAAGCACTGGATAGAGGGATGGATTCCCATTTTAGAGAAGAGAGTGGATGGATACATGAGACAGAAGGCTATGGTATATGGTCTTGATTATGCTGCAGAACAATGGAGGTTTGACCATTGTATTTTATCTTTACCAGGTTGGATAATATTAGCTACATTATCCTGTTACTGTATTGTGTTACTTGTTGCAGGGTTTCATATACAGGGAGTTTTCTGAGCTAAGGGTAGATTTGGTTCAGAAGTATGTCATGGAGAATTTGGGAGCAGCAAAATTCTTGTGGCATAAGATACAGGTATTGCATCACAGGTTTACGTGGTGGTTGGTCTTCAAGAGTGACATTAAAGAGGGATACAGAGCCTAAGGAACAAAATAGATGGTGTACAGGTACAGGTACAAGTTGCAGCTGTTTATCTCCAAGTGGAAGATTGTTGTGGTGTGGAGCTAAAAGCTTTAACTATTTGCAGACGCTAGAAGGAAGGATGCTAAAAAACCAGAGCCACCGGCGTCGGTAGTATGACCGACGTCGGTCAACTGCAGTGGAGAAGGACATCCATTTACCTCTTCGTTCTCCAAGCTCATTCTGACTTAACATACGTTTGGTTGTAGGGTTAGGTGAGATAGCATGTACCTTATTTCTAAGGATGTAATGCCTAAATTTATTAATTGCCTTAACTAATGCATATGCCTATTTATTAATCAATGAATAATTTAACTCAACATTCTTGAAATTAGTGCTCATAAAAGCAATTGGGTGGTCACAGACTTCAATTTTTTGAGTTAACACTGTAACTATAGTGTGGTCAGATGTAAAGGAATAGAGGTAGAAGTCCCTTGAGAAATTAGGACTTATAAGTACTGGATCTTGATTTATGGCCTTCTTGATATCATTGATGCCTTTCTAGAATCTTCATTCCATGTGACCTTGACATCGTTCTTCAACATGTCACTCAGTGGCTTAACAATTTTTTCAAAACCAAAAATAAAATTCTTACAAAATTTATCTTACCAAAGAATGACTTTCCCTCTTTCTTACTATTTAGGGGTTCTATTCTAGATGTGGCCTCCACTGTTTCAAGATCTATAAAGATCCCATCCTTGGTTATAACATGACCTAGTAATTTTACTTTAGACATATAAAATATACTCTTCTTAAGGTTCAAGGAAATGTCATACCTTCTGCATCTTTCAAAAACTTGTTGTAAATGCATGAAGTGATCTTCCCTATTTTTAGAAAAAAATGTTAGACCATCCATATAAATAATGATGCATTTACCTATTAGGCCTTAGAAGGCATGGTCCATAGCTCTTTGGAAGGTATCACTTGCATTGATTAGCCCAAAGGGCATCCTTTTATAATTAAAGGTCCCCCACTTTATGGTGAAATTTGTCTTTATCTTGTCCTCTCTATCAACCAACACTTGGTTGTAACCTGAAAAGCCATCAAGAAAAGACATCGTAGTTAAACTTGAAATAACTTGAATTACTTGGTCTAGGGAAGGAAGGGGATAGTTGTCCTTTTCTAATGATTTTTTCAAGTTCTTGAAGTCAATACAAAGTCTAATCTCACCATTCTTCTTCCTGACTGACACCAAATTAGCCACCCAAATAGAATGCCTAATGGGGAAGACTATCCTAACATCTAATAATATTTTGACTTCCTTAAAGATCATGGGTTCTAGGATAGGGTTTGCAGGCCTCTATTTCTACCTGAATGGTTTGTAGCTTTCTTTAAGGGTTATAGTATGTGTGATAACCCTTGGATCAAAGATCTTTAAGTTATCATAGGACCATGATATAACATCCCTGTATTGGGCAAGGAGCTCTTTGAATTTATTATTTTTAGTGTTTGTGTAGGATTTTTTGACATTTACCAGTTGAGGTTGATCATGGAGGCCAAGATCAACAACATTATAGTCTTTCCCACTTACCTTGGGAACCTTGGAAACCTCAGCCAATTTGTCCTGATCAAATAGTCTCTCTAAACCAATCATCCCCTTAGGGATCTTATTGTCATTCAATTGAATGACTTTACCACTAAATTTGTCCCCCTTATGTGTATTTTCATTAGCCTCATCAATGATATGAGCATCAAATGCCCCAAAATTGGTCATAAAATCTAATATTTATTGATCATCATTGAAGACTTGGAAATGGTTAACATTATTAGGCACTAAAGGACAAGGGATTAACTCAATGCTAAAATAAGGGAAATCTTTATTGGGCATGAGGTTGGATACAATAGATGCCATCTCATCAGTAGCTTGGTTTTCTCCCCTTGGGATAGAAATGATGCCAAATGCATCAAAGGATTCAATATTACATTTGTATTTGTTTCTAACTTGGTTAACCACTAGTTTTGAATCCCCATAAACTAGTAGCTCTTTGACTTTATTTTTTATAGCAAATTATAAGCTTAGGATAAGGGCTTCGTATTCAACAACATTGTTAGTACAAGGAAATTGGAGCCTATAATAAGCATGGTACTTTCTATTAGTGGGGTCAGTTAAAATAATACCAACACCTGATCTAACATTATACCTTGCACCATCAAAATGTAACTTCCATAGTCCAAGAACAACATGAACACCCTTGGGATCACATACCCTATCATTTTCTATGGTGAAAACCCCTAAGTCTAATTCTATTATGTTGACCCTCTCGTTCACAACATTGTACTCAGTTATCATATGTTTCATTCTTGGCTCTATCTTAACCTTGATTTGATTGGGGACTCCCTTATAAGGTAGACACAGATGTGGAAAATTTATGGACATATAACCATTCAAATCCTTGGTCTATTCCATAATAAATAGGATTCTATAAACATTAGGTATATCAACAACTTGAATATCAATGAATTTTTATACCGTAGGGTCAGAAGCTAATTGCATGTGAACATTTAAAAGTTCCCCAATTACCCTAACTCTAGATTTATCCAATTGAGTTATTACTCTATCAAACTTAATAGGGGTAACAAATAGTTATTTATATATACCTACAGGTATGATATTGGTATATTCTCTTGAATGTCATAATCAATTATGTAAGTTCTTACTAAACATCCTAGCAGTGAGCAAGAAAGGAGAAGATTCAACCTTGGCCTTGTGCATAGTCATATTGGCATGATCAGTCTGTGGTGGATTATTGGACCTCAATGATTCCAAAAAAAGGTCCCTTTGCTTTTTAATTTATGTAAGTTCATGCAAAGTGATATTAACCTTTATCCTTTTCATGTCCTCAACTATGTTATAACTAGTCTTAGAAGAACTAAAAATTTCAATGCTAGGTTTAGAAGTACTCCCTTTGGGTGGCTCAAGATTATTGCTTGAATAAGGGTCTACAGGAGTCCCAATTTTTTTTCAGGTATTGAGGTAGTCAAAGGCTGCCTCTGCTTCCTATTCCTTTAGGGATAGGTCTTCTTCAAGAACTGTTTAAAGGCTTGGATCTCCTCAGGGATATCATCAGGTTCATTTTCTTCTTGAAAGGGGAAATCAAAGGTGTCTACCATGAAGGCTTGATCAGATGACTTAGGTTTAGAGGTGTTTTCACTTATTTCCTTTTTAGGGACCACCTCAAATTTAACCCAACTCCTCTTGGAAAGCATCAAAGGCTTTGAAAAATTCTATACAATTAATTTCCCCATGCTTGGTTGTGTAATGTACCCTACAATAGTCAAGCAATGCAATATTAGTGAGGTTAATGTCCATAGTCTTCTTTTTAGAATATGGCTCATTATTCTTATTATTATGAAAATTATCATTTTGAAAACTATTAGTTGGCCTGTTATACCTTTAAAATGAGAAGTTCCTACCTAAACTTTAAGCAGTATTTCTAACTTTTTTTTGCAACTAAAGAAAATTAGTGCTCAACTTTTGGACCATTTTTAAGATAGATTAATTCTCATTTTTAGGGGCTTCAAAATTGTGTACGTAGTTATTTTTAGTAGAGGGTGCCATATCTCTTTGATCACCTATATTTAAGCCATTAGTAGGATGATTCAAGAATCCTAAATTATGATTGGGAGCTGTATGACTCAACAATAATTGAGTTAGGTTTGGAACTAGTTTAATGCTGGGATATTTTGGTTATTATTTAGGAAAAAGTTCATCACATGCATTTGGGGGTTGATATTTGGCACAAAATATGCCATTTCCCCTTAGGGTTGCATTTGATCATTGATGGTTATTACTTTAGCATAGGTTCTAGCTAATGAAGTTATGGTTGGCATGGATCTCTTCAAAAACATAGAGGTCATGGGATCCACTGCATCTTTGTAAATATTTAAAGCTAAGACATCATTAGGCTTATAGGGGTCTATGGTCCTACTAATTTTTTTCTAAAATCTAATATTGAAGGACCTGATAGGCTCACTTGCATCTCTTCTAATAGTGGTGAACTAATGGTAGATAACATAAGGACTAATAATCTTACCAAATTGATCAATGAACACATTATTGAACTCATCCTAGTTTGTGATGTAATTATTAGGCAAGTTAAAAAACCATACATAAGAAGCATATTTAAATGTAAAGGGTAATAACCTACAAGTTACATCCTCATACACAACATGCAACAATGTACGGCAACTTTAAAAGATTTTATATGTTCCTCAATAGTTATTATATCTATTGGACTAAATGTAGGCAAATACTTCTCAGGATTATGTGGGAGGTCATGTACCACACCTGGTACATTGATGGAAGACTCTCTCATCTAAGCCATACTTGGGTGAAAATTGAAGGCATAAATACCTTGAAGAGGTAAATTTGGCAAATATCTAGACCTCCTACATCTACCTTTGTCACATCTGGCCTTTTTATGAACCTTAAGTTTAAGTAAAGGCTCTCTCATTTTTGAGTGTGATCTTGTTCTAATCTTAGGCAATTATAGCTTGAAATTTAAGGATCCTACCTAAAATTTAAGGATCTTACCTAAAATATGATGTATCAAGTTAACTTTTATAAAGAACAAGAGTTAGATTTGCACATTGAGCTTATTTTGTAACGCTGATATGAAAAAAAACAAAGGATGTTGATCTTTGACTGAATTAGCTCAAAGATGCATTCAATTACATGAATATGATATATCTTTATAAGTCTAAGTCTAAAATAGCCTATATCTATGAATTATATGCCCACCTTTGATCAAAATGAGCTATTCTAATTTTAGATACTATATATATTTAAAGCTTAAGTTGAATTTACCAAAAATAAGCAACAACACCTCGAAGAACCTCAACCTTTGTCTAAGGAAGCACAAAGATTCATATTAGATAGAAAATATCAATGATATTTATAATTTTAAGCAAATAATTCACTTAAAACATAAAGATATACTAATCTTTAGGTAAAACAAACTAAGATTAGCAAGGATTTAAAGAATTCAGCCCTCCTTCTAGCACCAACAAAGCTTCTCTTGTTGATGCTTCTAAATGAACCACAAGTGCTATTAGTGTTTAAAGGACACTTCTCATTTTAGAATTTGAAAATTCAAGGCATGAGTTGTGGGTTTCAACAATCTAGTTGACTGTGGTGAAATAGCAACAAAGCAAGATATATTGTTCCAAAATATATATAATTAGGTGGTTAGGAACCACCTCGGTCCATTCTTGAATTACTAAGAATTTATGATAATGCTTAGTGAATTACTCTCTAGATTTAAGCTATAGAATAATATAAATGAATATTTATAATGAAGCTAAAACTAAAATGATCTTGGGTTAAAAAAGGAGCAAAGAGAAGGGTAAGGCAGAAAAGAAAAGAGTCATTACCAATTTTAGCCTTAAACATTATGACACAACATCCATTTCAACTGAGTATGCATTCAAACCAATATATAATGTAAAAAAATTAAGATCAAATTCCACTATATACCAGGCCAATTTCAAAGGATAGTGTGAAGAATCACAAGTAAGAACCAATTCTTCTTTAAAGATTTACTACTATTTATCAGATAACACATGCACATCTAAAAACAAAGTAAAATAAAAATGAAGGAGAACAAAAGATCTTTTAGCTAATCTAGAAGGTTGCACAAATTAGAAACCTTGTGATTAGCAAGATACAACTCAGAATTCTAAGACACTATTCAAATTTAAGACCTTAACTAGCAATTGAGAGAAAAGCTAAAAGATGGAAATTAACACATCAAACATCAACAGTCTTTGAAAAAATCCTTTGATTATATTAATTGCTTCAAATTGTACAAAGTTGCTCATAAATCTTTCCCTTTTACAAATGGTAATGCATGCCTTTATAGGCATATTAGGTAGTATACCAGTCAATAACAAGATACAAGTGTACAAGGATAAGGACAATTGTCCTTATAAGTTATAAAATACATATGCTTTTCACAATCATATTGACTTAGAGGCAAATATGCTAAAAAACTAGCATATGACTTTACAATGGAATATTTTATTTTAAAATTTTACAAAATAGAATATTGTCTAAGTGGTTGGTGGGGACTCTGATTGTCATTGTTGGAGGATGCTCATGGCTTTTGCATGATACTCATCAATTAGCTCTAGATCCACAATAGGATTGAGGATCTGCTTCTCCTCTTGATCTTCCATGTCATCAAATTCCCTATCATTCCTATCCATGGCCTCTTTAATGTTCCTATATTTGCTTATCCTTTCCCCTACATTGAATATCATGTTTAGGGTTTTATTGTTATTAGCCCCAAATTTGCCTTGGATTTTTATTTTGATTTTTTGGGTTACCAAAGTATCCCTATGTTTGAAGTCCTCATCACTTACGATCCCAAGGGCATTGGGTTGTGCAGGCTCTATAAGCATGGCCCCAAGAAGTTGTTCAATTATTTTAATTAGTTCCTTATCCTCTTTTAGTACCCTTTCCACACCATTGTGCCATGCACTTAAACTTTGAACCTTTTCAATCACAATCCCCAAAATTATACTCAAATATCCCAAAATGATGGTCTTGATGTTTGGGATCTATTTCTTTGCTTGAATGTTGAAGAGTTGGGCTATTTTGTCTTATGAGACCTACCACTAGGTGACTAAACTCTTGACTAGTACACACTGCCCTTCTAATCCACTTTGCCTTAGTTTCATTAATTTAAGTGCCTCAAACATGTCATAAAATGACTCATCAAACATTTTGGTCATTATATCTGGCATTGATAGAATTGCCTATGTTTGCAAGTTTTCTTTCTCCTTTTTTAATTATGGATCCTCTACTTCAAACCCTAGACTCCAACTTTAGATTATGTTGATTGGGCTTCAATCAGACTTTCCATATCTTCCTCATGAATGTCATCCTCACCCAATTGTTATCCTACCATAGGGGTTAATCCCAAAAATGATTCCACCTTCTGAAAGGTGAATTATTTTATCCCAACCACAACTATCTAGCTTGTTATTCTCTCTAACCCAGCTATTTCAGGGTTGAAATGGATGGTAGTAACTACCTCCTTAAATTTGGGAGGTTATGTGACCTCCACACATAAGATACTAGATACTCCCAGGGCATCTATCTTCTTGCATTCTTGTACTTAAACAAACACAATTATCCTTTATTCATGTTCCTTCACTATAGCCCTTATCCAAGGCTTCATATCATCTTGTATTTCAACACCAATAACCCTCATTATGGCGCAAGATTGAGAAAGAGAAGGGATCTTTTACAAATTTCCATAGATGAACTAGTTAGGAATGACTGGTCCATGAATTGGGAACTTGTCATTGAATAGATTGACTTCACTAATTCGATGAGTGAAGGTCAAATGTGATCTCTTCTTTGGTCATATAGGGACTACTGCTAGCTCTATCTTTCTCTTCTCGTGGGATGTTATTGGGATAAGTTCTTTTTATGTGCTTTCCTTGGGCTCCCCTTCCTTATCAAACTTATAGTCTTCTGCAAGTTCCTTGAGGGAACCCTCAAGTGTCTCCTCTAGCTCTAAGGATTTCATGTCTATGTAGTGTACTAGAGAAGGTGGCCTTTGTGGGGGTATCAAATTTGGGGTCCCTCCCCAGGTCTCTCTTCTGGCCTTACTTCTCCAACTTTCTCATTGCCTATATCTTATTCACATTGAACTTGCTCAACCTATTATTGGGGTTGTGGTTGTGGTTACTCTGTCTGAGGTTTCTCATGGGTTGGTCCAAATGGCCCAGGTAGTAAGTGATACTGCAAAGTATGCATTTACCATGTTTTTGTAGATGGGTTGTTATCTTTGGTTAACTTGTGTTCAAGCTTAATGTTGTGGCCTTAGACCCTGGCCAATACTTCCTCATAATTCTTAGCCTTAATATATATGGTGTCATGGACATCGAGTTGATGTACATATTCTACTTTTGGAAGCTTCTTGTCCCTTAGATGCTCACCTAATACATTCTTTAGATCCCACATTTGGAGTTCATCCAACTGGAAGCTAAATGAATCCTTTTATGCGGATATGATTTCCACCTATTTCTAGTCTTTTATTATGGTTTTCCTAATATTCAAGGGGAAGGGGTGGAGTAGACCCTTCCTATTCTCTTTGCAAGTCCTATCAATGCCATGGATGAGTTGGGAGGCAATTTCCTCCTCTACAAGCTTATTTGGAACATATACTGGTAGACTATAAGGTTGGGACATGATTCCTTCTATCTCAATGACTGTACAATCAGGGTAATACCATACATACCCTATCATTTCAACATACCTCTTGATGAAGGAGTGGACCCTAGGCATGGGAACACTTATGATGGTCTCCACTGTAGCTAGATAAATGTAGTCACAAATAAATTGCATGTGATTCTTGTACTTGAAGATGTCCAGTTTGGAATAGTAATGTGAAATGGTTGCCTTTCCCTCTGGACCAATTCCTAATCCTAGGGAAGGTGATTGAGGCAAGAAGGTCATCAAGTAGGTATGACAACATAAAGAATTACTTTGAGTTCTTTTTTTTGATGTCATTGAATTGTTTGGCTAGGAAAGCACTGATTAAGTCTCCAATTAGAGGGGTAGGTTTCTCCTCTACCATGTGGTGCACATATAGGACCTAGATCTTATTCACATAAGTAGTTAAAGGGGCACCAAAGGCTCAATTCAATAGGGTCATTGTTAACCTAATGTCCTCTCTAAATTGGATGATAGGGATCTTTCCCTCAAGCTTTATAAATATATGAGGTCCTTGGTGCAGCCAGGGTCTAAGGATAGAGTCTAGATCATGATTATTGGTCCACTCTTTGATTTTGGAAAGGTCCACATGGGGGAGAGGGAGCTTGTAGTACTTCTCAAAATCAATAGGGGAAATATAGGCTACCCATTTTGAGTTCCCCTCCCTAATGATCCATTAATTATCTATTCTACAACCAACAACTATGGAGGCAAGGATGTCAATACAATGCAATACCTCTGGTTTTGCCAGGGCATGATGAAGGCCAACCATCTAGACTACAACTAGGTCATAGTGTCACCTGCTCATGGTGGCATCCTTTGTTCCTCCTATGAAATGGGTTACAATTATTCTATCATGAAGAATAAATTGGACCAATTCCTAATGCCCTAGATGTTTAATTTTGTGAGGTTCAATTCAGTATCCTTGAAGATCTGGCCCTCATTATCTATTATCAAATAGAGTTCAGTCTCTTCCTTCAATTGTTTCTTGTTAGCTACCATGGTCTCTATCTTTGCTAATTATTCACATTGGATTGCAAATGATCTTTATGAAAGCTCTCTTGTGCTCATAAACATAATTAAGTTATCCTTTGATCAAATTATATCAAATTGAGTCCGTTCAGGTTGTTTTTATGTAGGGTTTAGAGTTTTTGAGCTTTAATGGTGGAATATATCTAGGCTTCAGCTTATACATGCATTGGATTTTATTTTTACCTTTGCCTTTATACCTTTATGTTTTTGAGCCCATAAGATCTTGAATTTTGTCCTTTTTTGCTTCTGTGGTGCCTATGTGGCATTGGTCTAGACTTTTCATGGCATTTTTCATAAATACATTTTGAACACTAGTCATTGGCCTTTAAAAAATGCCTCTTTTACTTTATAGTATTGGATTAAGTGCCATGATAAAGTGATAGTCATTGATTGCAATCTAGGCCTTTGAATTTTAATTGGTTCTTTTGTTTTAAGCCTTGTGATCGTGACACTTGGCATGTTTATGTATCTTCTTCGTGCTTCATATTTTTGGTCAGTCACTTGTCAAATGAGTATCGGCCACATGGAGAGCTCATGGGCCTTTGAAAATTCATTGGTTCCTTCATTCCATTGGATCAAATCTAGCGACAGGGCATGAATCGTTGATCTACAAAAATGTCTAAACATTAAGTCAATACATTATTAAAATCATTATTTAGGCTTAAGTTCTTTAGGCTAAGGTTTGTTTCATGTTTATTAAGTAGGAAATAAACCTTAGGCTAAAGAATTTATTCCTAATTTTCCTAATTTATAACAAAGGAGTGAGGATCTAAATAATCTAAGCCACCACATGTAAAATCCTTTGGTTAGCTTATACTCCATGTGTCAAGGACCTCCCTTTTAAAATAAGACTTAGCATAAGCTCATAGTTTAAGGTTCATGATTTTTAAAAAAAAATCCATGAGGACCCTTTCCTATAAATTTAGACTAAGTATTTAGATCATAAGACCATTTCTATATTTTGCAGGTTGAAGACTCCTATTTTTTAGCATCTTTTAATCATTTCCTTTAGATTGTAAAGCCATTTATGAGTTATTCAAAAAGGATTTTAGAATGCCATTTGACCCTGAGCAAGATATTTCATCAGATTAAAATTAACGGTCTCATAGATGTCAAATACACCCTCGCAAGCATTAATTGATGGTTACGTGGATGTCAAGTTTAAGCTAGTGAAATTTTAATTTTAATGGGATTAAAGTTGATGAACACATGGGCATCAATTTCATCTTTTTAGATGTTTAAATGACAGTCATGTGAATGTCAATTTTAAGTTCATTAAAATCTTTAGGGCTAAATGCAAGGATACCACTTGGCATTTTTGTGGGGCTTCCCAGGGTCTCAATGTTAATTCGCTCCATTGGATCAAATGCCATTATAAAATGATAGCCAATAAAATATTTAGGGCTAAATGCAAGGATGCCACTTGGCATTTTTGTGGGGCTTCCCAGGGTCTCAATGTTAATTCGCTCCATTGGATCAAATGCCATGATAAAATGATAGCCATATGATCTTGATCCGAGGGATTGCTTTTGATTAGCTGTCATGCTAGGTGGGCCCCTTTTTATTTTTAATCCTCAAATTCAATGGCACCATATGTCCATCTTTTAGGCTTCCTGTATCCTTTTGACTTTTTAATTATGCTTTAGTCCATCTGATCAGGTTCTCATGAGTAACTGTGGACCGTCATATCACCGAAGTTGTATGTTATTTAAGTCAAAGTTTAAGTTATCCTCATTCTATTGGATCAAATGTCATGATAAAGCGATAATCATAAGATCCTAAAAGATGCAAGGAGGTTAAGTTATGATCATGGAGACATAAAAGACTTAGACTTAAGGTGTTAAGACTAAGGTCATGATTGTATTAATGAATACATTGGGGCCTTAGTATTAAAACCTTAGGCTAAGTTGAGAAATATTAAAAGGACCCTACAAGATGGCATTAGTTAGGCCATAAGGAACTTTAGAAAAGGTGGGAAATAATAAAGGGGACCATGCTTTTAGTTAAGATGTGTTAAAAACATGACTAAGCCTATAATATGCATTTTATACTCAAGTCCATAAATGAATTTTAAAATAGTTCCTACCAATTTGGTTCTCTCCTTTATTCAAATTTGAATTAAGGGTTTTCTAGGGTTTTTGAATACAAAATTCTCAAGAACAAATGCCATGGAACCTATAAATAAAATCCAAGTGAATCTCATTAGTACTATTAGTCTAGATTAAAGCAAAATAAAGCCACATAAGCCTGCCTTCTAACAAAGTAGATGACCTTCAAATTTTATAAATACCTTGACATGCAAAAATTTCCATGTTTTTTTCTTAGGGTTTCTCAAGGGTCCTAATTTAAAAAATGTTGGTATGTTTGTCCCAATAGATCACCTTGACTAATGATGGTCTATCCCAACCACTGATGGTTATCCTAACCACTGATGGTCACCCCAACTGCCAACTATCACAATGTGACAAAATAACAACAAACTATTTTCATCCACCAAACTTAAACCAAATCCCACTCTTAAACCTTCTACTCAACCACAAAACCTTTCCCTATTTCCTAGACCATATCTAATTCATTTAGCATTGATATCAATCTATTTATTTCTATAATTAATTAAATTCACCTTTTCATGTATCGAGCACTTCTTGTATTTCATTTCAGCATCTTCTATGATATATGAAAGAATTTTATCTTTAAGAACTTGATTGTTTAAAAGTGTGGATTGAAAGCCTCCAAAAAATATTGTGCTTATGGGATCTATCTTGCTAGGCAATCCACCCTACTATCTAACTAATCCAACTATTCCTTTGAATGCTTTTTTATATGTAGATCATTCATCCCAAGCCAAAGAGGAGTATCTACAACCATCTGGATCAACGTGTGCACAACATATCAGGTTATAGTAACCATACCTTTCTTGATTTTCTTTTCTCTTTCCTCTGAAGAATATAAGCAAAATTTATTTGAAATAATTTCAAAAGAATAAAAGTCATATTTCTATCCAAAATTAGACATTGGTTTAAGCATAGCACAGACTTTTAATAAAATACAGGGCAAAAGAAATATACCACGTAGGCTCTAAACATACTAAACATAGCTAAATAAGATAAACTCAACATCTATAAATCATTGCCTTAGTGTAGTATTATTAATCTCAACAATTTCAACTATTAAATAGATGTTTCAACTCAAGACTTGGTGCTGCTAATTATATCTTTAACATACTCAAAATATGTCTCACCCCTTTCAATGCAATGATTTGGCATACAAATAATAGACTTGGTGCTTCAAACATAATGTAGTCTAACACTTAAGGTTTATATCTAAGGTTGGTATTGTTATCTATTATAAATGAGGCACAATTCCTTACAAAAAGTCAACGTAGACCCAAGGAATTCAATGCTGGTCTAAACCAATTGCTACACAAACTCTAGAAACAACACGTAACCTAACAAAATTTAACATAGGTTTATATATGGTAAGCACTATATACAAGAATAATAATAGATATAAGTAATTATGATGCAAGGTCTAAGTTTGAAATGTTGCTATAATACTCAATTCAACATAGCATATAAAAGACAAAACAGGGTTAAATAGGCAAAAATACAACCAAATATATACAAGACTCAACATAGCCCAAAAATGAGATGCACTTCTCAATTGTTGGAATACAACACTAAAATAATACTTGGTTATAAGGTGAAAACATTTCCAATAGAGTGATAACAAGCTCAAAACTTCTACCTATATGCAGGCCTATCAAATATTTAAAAATATGCTTAAAAATAATTAAATATGGGCTTATATAAAAGAAAGATGCCACTTCTTAATTTCAGAGCATGTGCATGGTATTAATATAGATAAACATATCTTCTTATTTGACACATACCCAAAAAATAATTACAAAACTAACATATCAAAAACACCCTTTTTGTTGCTCTCTCTTTACAATCCTAGTTATTTGTCCTATCCGCTTTCTATTTTTCTTCGTGTGTCTTATTTCCAAATAATTCTTCTTTATTTATAAGACTTAATTCTCTTTTAATTTTTGCACCCTCCTTTTTGCATGAAAACTCCTTATATTTATTTATCCTTGCAGGTTAATGTATTCTTATAAATTTATCTTCATCATAATTAAAACAGGCAATTTTAATTTACTACGCCAACTTTCCCTTTGTTCTCTCAATGTTCACTTTAGTTTACCAAATTAATATCAAAACATTCTAAGTTAACTAAAATAATAATGAAAGCTATTTTATTTATTTTCAAGTAAATTTCATGCATAATTCTAATTCTAAGAAAATAATCTTTACAAGGATAATTATCTATTTCACTAATAGATTTTTATGTCATTAAACTGCCTTTTATTTGTAAGATAATCGTATCTAAAATAATAATACCTTTAAAGTAATTAATAATTATTTTCTAAATTTAAATTCAAAAATCAAGTCAATTAAAATAAATAAATCTAATGTATACTAAAACTAATTCCACACAGGAGTACTTAAAAATAGTTAAAAATTGAGGAGTCGAGGGAGATTTTACGAGCGGGAGAGCGTGATGGATGAAGGCGAGCAGGAGGGCGCGACAAGGCAGGGTGCGACAGGGTAGAAAGTATGGCACAGCTACAGGGAAGCACTTAGAATGCAACAGGCATCCAAGGGAGCGCACAGCAGTGGGAAGGTTCCACTCTTATAAGGTTTAGGTTCTTTTGCTGCTCTTGAGCAACCATGTATGCGCATCCCCAAAGTCAACAACTATCTGGAAAGATGCAAGGAGAGGCCCAAGCTAGTTATACCAATGGAAATGATTGCTGAGGACATTGAATACTATTCCAATCACTCCCTGTACTACAAGTTTTAGGGGCTTAGGATGTCACTGTTATTCCTAGAAGCATGGGCTCAGAGGACATGGACACCAGAAGGAGATATGGATATTACATTACTAGCTAATAGCTATTTCATGGTCACTTTTACTTGTATAACAGATTGTCAATGAGTTTTTTCTGGAGGTCCTTACTTCCATAATCAAGTGGGACTTTTTATCAAGCCCTGGCATGTCGGTTTCATACCTTCAGAGGAACTACCAAACTGTGTCTTGGTGTGGGTGCATCTGCCCCTCTTTCTAGTGGAATGCTACTGAGAAGACACGCTCTAATTGCTTGCATCCTTGTTGGGAAGGCTAGTAGGTTCCTCAATGTCACTCCTAAGGAAAAAGGTAATGACTTATGCCTGCATTTGTGTTGAAATTGATCTTAGTAAGCCATTACCAGATGTTGTTGAAATGAGTGCAGGCCCTTTTTCATGGGTACAACAGCTAGATTATGAAACCCTCCCTTTTTGCTATCATCTATGTCATGTTTATGGGCATTTGCAGTGATGGTGTCACACCTTGAAATCCACTACACCTCAAACATCTCAATCTACTCGCACTCCTTCTGGTACTGACAAGGAAAGGGGTCTGATTCTAGGTGAGATGCTTGAAACTGATGGTTTTATGCTGGTTAAAGGCTGATATAGAAATAGAGGCCAAAAATGGTCCTTGAAGGAAAGATAATTAGATGACTCGCTCAATAGATTTGAAATATTGGATGACCTTAATCAGCAGGAGGTGAATCTTGGGTTGATGATTTTGGACCAGGGGATTGAGGGACCAGCAAAGGAGACCAATGCTTCAGGGGATTAAATTGAAACACAGGATGCTGGAGATTGTCATATGGATATGGACCAACAGCTGATAATTTTAGAAGGAATGACTTCCTTAGTTGCTCCCCTTAAAGAAGATGGAAATATGCCCCTTACCGAGAAAACTGGGGACCCAGGGGCAGCAAGAAGCAGTAATTCTTCTCCTCATCTCAGACTTCTACAAAAAGACCTTAAGAAAGGAGGGGGAGAGAAATCTAGCAAGCCTGGCAGAAAAAAGGACCAGGAAAAGATCAAGCTAATGGGAGAGACTTTGGAGGAGTCGAGGTTAGTAAAGACTCTGGATGCACACTTTTTGAGCCCTCTAAAATGATTATAATATCTTGGAATGTAAGGGGTTTGAACAACAGCCCCAGACAAAATGATGTTCACAACCTGATTAAAAGTCATAGGTCGGATGTTCTTTTTGCACCCAAGTTGTGGTGGCAAGGAGAATGTCAATGCATTGGCACTACTGGATACTCAGGAGGACTAGCTTGTCTGTGGAACCCACGAAAGATTGGCCTCATAGGCTGGCTGACTTTTAAGTACTCCATGACTATGATTGCTTCTAGCTTTAAGATGGGGGAAGTCATTCTCTTCTCCAATATCTATGCTCCCGATGATTGGCGGGGTAAAAACTCCTTATGGGGCCACATAAGTTTTATCTGTATCCTAGCTCCCTTCCACCCTTGGATTATGGCAGGTGATTTTAATGCTATTCTTGATTTGACTAAAAAGAGCGGTGGCACGTCAAGGCTGGACCCATCTGCTTTGCTAATGCACAACTACATTGAAATTTTGAATTTAGTTGATGTTAGGCCCAATAATGGATAGTTTACCTGGAACAACCACAGGAGTGGGAAACATTGCATTGCTGAGAGACTTGACCATTTTCTGGTCTTAGCTTTTTGGGTTGGAGGTATGTGGTCTACGAGGTCTAAAATTTTGGACTGGAGAGGATCAGACCATTGGCCCATCAAGCTTAATAGTGTCTCACAATATCACTTGCACTCTCCTTCCTTCAGATTTTAACTCATGTGGCTGTGGGATCAATCTCTACATGAGTGTGTTGCCAATTGGTGGTGTTGGGGTAGGCCTACCCATGGTACGACGATGTACATTTTTGCCAAAACACTACAATATGTGAAGTACAAGCTTAAGCGGTTGAATCACCAAAGTTTTGTGAACATTTTCCATGCTAAGGCTGCTGCACAAACCAAGCTTGATGGTATCACGAGAATAATAAGGGAAGAAGGACTGATTGAAGACTTACTACAAGAAGAAACATAGGCTGTGAAAGACTTGGAGGAATGCAAGCTACGGGAGGAAATTTTTTGGAAGCAAAAAGCTCAAGTTAAATGGCTCCAGGAGGGGGACAAAAATACATCTTTTTTCTTCAATTCATCCAAAGCCAGGAGACATGGCAATTCTATTTCAGCTCTAGTCAATGAAAGAGGTGAGCACCTTAACTCCTTTCCAGCAATTTCAGAGGAGGTAGTGCAGTACTTCTCTACTCTCTTTAGGGAAGATACTAACAAGGAATCACCAGAAGAAGCTCAGGTTCTCTTCTGCATTCCGTTGTTGGTGACACATGAAATGAATTAAAATTTAATGAAACCAATAACACTTGGAGAACTTGAGGAAACCATCGTTCAGATGAAAAAAGGGAAAGCGGCTGGCCCTGATGGCTTCCCAGATGAATTCTACCAAGAATTCTAGGATATCATCAAACTTGACCTTTTAGCTATTGTCCAAGAATCTCAGTGGAATAAACAAATTCTTAAGGCTACAAATACGACCTATCTTGCTCTCATACCCAAATGCGAAGGTGCTAATATGCTAAGTCAATTCTGCCCTATATCCCTTTGCAATATTGTTTACAAATTATATCTAAAATCATTGCAGATAGGTTAAAAAGAGGGATGAGTGCTATGATCTCAGAAGAGCAGAGTGGTTTTGTGGAAGGCAGGCAAATCTTGGACAGTATTGTTATTGTTGTTCAGTCCATTCACTCCATGGCCAGCTCAAAAGATAAGGCGATGTTCATTAAATTAGACATGGCCAAAGCCTTTGATAGGGTTAGATGGTCATTCCTACAAAAGGTTCTTAGTGCTTTTGGCTTTGTGGATGAATGGACTCAATGGGTCATGAGCTGCATTTCCTCGGCTTCCTTCTTAGTGCTTATCAATGGAGAACACACGGAGCTTTTTGGTACTACAAGAGGGCTGTGACAAGGTGATCCTCTATCTCTGTACCTTTTTCTTCTCCTTGTTGAAGGTTTGGGGAGGTTGATTAGTAGGAACAGAGAGGGACATATCCAAGGATGGCAATGGGGAGGGGAATTACTAGTGTAATCTCACCTACAATTTGTTGATGACACTGCCCTTATGGGCATGGCCACAATGACTGAAGCTGCTAATTTACGTAGGGTGTTAGATGTTTATCTAATGGCCTTGGGATAAAAGGTTAATAAATATAAGTCATCCATCTTTTCTTCAATACTTCAGGCCTATTCAGCAGTGGATCATGAGGACTCTACATTTTCAAATTGGGACTCCCCCCTTGATTTACTTGGGTATCCCTATCTCAGCTGGCCGTACATCTAAAGAATCTTGGTAGACTATTTTGGAGAAATTTCAAGTAAAAATGAATCATTGGACACACAGGTGGTTATCCTTTGTGAGCCAGGTTTAACTTATCCAATATGTGGTGCAGGCTTTACCCATTTACAAGTGTATGCTCCAGGTTGCCTCAATGGGATTCGTTAAGGAGTTTGATTCAGTTACCAAAAAATTCTTATGGGCTAGTAGTCTGAACTCCACTAAATGGAGCCTTATTAGATGGGAGATTGTCTGCAGCCCCAAATAATATGGTGGGCTCAGTCTGAGGTAGACAAACTTAAATGGTATTACTTTGGCAGCCAAACTTTATTAGTGATGGTGCACCAAACAAGAGAAATCTTGGGCCAGAATTCTCTCACAGAAGTACTACTCTGGAACCATTCAGAGGGACATTCCTCGCTATCCACTTATTGGGAAAGGTTCGGCAATATGGGGTACTCTCAAAAAAGGGGCTGCTCTCATCAAGAATGGCTTATTCTAGATTTATAAACAGAGATCCAAGGCTCTCTTTTGGTCTGACTCTTGGGATGGTTATCCTCCCATCATTTCTTAGTTTCCAAATTTGTTGAACCTTTGTCAGAGATTCCTTGATGTTGGCTGGTCTCGGATGAGTGACTTCAAAGTTTACATTACACAAGGGCAGGTGGAGGTAGTTCATTAGAAAGCTCTCAAAACTTGGCCTATTAATGGGACATAGGAAGAGAATGAGGATCTATTTAGCATCCTTTCCAGGCATTATTGTAGTCCTCTTCAGGAGGAGGATGAGCTAGCTTGGTCTCCCAATCCCAAGGGAGCTTACATAGTTTCATGTAGATATCAGGCTTTACTTCTTCAGAGATTGGGCAGGGGGGAAGTGCATTGGTGGAGACAAGTCTGGAATAATTTCACATGGCCTAAATGCAACTATTTTGCTTGGATGTTGGCTTGGAATAGGTGCTTGACCTGGGACAATCTTTGAAAGAGAGGTTTCCAAGGCCCTTTTATATGTGTTATGTGCGGAGCGGCCGAAGAGGATTCAACACACCTTTTTTTGCATTACCACTTTGCCTTGCAACTCTAGCATTATTGGTGGGATATTTGGCATCACCCATGTTTTCATGCTCAATCTATGGTTTATTTCTAGAATGGAATGGGGGAACCCCCCTCAAGGATGCCCTTCTTGCAGGACATATGGCTAGGTGGCCCCATTTTTCTTATCTAGCAGATCTAGCTTGAGAGAAATAGGCAAATTTTTCAGGGGGTGAGGGTCATGGTGCAACATGTATGGTATAAAGTAGTGGGGATGATCTAGGGAACCATCCAAGCAACAAGCGTGATCTGCCTTCCTTTGACCAAACAGGATGCTCAGGTGGTGGCGCAACTTGGATTCCAGCAGTTAACTGGTAAGTCAGCATGTGTCAAGAGGAGCAAGCAGGTCAAAGAGTAGATTCTCAGGACTGGTCAGTGGTAATGCCCCCTTGTGGGATTCTCAAGATCAATACGGATGGTTCCTCCAGAGGTAATCTGGGACCCGTGAGTACTGGAGGGAAAGGAAGGGATTTTGAAGGTACGGTGATTTTTCTTTTTGCAGTTCCTGAGAGGCTACAAACCATCAACATGATGAAAGGTTAGGCCATTTTTTATACCCTTGAGAAGGCCCAAGCATTAGGTTGGCATAGGATTATCTATGAATCAAACTCTCAAGTCTTGATTAACCTGCTCATTAAGAGGAAAGTGGTGGATGTCAATTAGCAACTATCTCTAATTGTGCAATAGATTTTGTGGATTTGCTCACTTAAGGATAGCATTACTTTTGGTCACATTTTGCGAGAATAGAACAGGGCAGTGGATCTTTTGGCTAAATAGGCATCTGACCATTTAGATGGTGGAAACATTGAGGATTGGGGGTCTCTCTCCCCGACGTTGTGTTTTGATTTGGAAAGAATTTTGGACGTTGATAGGGAGGTTCATAATATTGTTTAGTTGGGCGTGTGCCTAGTTTTTTAGTTTTTGCTACTTTTTTTGGGGGTTTTCTACCCCCCGTTCTTCTTGTAATGATTTTCTTTACTTATTAATATTATTTTTACCCCTTTAAAAAAAAAAAAAACTAATTGCACACACATAAATATAATCACAAGTAATACGCACTAACATTTTTATGCAAATAACATTTAAAATCTATTATGCATTTTCACTAGTATTTCCCCCAATCATTTTCTCTAGTTGATCCTCTCTAATGATGTTCTCCCTCATCAAGCTCTGAGGGTAGGACCTATTCTGCATCCACCTCGTAACAAGTAGGTAATTAATCTGAGTCATCATAAATATCACTGGTGATGCAAAAACTAATAAATACATATCCACAATGTACATAATATACATACAATTGTCACATGTATTCTAATCAACAATATCACTACCCCATTTTAGTATATATCATAAAGCTCAAAATCAAAGCAATAGTAATTAGATATTAACCCTATTAATCAATAGATTAAAGGTTATTAATTGTAGGGTGAAATTGAGATGTGACAATAATTATTCAAACCCTTACTTAGATCACCCTTTATACCTTAATTTTTGCTTGTATTGTATTCATAATCATTATATCTATTTATATATTTTTTATTTTATACTTCTAAGGCATAGTGTTAGATTAAGTGGTATCCTTTTTTATATATGCAACTTCCTTTAGTCTCTTCTACAATGGAAAATCATGATTGTTTTTTCTCAAAATAGAAATGGTAATGTTCAAATTCCTTGTCATAATGAATTTAAAATTTACCCTAATTTTTATAATGAATATGATGAAGAAAACTATGATGTACATAATTAACATCAAACTTATATTGATCCATAAGAGCTTAATGGAGTATATCATAATCAAGTGTAAGAATTATCTGAATTTCATGAAGGTCTTCAAGAAAACCCCCAAGGGGTAAATAAGATCATTAGTCTCCTCCTAGCATCAAAATTTGAGAATCAAGATAAATTGGTTGTATCTCCACCACAAAAGTTTCATTTTCAAGTTGTAAGATTCTCTACTTCCAATGTTTCCACTTCTACTATTACATCCATTCATATTTCTAAACCTCTAGTTACTTCCATATCACCATCCCATGGATTGGGAACATCACTTGGTTTCCAAAATGTATCCATATCTATGCCCACTCATGATTTTTATGCTCCTCCAATCACCTCTAAAAATATTACTCTTGAGCATACAATTGTTTTCTTACAATCTAAGTTATCTCAAATTGAGCAAACTCTTTCTCATACTAGCCTCTCCGTGTACTTTTTATCCTTGTTACATCACCTTTGGCACCCAAAATTACATCTTATCCATTATAAATTAGCTTTATGGCTCCTAAGCTTCCTTTATAAATTCAAAGGTGATCCTTAATAACATTTGAGTGCATTCCATGTAGCTTGCCTAGATTATGTAGATAATAAAAAATTATTGACAAAGCATTTTCCAAGAAGTCTCAAAGAATTTTCTCTTAGATAGTTTTATGATTTTCCTCTCTAAATATTAAATATTTTAATCCATTGAAAAATCATTTTTAACACACTTTTTAATCAACATTGGTGAAAAAATATCATATGCTCAAATTCCAAAGTTTAAACAATGATGAAACAAGTAGTGCACATATTCTAAGATACAAGACTATGCTAGAGAAAATGAAAAATCAAATAGATAATAATGAAATCCAAGATATATTCACTCAAAGTTTTTTATCTAAACTTTCAAAATCAATTATGTTTGATAATCTCAAAACTTTTGATGAGTTATGTCATACAATCAAAGAACATGTGATCAACTTGCTTCCTTTGAACAAGCTCAAGTATACTTCAGATGTTCCTTCTATACTTCAAACGTCAAGTTTTAAAGTAATCCAAATTATAAGATCACACCCAATAAAATTAATAATGAGGATAAGCTTACAGATAATCTTATCTCATAACCAACACAAAATCTTCAATTACAAGATCCACTGAGGAGGCAATTCTCAAGGTTACCATCACCTCCTCATGTATTGTTACAAAAGGTACTTCAATGAAATATCATCTCTCTTCCTTTACCAATAGAAGTAGACATGACTAAACCACAATCTAAAGCTTTGATAGTAATTCATATTGTGATTACCATCAATGTATTAAGCATTCCATAGATAAATGTTTCAAGCTCAAGCATAAAATCCAAGATCTCATTGATGAGAATATTATTGACATTGGCACACCCACTAAAAATTCTAAGCCACAAGTAAATGACAATTCAAAGCTCAAAATGTATAAACACCTTTGTAAAAATCATGAATCAATAAATAATAAGGATAATTCTAAAGTATATTATGAATATAATGTTCATCCTCCTCCTTGTACATATGGGCATCCACTTAATAACATCATTGGTATATTACAAGTAAACAAGCATCACATCCCATGATTGCATTTGATGATAGTGAAATTTTTTCTGATGATTCAGATAGGCATGCACTCTTTACTTGAGCATATATTGACAATAAATCCATACATAGTGTTATGATAGACAATGGATCAAATGAAAATGTGTGCACCATAACACTCCTCTACTCTATTAGTTATACAAAACAAGATTTACATGATAGTTATAAAATTTTCAAAGCATTTAATGGTCATACATATGATACTATTGAACATATAGTACTACCTTTACAAGTGGGACCTCTTATAGTGCCTACCCCATTCTTAATTCTAATAAACACAAGGGTTTTTGATATGTTATTAGGACAACCTTTGATATAAAATATCAGAGTATTACCTTATATAGTGCATAAATGTCTCAAATATATTCATGGTAATCAAGTGGTCAAATGCTATGTACCTAAGGATATGATATATTAATTTATATGGGTTGATGGAGATGCTGAAATGTGGTACATATCCCCTTAATTTTTTATATGGTTCCAATATATTAAGATAAATGAGTAACTTGTGTAATGAGTATATTGGATAATGGTCTGCCTACATTGGGATTAGGAGGTTACCCATCCATTGTTAGTTATATAGAGGTCTATATAAAGGAGATGAAGATCATTATAAAGGATATCAATCAAGTAAGTATTTAGTCTTCTACTTATATAAGGTTATTGGAGGGGTCACCCTTGAAGTGGAATCATGGAATTATTCCTTCCTAAAGGAGTATTATATGGTGTTTCCCTACCTTAAGGGTATTATTATATTTATGCATATATTGAATATTTAAACATCTTAGCCCATCGATATTTATTGTATTGTGTTGATCTACATTATATTATGAATATTTCAATTATAATAAGTGTGGATGATAAAAAGTGGTATTAGAGGATTGCTTTGGGAAAATATTATGGGTGAACCCCTAATTGTTTAGAATCACTTATATCTTGAAATATATTTTGATTTTTTCTACAATTTGTTTATTAGAGTTGGATACTATTTCACGGAAGTCATAGTAAAAAAATTGAGGTTTTATGATCATTTTATGGGATATATTGTTATTTTAGTGTTTATAATAATAATTTATATTTGGGTAACTTGAATTAATTCCATGGGCTTTGAGATTTCTACAATGACAACACCTTCCTCTATGATTTTTAGTTATGCTATACTACCAGTTTGTGGGTCGGGTAAACAAGTCGATCCAAGTTTGAAGCTCCTTTAGGGTCAACGCAATATAGGACTCAAGGTTTTGAATAGATTTGGTCTTAGGAAAGTGATTGTAAATAGATGCTCTAAATTGATAGGGTTGGAAAAATATCCTTCACAAGTGAGCCAATTAGATATTTGTTGATGGCATAAAATTGCGTTAGATCTTAACCAATCAACAATGGGAAGTTTCAAGCTGTGGGACAATGCAACTTGAAACAACCTCCAGGTTTTGAAGAAGCTGGTCTCTTATGTTTTATGGTTGTTGGGGAAAAGGGATAGGAGACTAAACAGAAACACAAAATGCAGGAATTAAAACCTAACTATGGCGATGCACCTAAGCGTAATCCTAATCCTAACCTGAGCATAGAGTGACTATTATAGGATTCTATTACATTTAAGAGCAGACAAGTGCATGATCAATGTAAAAGATTGGAATAATAGAAATAGAGGCTCACAACAGGGGAGTCTTTTGCTACGATATAGGAATTATCAACAAGGCATAGTGTTCTATCTTCTTAATAGAATCCTCCAATCACATAAGAGGCACAGAAGTCATGCATAGTTATGTAGAACTTTAGACTCCAAAAAATGGGACAAAAGCAAATAACATTTCCAATCACAACACTAGAAAATCTACAGCATAAACTACTTTGTAATTGACACAGATAACATCAACAAGGGCATAGTATTCAATCTTCTTATTGAATCTTCCAGTCATACAAAAGATGCAGAAACATACACAGTCATATAAACCTTTCAACTCAGGAAAATGGAACAAAAGCAAATGATATTATTGGTCAAAACTCTGAAAAGTCTAAAACTATAGAATTCCCCCCCTTTTCCTTACAATTCTTCCTCTTGCATAGCCTCGGATCACTCCTTTCATCATCCCTTTTCCCGCACAATCTTCTCCATCCTTCGTTCATAGGGGACAAATAGACAGTGCCTTCAATGTCGTGGGGGGCTCCAAAAATCTACCAAATGAACTGTTTCATCTACTCGAATTAACTCCAGCCGATTTTCCCTCCATTTCGCTTTCCAACAATAGATACACGGGACACTCCGTTATGTTTGAAAATGGGAGAAAACACTTAGTCAATTTTTTGAAATCCTCATCTTACTTAGGAGGTACCGAAAAATGACACTTGGCACTTTCCACTTGATTCATTGAAGACACGCAGCTCTCTCCACTTTTCTTGGGCTGTTGTAGTATCATTTGGGACATATAGTAGACTTTTGCGGATGGCGATACCTGGCAACTTTTGTAGACCTTGAAGTAACACCCAGGGCCCACCATAACCTCTATTCAGTAATGAAACTCAAAGATGGTCTCTCAGGAATTAGCACATGGCAGCCTCCGCTGCCTCTAGGAAGATGCGTGGCATGATCCGCTTCTCCTACTAGGGGTATGTGGTGCCTTCCACTTTTGCTGGGGATGGAATAGAGAGGGACTCAGAGAGTGACACTTGGCAGCCTCTGCTACGTTTCAACATTTAAGTAAAATGAAATGATGCCTTTATGCATTGAAGGAGAGCACTAGACCAAGGCATTGAAACAAAGTCTCGCAGCAGTCTACATGTGGCACCTTTCGCTGCTTCTTCAAAAGGATAGTTCAGGGCCTTTGCAACTGACACCTAGCACTTTCCACTCTCTATGTTGCTTGGTCTGTTGAAAGTCTTTGCCAAAAGGTAGAATGAAACACAGATGCCTCTATGAGATTTATATGCTGACATGTGGTGCATTCTGCTTAACAGCTATTAGATACGTGGCATATTCCATGGTTCTCTGGAAAGTCACAAAAGGGCCTTGAAGGATGCCAGTTGGTCGGCTTCATGCTACGAAAGGTGACACTTGGCAGCTTTCGCTTGAATCCAATACTTAGGCCAAATTTGAAACGAAAGGAACGAAAGGGGAAAAATGAACCACTCTGAGGATGACACTTGGCAACTTCCACTGCACTTCGACACTTAGGAAAAAATGAACCCGTCCTTTACTCCAAAACTCTGCTGCCTCATCCAAGGTGCACATAAACCAAAATTGCAGTGCTTGACCTAAAATTCAAATGCACATAGAGTAAAAATTTTACTCTATAGTTACTGGCGACCCTCAGGAGTTTTGAGCCTACTCAAAAAGAACACTCCACCTCTCGCTAAATCAAAATCATGAAAATTGCAGCTTCAAAAGAGTCGTCGACAAATGTTTAAAAAACTTATTCAAAAGCAAAGCAGGAAAACAATTAGAAAAACCATGTGAAGAAGGGAAACTATTTAACTATAATACATGAGAGACCCAAGTCAATTGAAATGTTTCAAATAGATTCCATTTACAAGAATCCCTTCAAGTTCTCCTTCCATCGACTCTAGCTCAAAAGAATTCTCCTACTTGCATGAGTGAATTCTATACGGACTAGTCCATAGCGCTTCAAATTTGGTGTGCTGACCCGACTTGGCGGCCCTTGCATCCCATTTCAAGACAATCGAGCCTACCTCAAAATTAGGATTTGAAGTCCTTTTATCAAAATAATTCTTAACCATTCCCTAGTGTTTGATTAATGAATCATGGGCCCTGTCCCTCTTTTCTTGAACTTCCAGAAGTTCTGTGAGTCTGACCTGCATGGGGCCATTTTCTTCGATCTCAATTTGCTTGATCAGCTGAAGAGCAGGGATTTCCAAACTTAGGGGAATCACGGTAGAATTTCCATACACCAATTCATATGGAGACATTTTGATCACCTTCTTAAGCGTGATCCTATCAGCCCATAGTGCTAGATTAAGCACTTTGTGCCACTCTTTGTGATGATCCGCCCCCA